>JBCFXI010000077.1:0-365488 GCA_038496175.1 Ampulex compressa | reverse complement strand
TTTTCGAAATTCGTGAATATTTCCAAATTTTAGGTATATTTTCGTTATCTCTCCAAACCCATTCATTAGATATAATATTTCTTTCACAATCTTCATTTATGCATTCTTCCTCGTCATCAGATAAAATTATACGGCGATTTCGAAGTGGAAACATAATTCCATCGAATTCACTATCACTATCACTACTGTTGTGTTTTCTTTTTCTATTTGTCGAAATAATATCGTTCACTTCACTTTTACGTTCCATTTTAGAATATGGGTTAAATATTCCTAACTGTACGCTATGCGATGCAATGATAGTCTGTGCTCTGGTAAACAATCCCACCCGACAGAAAAAAGAACGACATGCCATGCACGTCGTTCTTTTTTCTGTGACAATCGCATAACGACGCGCATACCACGTCGTTGGCGATTCTGTGACAAAAGCATTACGACGCGCGTGGCACGTCTTTCCAGCGCAAGTGGTTAAAAAAGTTGTCACATTTTGTAATAACTGTAAATCTAAGCCATATTTTTGTTTAGAGTGTTTTAACAAATTTAATTGAAAAAGCTACATTTATTTTTTACCTTTAATCGTGTCGGATTTAGGGGCTGATGTCAGCTAAATGAAAAGTCCCGTGCCGGTCCCCAGGGACCGGTGCTGACCGAACAGAAAGGTCACTGCTGGTCCCCAAAGACCGGCGTCGCGCTCAATGTTAAGCATAATGACTATAAACCAAAACTGCACCAATGATACATAGGGTATTCACACACCATAATATAATTGAAACATTTTATTTCATTTATACAATGTGAGTTCTTGTCTATCAAAACTTTTAACGAAGTAATTTTAATTAAAATAATTATTTTTTTACTTATATTTTTTATACTTTTTTAAGTAATTAAAGTTTTAACCAAGTTGTTTTATAACATAGGTTGATATATTTTAATTACGGATTTATGATTTTCCATTTATTAATTGCGGACAAACATTTTGTTCACAGAATAACAGTCAAAGCATCACCTATCAAACAACAACATGTTTGACATTTGAAATACGTAAATATGCAGAAAAACTGAACCACAGCCATCTGTTGGTATAATTATCTTCTTATTTGGTGCAGACAATTTTACATTTTAACGTCTGAAGTACGAATTAACATATTATTAAAGCATTTGCTTAAATCAAGAAATGATTATATTTTTTATTAACATTGTATAATTAAAAATACTATTTCATATCACAATATCAGATTTCTGAGTTTTAAAATAAACAGTAATATAAAGGGCTGTGATTCGAATATCATTTATGATGCGCTATAGAAAACATTTATAATTTCTTTAACTTTGACCTATCTACTATGTTTTCAAAATATTCTATGTACCACGTGAGATCTGTTTTATTATTTATGGCACATGGTTACTATATAAAGTAGGTTCGATAAATCATACATTTCATACACTCTATGGCTTGTGTTAATCACCTTGGCATTTCATGCGTAATGTTGCGTGCATTATAGAATAGTACAGCCCACCAATTTTGAAAATTTTTAAATAATACATATGGATGAATGCAAAGAAAAGAATTAATATTTATATATGCATATGTAAGTGCATACACCGAAGATAGATGGTTATTTGTGAAAAGTAGATTTTGTCTAGAAAAGTATTGTATTCTTCGACATATAATTTCCTAATAGTTATATTAAAGCACCATTTGCCTAGACATATGATATTCACAGTACTATTGTTATAAGAGTAACATACAGTTTCCAATTTCAAATTTTGGGTTATACACATACAAGTAGATATACGAATAAAATCAATAAAGCAAAATATTACAATAACATTAACTAAGGATTCCGAGATTTTTAAATATATTAAGAATATATTTAAGAAGCTAACCTAATTTTCCAACCTATTTCATTCTATTCTAACGTATTCTATATCTAATCTACACATTTTCGCCGGTTTCATTTTATATCCATTTCAAAATTCATAAAATAAACAAAGAAATCCAACACCTAGATTTGGAAACTAAATATTACATACGTAACACCGGTTCTACCAAATAGTATCTGTTTAAATAAAAATTATATTCATAAAATAGCGGTTTGTTTAGAGTATGTAAAATCTCATTTTTGTGAAAAAAAAAATCATGCGAACTGCAAAATATTTTTAAAAAATTACAGATTGAACAACGTAAAAAAATTAAAAACGTACCTAGAAATACAATGATGAAAAGATGAAAGTAGAAAAAGGAGACACTGTTCAATGTTTTTTTTAAATAACGAAGTGACTTTTTTGACATAAACAAACACAAAAATCCTCTTCCTTCCTCAAAGCATATTTTCACGCACAGAACCGATGCTAGTCGCAAAGCATGTCGCATGCGATGAAAGACTCATTTAAGGTCCACAGAAGTGAGGAGCAAACTCCGAGTAAACTTTGAGGGCCTCGTGTGGAGAAATTAAAAAGCTCCGGAGAACTGACGTCACTGCTCAAGAATGGTGCCGTAGCACGGCTGGCGAGCGCCCGTGCGAATCCCGCACCTTTCCGACATTTCAATGTATCTCGCTTGTTCTCACAGCGCCTCTGTCACTCTCAATGTATCTCGGTTGCTCGTGATGTATCTCTCACCTATTCAATGTACACACCGAATCAATAATTTGTTCCTGGACCCCTGAAGGGGGACAAGGAGAAGCTATAATGCGACTGTAGCTGTGTCAGACAGTTGGGGCCAATTGATCGAGATTTATAGACTCTGTGATCGACACGCGCGCTATTTACAAACTGCGCAGGAATGTATAATTATGGTTGTTACCATACACATTGACACATTCAATTGTATTATTCATAGAAACGTACAAATACAATATTACAGAGCCTAATATAACTTATTGCTAGTCCAAGATAGTGAGAAAAGAACGAATTACTTTTTTAAATTGAAAAAATGTCCTTTAAGAAGAAACTTTTACATCAGAATTATTACAGATAATGATTTCGTAATATTTATGGATTAAAAAGTTTAAATCAAGTAATTGTGCGAGGAGTGATCATTAATTGTTACTTTTCAGAGCTATAATGCACTTTTTCAGGGTTGTAAAATGGTTTTTTTTAAGGTTATGGCACGGTTCTTGACCGAACTACAATTTATTTTACATTGGAACAATTAATCAATCAATTAATATTACGAAATCGTCATATGTAATGATTCTGATGCAAAAATTTCTTCTTAAAGGATATTTTTTCAATTTAAAAAGGTAATTCGTTCTTTTCTCACCTTCTTGCACTAGCAATAAGTTATATTCGGCTTTGTAATATTGTATTTGCTCGTTTCTATGAATAATACAATTAAATATGCCAACATGTATTGTAACAACGATAATTATGGTATTTCTGCGGAGTTTGTAAATAGCGCGTATGCCGATCACAGAGTCTATAAATTTAGACGAATTGGCACCAGCCGCCTGACACCGCCACGGTCGCATTCCAGCTTCTCCTTGCCCCCCTTCAGGGGTCGTGGAACAAATTATTGATTCGGTGTGTATAGCGGACCCATTAATTTGTTCCTTGACCCTCGAAGAGGGGCAAGGAGAAGCTGGAATACGACCGTAGAGATATCAGGCGGCAGGGATCGACTCAACCTGATTAACGACTTTACGATCGGCATGCGCGCGATTTACAAACTGCGCAGAAACTTATAATCATAGTCGGTGTAATACACATTGATGTACTTAGTCGCATTGTTCATAGAGGCAGGCGAATATAATATTACGGAACCTAATATCAGTTATTGCTAATATAAGGAGATGGAAAAGGAGGGTGTTAGATTCAAAAATTGAAAAAGTGTCCTTCAAGAAGAAACTTTTGCATCTGAGTTGAGAGGCATGAAAAATTTGTGACTCGGTCCTGTGGCCCAAACGAAAGCAACATGGCTCCGACTACGTCTGTCATTTTCAGCGTTGTAATTTTCGTCGGGTTTTTCTACGCAACCTTGGCAAACAGTAACTACGCTTCAGCGCGAATCGAGGTATTTTCTACTTTTACCTGATAGTTATAGAACGTTTCGGCGTTTATAACCGCTTTTCGATCGAGCGTTAATGTAATAGTTTTGCAAATTAATTTGGTGTCTTTTTAAGTTGGCTTATCTTTGTCACTCCAAAAAAGTTTACCTTCAAATGTCTCTAATTTATAAAATTATACTATAAAAAATCTAAAAAGTTAGATTGAAATATTCATTTTCTTAACCCCTTATCTACTGTAATAGCTTTCCGTTAGGTCATCTTTACGAATCTCACGGAGCTATAGCGGTTTTGCCCTAAACTACATTTTGGTACATAATAAAAATTTACTGTATCACTGCCATGTCTCATTTTGTCAATCATTTATTTTGGACTCAATATGCGTAATTAATGCAGTCAAAAAGTTTGTGATAAAACAGATTTGTATGTAATACTCATACATAAAGTTTCAAGATTTTATTTTTGTACACACACTAATAAATAAAAAATAAAATAATTTGTGCACTAATACTTTTTAATGGTATAACATAATATTGGGTACTAAACTTAATTTTAAAGCATTTACAGCAGACTGCGCAATGAGCTTTTAATAACATTGGCTCATACTAAAACCAAATTGATATGAAAGCATGACCATTAAACTTTAAGAATTAGTATATTTCATTTAACCAAAGTGAAAACAACATACTTTTTTATTGTATTCAATATGTTGAGTTTTATGCACAAGGAACATAATTAATCCATCACCAAATACGGAATAATACGCTGCTAATTTTAATGTTGGTTGTGTATTTACAGCTGTGATGTAAATGGATGTTAATAAAAAGATGAGAAAGAGTAGCCAAGAATGGATAACACTTTAAATAACATATATTTATCACTTTATTTCGAAATAAACGTTAATTTGCACAAAAAAATACTTTAAAAATAAATATAGTACCCAATAGTTTATTAATTCTTTTGTTCAAATCCTTAATACAAAATATGGAATAGAAACGCTGCATTTGATTTGTCCACAGAGCTGCAGTGGCTGTTCCCTGAATCGTCTTCTTGATGTGAAGCAGTTTATCTTCCAAGATGTGCCACTTTAGTATCCTTAAATATAAACTTGCAGCACAGCTTAAAGGCTCTGTACTAGAAATGGAGAAATATCGATGGTCAAGATTATCAATAGTTATCGATAACTGTCAATCAATAGCTGCCATTAGAGAAAATTAATTTCTTTTTACTCTTAATATATTCTTCGTTACATATTTAAACAATTTTTTTTTATCTTTCGTCTTTGATCATTATTTTATTTAGGCGTATCGTTATTGCTAATCCTAAACGCAAATCGTAACCCTTTGCGGTCGACATCTCCGCATCGGGGACATTCGTAAATCGTCGTAGAAATCGATTCCCCCGTAGCGGGAACATTCGCAAGGTGCCACCCAAGCCAGAACTGTACAGACGGACTCGTTAATTTGTTCCGTGACCTTTCAAGTGGGGCAAGGAGAAGCTGGAATACGACCGTGACGGTGTCAGACGGCTGGGACTAATCGGCCCGGATTTATAGACTCGGTGATCGACACGCGCGCTATTTACAAACTGCACAGAAATGTATTATTATGGTTGTTACAATACACGCTGACATATTTAATTGTATTATTCATACATTCGTGCAAATACAACATTATAGAGCATAATATAACAAAATTTATCGTTTAAGAAGGTAGGAAAAGAACGAAATATCTTTTAAAATTGATAAAATGCCCTTCAAGAAGAAACTTTTGCATAAGAATTATTACAGATAATGATTTGTTAACATCTATCGATTAAAAAGATTAAATCAAGTAATTGTGCAAGGACTGATTATTGACTGTTACTTTTCAGAGCTATAATGCACTTTTTCAGAGTTGTAAAATGGTTCTTTTCATGGTTATGGCACGGTTCTTGACTGAACTACAATTTATTTTACATTGGAACAATTAGTTAATCAATTAATATTACGAAATCATTATTTGTAATAATTCTGGTAACAACCATAATTATATATTTCTGCGCAGTTTGTAAATAGCGCGCGTGTCGATCACAGAGTCTATAAATCTGGGCCGATTGGCCCCGGCCACCTGTCACCGACACGGTCTAATTCCAGCTTCTCCTTGCCCCCCTTGAGGGGTCGTGGAACAAATTAATGGGTCCGCTTGCCAGAAGCTAGTCATTGCGTGCACCACATAAGTTATTTTATCATCAAAAAATACTACACATATTACAAAATTTGTGTAAAAAATTCAAGAAATAAATAGTATAATTTCCAAAAATGAAGGAAGCTAGAAATGATTCTCAAGATAATGAGAGTAGTAATGATGGGATGGAAATTGAAGTGTATAATGAAAATATAAATGATTCAATGTATTATTCAGCACCTGACAATAAAAGTGATGGTAGTGATGATTATATAGTTCTACCTAAGAGACGGAATGTACTAAGAATTGACAGAGATATGGAGAATAGTGAAAGTGATGATGAACATTTAGAAAAATTTCGAAGAAATTTAGAAAAAATAGAGGATTCAAGCAGAAGTGATAGATGGGAAGATGTAACAGAAGAAGACGTAGGCCACAAATATCTCAGGATGTAACGAAATTATTGGACTTTTTCAAACTGTATTTCACTGATGTATTGATAGATCAAATTGTAAAAACGGTTAATGAATATGTACAAATGAAAATATGTAAGACACAGTTGGACGTCACACATGAAGAATTTATGGCCTTCATTGGTATAACTCTAAATATGGGAACAAGGCCACTTGCCAGCATGTCGGAATATTGGACAACTAGGAACAACAGCAGAATTCTATTCCATTCGGCGATATTTAGAAAAAACCGATTCTGACAAATTTTCTAGATGTTACATCTACAAGGCAACGCATCTTCTAATACATCTTTGAAAACCCGGATTGGAAGGGCAAACAACTTTTTGCAATATATCATCTCTAAGTTTGCGGATTTAGAGAAACCAGAACTTCCGATTAATTCTCGAATTCCTTTAACATTAGTTTAATAACTTCTGAAAAACATTCCCAGTGTCGAGAGCTATCATTTGTATACTGAGAGATACTTTACAAGTATCCCGCTTGCTAACGAACTTTTAAAACTACAGATCCCTTTAACTGGTACAGTAATGCCAAATTAAAAATACTTGCCAGCTGCAATTAAAAAACCGAAATTTTCATCAAAGTCGACCGTGGCTTATAAGAAGCACAATACATTAGCCTAATTTTTCTGAGCACCAGTATTGCAGTATCCCTTGAATCGGTTACAACAAGAACACATGCGCTAGTGGAGGCACAATAAATTTGTTGAAACCAATCGTGGCTATACATTATACCAATAAAATGAGAGTGGTTGACCGCGCGGACTAATATGCGGGAACATATTGTTTCCTTCACAAATCTCTCAAATGGTGTAAAAAATGATTTTTTTGAAGGCATGTAGATATGCGTCGTCAATCCATACATGATGCATAAAATAACAAGATAACAGATCGAAAAGCCACTAACACACTTAAATTTTGTCAAATGTTTAATCGATCAATTAGTAGAAAACTTCCGACACCAAACACTATCTACAGTGCAACCTTCAGCATCATTCGTAGATATTAGATTAAATAATCAATTTCATATCATTCGTTCAGAAGGCAAGAAAGACTGGGCAGTATGTTCTGACAGAAAAACTCCAGGAAAAAGACCACAAACACACACGTACTGTAATACTTGTACACGAAAGCTAGGTCTTCATATCGGTGATTGGTTTTTAAAATATCATACTTTAGAGAATTACAGAAATAAAAGATTTGGCATTTTTACGTATTATAAATAGTATTAAATAGCAAATCAGTTTCAACAAATTCTGTGTACATTAATATAGGGAAAAATAACTGCAAAACGCCAAATTTCCTCCGACCTGTCGGTACTTCCAAAAGTGAAATCTGCCGATCGCAAAGGGTTAATCTAATACAATCTATTATTAGTAGTACTGCCCACGTATTTTATGAGAATCGGTGACAGGGATGCGAGTTTAACTACTTGCGCTACAATTTAACTTTCGGCTGCCGTGCCGCGGTCAACAATATAACGTGCAGTAAGCCGTCACATTGACTCTGGAACTGTAGCTCGAATAATGAACGATCTAACCGTTAGCCGACGTGACGGACACGACGTTTTTGTTTTTGTGACAAATGCCTATTGACGTGGTATACACGTTGCTGGCGGCTTTGGAACAAAAGCATCTCGACGTGTGTGGCACGTCTTTATAGCGCAAGTGGTTGATTAGTCGGACGACAAGCGCATATCTTTCTTCGCACGATTTTCGAATTTAGCATATTATTCGCTGAGTGGTTAATTCAAGTAGCGACTGATTTTTTTGCGCCGTCGACGACGTGATATGCTGAGTGTTTGACGCCGCCTACTCTTTCCCACGAATTGAATTGTATTGTTTTTCTACAAAGTGCATCACGTCAGCGAGAAACATGTTGCGTCGATACGGTAGAGCCGTCTGCTTCTGAAGGAGTTAATTACGTTGTACGCTGCGCGGTTTGTTCAGGAAATGACAAGCTGTTGTGTTCTCTCAGAAAATGTGAAAGAGTACTCCTACATTGCCAACAGTGAGATTTTTGTAGGACGAGGGCAAAGATTTAATTGAATTTGTGCAAAAGTATGAGATATTGTATGACTTAAAGGACCCAGAGTTTAAAAACACCACAAAGAAAGACCTGTTGTGGAATGAAGTTGAAAAAGTGTATATATGTGGCCATAGAGCTCTAAGGGTTAAATATAAGAAATTGTATCCGTATTATAGGACTCTTATATCGATTTTACTGTATTGATACCAGGCGCAATAGCGCAAAGTATGCGGTGATTCTTAAAGCGTTGACGTAAATATAGATAGTAGCGTAGAACAACGGAAACAGTTAATGGCGGGATTTGATATATTCGCGTATAAGCACGGTGTAAGTACAGGGATTCTCCCTCTTCCTTTGCAACTTGTGACATCACAACCTAAATGTGGGGTTTTTTTTTTTTTTTAATTCATTTTTCGGCACCGACTGCTAAAGTCATTTGGCCTAGGACCTACTGTTTAAGGTGGGTTCCGAACCACCAGAGCTCCGATATACATATCACATAGAAAAATCAGAGGTGATGGGCGGGATTCGAACCCGGGTCTGCCGCGTGACAGTCTGAGCCTCTATCCACTACACCACCGTAGCTCCAAAATGTGGGGTTTCTATAAGTGTCTAAGGTGGGGTAGGCATACCCAATATGTCATCTCATCGATTTTCTTATGATGCACCGAGTGGACATGCGTGGATTATTTAATATTCTATTTTTAATGTTATTTTATCTACACGTACATTTTACGATTAGCCTTTTCGGTACGGGCGACTGATATATCCGACATCCTCGTGGACAGGACTGACCACGGGCTATGAGTGCATTTTCGGAGCGGTGCCCGTGCAGCGGGAGTGTCACGGCGGACAAACCGTTCGTGCTGAAAGGGTTAATTGTAAAATCGTATCATGCACGTGTATTGGAATATTGCAAACAAATAGCTGTAATAAAAGTATTGATATTATTGACAGTTGTAAGGAAGAAGATATATATAATATTGAAAATGAAAACTCGATAACAATTGATATGAAATAGATATTTTTCCATTTCCATTGTTAAGACGTTAATAGATTTTAAGTAGGTAAAGCGGTAAAATCCTTATCTCTACACACAGTAAGAACGTCGAATTCAAGCACATCCAGGGTGCAACGCCGGAATTGGTTCTTCTAAACGATGTAGGAGAGGTAAAACATTATCGAGACGTTTGACATATCACTTATCTCATTTTTAGTTTAGTACATATTTTCCAATTATTGCTTCGGAAATAATTGCGCGCAATACTTTATACGGAACAGCCCATGTGTGTGTATACAGTAAAAGTTCCAAGATTATCACTCTGAAGCACTTTTCTAAATATTTCTGTGCTGCTCTTACGCGCATGCTATTTACATTGGACCCAGCCAACTGTGTGATATAGCAACGCTATGTGGTACGTAACGGGACTCTTTTGAGATAAACTTCTTTTTTCTCAGAAATATTTTTTAACATATTGGTGAGATTTGGCCAATCAAAAGGAGATTAAACACGATTTAATTAGGATCATATTTACTTCTTTGATATACATGCTATAATTAATTTTATTTTATTATCGTCTCGATTATATTAGAAAAATGGGTTGTTTGTCACATTTCAATTAATAATAGGAAAGTATTTTTAATATCTAATAAATCATCTCCTTAAAATGCTATTGACTCGTCGTTAACGACCTAGCGTCCAGGATTCAACATACCTTCAGGATGAAAAAGTAATTTTGTTCAAACATAATGTGAGTTATGAAGAATAACAAAAAAAAAAAATTAAAACTGTTCCGTATATTTTACCGGATTGCAATACACTCAAACCTGTTTTTGTGCGCTGGATAGAGACCGCATAAAAGAAAACTCATAAAAAAAATTGCACAAAACTTCACGAGTAGCTATAAGACAAAGTTTTCGCAACGATTTCTTTTTCACGATTTCGATTTTCTGTTAAATGTAGACTGAACCAGCCTATACGTAAACCAGTGATGTAGGATTATGCTTCTACGTTTTCCACTACACGTTGTTAGCTTCCTTCTTGGCATTATTGAAATGGTGTCTTAGTTTTAGTCCACGTCACTGAAATAGTACCTCTTTCATCATTACTTTCACAGCATGGCTTATGCATTCAGTGGGAAGTGTAGAAGAATATCTTACATTTGATGTATACGACAATGTGGAGCGATATTACTCGAATTGTCCTAACAACTCATTCTTACAATTCCATCAAAACAATAATGAAACTAATTGCTCAATAAATATTAAATGAGTAAATATGGTCATAATTATAACGTGTTTGATCTCATTTTGATTGTCAAAATCTTATTAATATGTTTAAAAAAACACTTCAGATAAAAGAACTGAATTAAAAAAAGTGAATGACAATACTGCTTAAGCTGGTTTTTTAATGTCTTGCTTGCTTTGCAAAATACCTCCTTGCCTTTATTGTTTTGCATCTCTTATTTGAACAGTCTCTTTGGTTAAAGGGAGCACGGGAACTTGGTCCCTATTGGCTGACACTACGACAGTCATATTCCAAGTTCTCCTTGCTCCCCTTGAAAGATCCTGAACAATTTATTGATTCCTTGTGTGCGTAGCCCCTTTGTTGAACATAATACAAAAGCAAACGATGAGCATAAAAGATAGTGTCCTCTGTGTAGTAAATGTCACAAATCGTATCCATGCTCAGCGATAATCATGGAACGTTCATTGCACATACAGGGTATTTCAAAATTATGTACTCACTCTTGGTAGTCAATATCTAGGGAACAAAGTGACATAAAATTACAATTCTTAAAGGGTTGTGTAGTGCAATGTTTTCTCAACAGGTCACAAAGAACAGACGTGTCACACGAGTTATTTTATATGCTCAAAGCGACCATTAATCGGCCAGAGTTGATGCCGCTGAATTGTTGAGCAAACTAGGGTTGTCAGTATGTACAGACGGAGCCCTTAATTTGTTCCGTGACCCCTGCAGGGGGGCAAGGAGAAGCTGGAATACGACTGTAGCGATGTCAGGCGGATGGTGTTAATTGGTCCAGATTTATAGACTCTGTGATTGACACGCGCGATATTTACAAACTGCGCAGAAATGTATAATTATGGTTGTTACAATACACATTGACATATTTAATTGCATTATTCATAGAAACGTGCAAATACAACATTATACAGCCTAATATAAGTCATTAATCATTCAAAATGGCGGGAAAAGAATTAAATATCTATTAAAATTGGAGAAACGTCCTTTAGAAAAAACTTTTGCATCAGGATTATTACAGATAATAATTTCGTAACATTTGTCGATGGATTGATTATTAATTGTTCATTTTCAAAGCCATAATGCACTTTTTCAGAGTTGTAAAATGGTTCTTTTCAAGGTTATGGCACGGTTCTTGACTGAACTACGCGTTATTTTACATTGGAACAATTGGTTGAGCAATTAATGTTACGAAATCGTTATATGTAATGATTCTGATGCAAAAGTTTCTTCTAAAGAACATTTTTTCAATTTTAAAAGATATTTCGTTCTTTTCACGCTGTCTTGGATTAGCAACAGGTTATTTTAGGCTGTATAATGTTATATTTGCACGTTTCTATGAATAATACATATAAATATGTCAATGTGTATTGTAACAACCATAATTATACATTTCTGCGCAGTTTGTAAATAGCGCGCGTGTCGATCACAGAGTCTACTATAAATCTAGATCAGCGAATCCCATCCGCCTGACATCGCCACAGTCGTATTCCAGCTTCTCCTTGCCCCCCTGCAGAGGTCACGGAACAAATTAACGGGTCCGCCTGTACGGTGTCATCACGAAAACATGGCGTTTCACAACCGCGACGGTATCCATGACACCGGACATACTGATAGCCGTAGTTTACTCAGCAGTTTAGCTGGTAATGGTGATCTCTTTGAGCATATAAAATGATTGTCATCTGTTGAAAAAAAACATTGCACTACACAACCGTACAAACATTCTAATTCTACGTCACTTTGTTTTCTAGTTATTGGCTATCAAAGAGTGAATACATTATTTTAGAATGCCTTGTATATGCATATGAGAAACGACTGGAAAGTTCTGAGATTAAAATACAGTTCACGTAAACAAAGAAAAACCCCAAGAGATTACAAATCCAATTGGCCAGGTGGGAAATGCACATCTGTGCTCACATATGTTTTCGGTAAAACATATTATTTGCAGAAGCGTTCACTCATACAAATCCGACCGCGTGGTGCAGGTAGTGAATGAAGTTTTGAAACCGAGCAAAATACTACAAAGTGAGTGATAAGTCGGAAAGGTCGCCGCGAACATAGATAGAATCATGATACGCAAAAACAGCAAATGGTGAAATTAATTACATTATGCGGAATTAATACATGAGTTAATTATAACTAAAGCCTGGGACTCGCTGTGTGTCAGTAGTTAGGAAAGTCGTGCTTAGCGAAAAATCTTTTCTACACTTGTACCGTTCCGGAGTTTTTCTGGTATGTTACTAACAGACGTAGGATCCTCGTATTTACGCGTGATTAGTTTTATGATCTATTATGAATAATATCATAAATGTGGAAGGCTTATCGCATTGTTGAGGTAATTCAATTCCCTATAATATTTGTTGAAGAAGCAGCAATAGTATTCATAATATTTGAATAATAACACCGAATATTGTTATTTAAAGACAAACATTTATAAAAACAAATAAACATTAGAGATTGCAGAAGGGAAACATTGTATATATTCTATTAACACGTTAACTGCTACGCTGATTTCGCTTCACTTTGTATTTGCGTTACTGGACATTATCGAGTAATGAGACAAGCTCGACGCGTAAATTCAATGTAAGCAAAGTAGGTAAATCAAGATATGTCGAAACGACTAACAAAACGTAAATCTTACAGCAGATGCTGTAGAGTCATTCTCTAAAATATATAAATTAAATATTTTCAAAATTGTTTTTGTTCGTATAATTTATAATGCAGTTACATTTAGAAAATGATACATCCATTGAATTAATATATCCATCTAAAAATCAACGTCATCATGTATTACGAATCAGCAGTAAAAATGAATTTTTATTATACAACGTACATATAAATGATAATGATATTGGTAATCAAGATTTAACATCGTATTTAATATCATAAGTTAAAACTTAAACTGATCCCGGTCTCTAGGGAGCAGTGTAACGGTTAATATGTTAACGAGACATAGGTGGACAACACCTTATGCTATAACCGCTTACGGTCCTATTTAATTTAGACATGGACGCTAATCTGATCGGAATTAATGTTCACTACACGGACTCTAATAATATTATACAGAATTATTGTACTAATTGTCTGAAAAATGTGTTATCACTCTCTACATCTAAAGCACTATATGCACAATAAAATAACTCCAGATGGCATTCATTATCGGTACTTTCAATGTTACACTTTATATCTTCTGCTCATTTTTTTTTCTATTTTAATTATGTTAATACAACATTAATCGTATATCGTATAATCCGGACTTAGTTATTAGTCATTGCTTCCTGTGCAATAGTATAAAGAAAGAGTTGAAAGAGGGTGGTGATCTGAGTGTGACGAGATTAAGATGGCGGTATACTAGCATTTGTGAAGGCAAAGATGACATTTTTTTTTTACTGCATATTGATCTTTATAGGAAATTTAAAAAATGCATTAAACTTGAGGGGATTATATGGGAGAAAACATTTTTTCAGTTTTTTTATTTTGATTGTTAATGCTTTAGGCTCAGAACTTATCAGTCATCCCTCGCATACGTCTACTTGCGTGCATATGCATGTATAAGGTTCATGAAAAAAATTTGGGCAATTGAGTGACTAAACGAGCACTTAAATCCAGGGCTTTTTCCTTATTAGGACACTACTATTTAATTTACGCAAATATATTTGTAAAATTTTTCCACAAATGACTATTTATGTTTTGAAAGAGTTCCGCACACACACACGACGCACACATACGCACGCACGTCCACCCACCCATAATAAGGTGAGCTACCTGATTAGGTCCGTTACACTGAATGTTTATACACACTATTTAATGGGACAACTATGTTTGTACCATCTGTGATACACACCGGTCTTATTTGTTGACTTTCGATGTTGGATATTTTTTGTTTAAATATATTATTTAGTAAAAATAAATAGTTTTCTCTTCCTTTGTTCCTTTCTATTTTCCAGCCGATTTTGACGGGCCATATACTAGAGGAAAATATTGTTAAAAAGAATGATTGTAAAATGTACTACAAAAACTAACCATCAAATTGCGCATTCATTTTTAATATGGGTCAATAAGGATCCTGGCATACGGAGTAATATTAAGTGCCCACAAGAAAAACTCCGGTAGGAATTTATGTCCAATTGGTTGAATGCGAAAGTACATACCTCTTCTCAGATGTATTATCGGCTCGAGCATATTATTCATTGAAACAGTCACATACACTAATCCAACCAAAAGTAGTGAAAGAGAAGTTTGGAAGATAAATAAATTCTTTGGGGCATAGGATTACAGAAAGTAAAATAGACCTATGTCGCACAGAAATTTAATTGCGTTTTAAATTAAACAAACCTAGTATATTTTTATTAACAAAGCGATAACATAATATAAAAACGTATTAAGTGTACAGCTTTGCTTCCGCTGGTTTTTTTGAAATTATGGTTTTATTGTAAAAGACTGGTAATATATTTATAATTCAAAGTATTATTTATTGTTGATCAGGGCAGAAACACAGTTGTACACCTAATAATAAATAATAATAATTCAATTAAATTTATTATAGGGTAGGTCTCAAATAGTAAGTGAGACTAAATATAAAACTATATGCACGCAATATTGCAATATCTCGAAGTAGGTCTGAAAATGTCCCACCATGCATTATCGTGCATCAAAAAGGTAGGACATTTTTAATCCTATCATGCCCCAAAAAGTTAAACTACTAACGTAAACATAAACAGAATCGTGAAACGTGGAAATAGTAAATCACAGAGATTGGGAGTTTTCCTATACATAAGCGAATCCTATTTTTTTGTAACGTATAGCATCAACAGTTTAAATGTGGGAACTTTGTAAATATTAAAACTGAGGTTAGATGTGGCCAACAAAAGATTCTTTTTACTGCTATAAAATTCCGGATTTTTTCTTACGGGTAGTCAACATGTTAAACTTGAGCAAATTCCCTTATTATTTATTTTGTGAAATTATTCGATTCGGTAAATGAAGAACTTATATGTCAAATAATCATAGGGGACACCGTTGAGCCGATTACAAAATTTTGTTGTAGGAAGTAGAAAGGTTGCCTCTTTTCAAGCTGACACGACAAGAATGCAACGACCTGCTGGCGTCTAAGGGCTTTATCAAAATCGTGGAGAAGGATGAAATCTAGAAGCGACGTCTGTCAAATCTTCATAGTATCTGCATCCTGAATTAGAAAAGAAAAAACGCAGAAATACCTTGTACTTCCGCTTTTTTTTTTAACACTACTTTGTGTTGAGACGTTCTTTTTGTATAATTATCTTTTTACAGTAGAAAATAATACTACCAAAAAGGAATACGCACTATTGAGAGCTAGGAAGATGGCAGGTGGAATGTTACAAGGAGCAAGGGAAAATTTGGTTTGGCCACCTAGTTTCATCTTTAAAACTATTTAACTGGTTAGAGGGAGCACACATTGGCATAATAATAAAATATTATAAATATAAAAAATTAATTGAAAACAGTTTGTAAAATGTGTTTGAAGTTATTTTGACCAAAAGCATCTCATAATACCTTACTTCACCGCATCACATATTAACGTTACGTTACAATAATGTGACTTAGATTTATTAATATATGACGGTCTATATCCGTTCCTACGACGATGCTTTGCAGTTTGACGCTCGTTAATGTTCTATTCTATTCAGTGTCGGCGTATTTTTCACCTCAATTCCAAATTGTATCCTCACCATTTGGATAAATAAAATAGATGTCACCGTTTGATCGATACGAAAAATGTACGTCTTAAGATTTTATACGTTTGTCCACGAAAGTGGATTCAAAGCATTAGAAAGTATCACAAGCCACTGTCATCTTCTCATCCCCCAACAGAACTTTCACTATTTCCCATTCCATTTGAATAAAAAAAAAATTATTAAATCAGAACACATTTTATACATGTAAGGTGTCCCATTTGAAGTTTCGCATACAAGTACTTTTTAAAGTATAGCTCATCAAAAAAAAATTTTAACTAAGTCTCCTCTATATAGACGTGCTTCCGATTTCAAGATAAATTTTGCTTTTCTTTTATGCCAAATTGCGTGTTTACTTAGACAAATCTATAATTTATTCTAAAATAAATGCATTGATTTATAATCTCTACTAACTGCCATTTCATCTTTCAAGCTAATTTAAGGTAGACCTTAAAATCGCCAAAGCACGCAGATAAAATTTATTTAGACAAATAATTACATATGGAACATCAAAGGAGACATCCTGCATATACGTTACACCAAATTAGTGAAATTGTTTAATTAACGAAATAGGCAAAATATCGCTTATTTCATAAAATTTGCAACGGGTTTGCCGAATGCATGAACTGGGCACTTTCTTGCCTGGTTCATGTAATGGGCAGCGAAACGTTTGCCTATTTCGCGAATTAACCGGTTTCATTCGAACAACACTAGAGCATTCTAGAGCGAGGATGTTACATCTGTTTTACACATGCGCAGTTGTGAAGTAACATATGTTTATAGTAGTGTTGTGTTACGGTTTGATGGTTGCTGACAATAGGCCTATGTATGCAATTCAAGATTTTTCTAATTAAATTTGTATTTTTCTTCTAGTATAATAATCTATTATTTTAAATACCTCGTAAAAATAGATGAAGTTGAACACAAAATCAAAAATTGTAAAGATTTGTGGACAAATGAAAAAAAATTGGATTATGTACTATTCGCGCAAACCATTTAAAACGCCGAGAAAAATGCTAGCCCAATCGGTCGGACGAAAGTCGTATATGCCTACTCGTTTGTATTTTTGACTCAATATTTGCTGAACGGTCACGTGTGCTGAGTCGACAGCGTGACAATGACAGTGAATGCGTAAATACATATGAATGAGTACATCCAGTAAAATCTCTAATTGCTCTCAAGCACCTTCCTAAATGTCGCTGTGCCTATGTCTATGCTATCTGCATTGGACTCAGCCAAGCGCATAATATGACGCTCAAAACGGTACGCGTTTATTTATACATCATTCTATCAAATATACACTCCGCCTACTCATAGATCGGCGATAGAAACTATTCCTTTTACATTATTAGTCGAATATGTAATGATTCCTTTCTTATGGGCGTTAAATAAATCATTGCCGCACAAATGTCGCTCAAATCGTGTCTTCTTCCTCGTAAATGTTGCTTAACCTATGTCTCCTAATGCACAAATACCGCTCTGGTAGAGTTACTTTCGTCGTTATTATCACAATACTGCTTATGCATTCAGTGGAAACTGCGATCGTAATTATATCTTGTTTGGTCTTACTTTGATTGGCAAAATCTCAGCAATGCGTTAAAACAAATTTCAGGTTAAAAAAAAATGAAATTGAAAAAGTTCATGATAATACTTTTTAGGCTGGTTTGTAAATGTCTCACTTTCCCACCTTGCATTTGATTGCCTCTTCTCTCCGGGGTCTTTATTCTTCACTAGAATACAAATGCCTGGAAACATTCTCTTACCTCGTAATGTCGGAAATTATATGCATCTTATGCGACTTTTATGGAGTTTACCGTAAATCGCGAAGTTTGGCAGATCCCCCCTAAACATGAGGATTCTACTCTTTTGCAATCTTTGACGTCAATAGTCAAAATGTCGAGAATCGACGAGCGTCAAAGATACGAATAGACTTGTCTAGCCAAAAATCCCCATTGTCTTTATATGATTGCTGGGTTTTCCTTAGGTTCCTCAAACATTACATATTCGAATCCCGCCCATCACCTCTGGTTTTTCCATATGATATGTATACTGTAGCTCTGGTGATTCGGAACTCACCTTAAACAGGAGATCCTAAGTCAAATAATCTTAGCAGACGGTGCCGAAAATGAATAAAAAATTTGTGAACCTTGTCGAAAGAAATTGAACATTTCAAAAAAAAAAAACAATGAAACGTGTTTTTATTGAATTTAATAGATTAGACAGATAATTGTTAATACTTACCAATAAATGTAATTACTCTATGTTATTCATATTTATCAAAATACATGGTTAGTATTAATAATGACCGGCTATTATAAGTACAAACCGACTAATCACTTTGACCTTCAAAAGCTGATTTGTCCTTATCCCGCGGGTGTTTGTCGAGAGGTACAGACGGACCCATTAATTTGTTCCAGAACCCCTGAGGGGGGGCAAGGAGAAGCTGGAATGCGACCGTGGCGATGTCAGATGGCTGGAGCCAATTGGTCCAGATTTATAGACTCTGTGATCGACATACGCGCTATTTACAAACTCCGCAGAAATGTATAATTATCGTTGTTACAATACACGTTGGCATATTTAATTGTATTATTCATAGAAACGTACAAATACAATATTACAGAGCCTAATATAACTTATTGCTAGTCCAAAAAAGTGAGAAAAGAACGAATTACCTTTTTAAATTGAAAAAATGTCCTTTAAGAAGAAACTTTTGCATCAGAATCATTACATATAACGATTTCGTAACATTAATTGCTCAACCAATTGTTCCAATGTAAAGAACGAATTACCTTTTTAAATTGAAAAAATGTCCTTTAAGAAGAAACTTTTGCATCAGAATCATTACATATAACGATTTCGTAACATTAATTGCTCAACCAATTGTTCCAATGTAAAATAACTTGTAGTTTAGTCAAGAACCGCGCCATAACCTTAAAAAGAACCATTTTACAACTCTGAAAAAGTGCACTAGCTTTGAAAAGAAACAAATAATAATTAGTCCTCGCACAACCACTTGATTTAATCCTTTTAATCGATAAATGTTACCAAATCGTTGTCTGTAATAATACCGATGCAAAAGTTCCTTCTTCAAGGACATCTTTCCGATTTTAAAAGGTAATTCGTTCTTTTCTCACCTTTTTGGACTAGCAACAAGTTATATTACGCTCTGTAATATTGTATTTGCTCGTTTCTATGAATAATACAATTAAATATGCCAACGCGTATTGTAACAACGATAATTATACATTTCTGCGGAGTTTGTAAATAGCGCGTATGTCGATTACAGAGTCTATAAATCTGGACCAACTAACACCATCCTCCTGACACCGCCACGGTCGCATTCCAGTTTCTCCTTGCCTCCTTTCAGGGGTCCAGGAACAAATTATTGATTCGGTCTGTACGCTAGGGACGACACGACGGATCTCCTACCACGACTTATTTCGGCATAAAGCACAGTGCGGGCTTTCCTATATATGTACCTTTTACAGTTGCTCCACAATTTCCTGGCGATAGGAGTAGGCTCTAGACGCCAACCTGCGAACGCGAATGCAGCTTTACTTGAGCTCGACAATGGCGGGGCTCAACCCATACAGTAAAGATCCATTAACGCCCCTACTCAGAGCTTTTTCGTGCATATCACAGTGCTGCTTCAACCCGTACACCCTGTCTTCCTATACCAGTTATCTTCTTCACAGCTAACTGTGTAATGTGACATACTGTAGGATACCGGCACGACTCCTTAGGGAGGAGAAGGTTCTTAACCTATTGATATGGCATCCTTAGTTTAACTTTTTTCTATCTGAAATATTGTTTACTGTATTCATGAGATTTTTCAATCAAAATGGGACTAAACGCGGTATAATTATGATGACATTTACTTATTTCATACTTATTCTACAACTGATTTTACTTTATTATTGCTTAATGATAGTAAAAAGCTGGATTGTTGGTCACACTTGAAATAATAATAGAAATGTATTTTTAATATGCTATAAACAAACATCTAATTCTATATAAAGTAAAGACTCCGCCTGCACGCGAATTGGTGATGACAACTTATACTTGGAAGTTATTTGTCGAATGTCTCTTTCCCCATTAAGGTCGTTCGAACATTATCTCCTGCATGATTAACGTCGCACTGCGCCTTATTCATTTAGCGGAAATTATGGAAGCACGGCTTCAATCAATATGTATGCGATATTTTATGTAATTTTTAAGTTAGTGACACTCGTAATTCGATTAAAAAGTTAATAAAATTAATTACTGAATAAATATCAAATACGTAAATGTGGTCGTAATTATATCGTTTTTGATTTTATTTGGTCAACAAAATCTCACTAACATGTAAAAAAGACTTTCAGAGTAAAAAAGTTAGTGACAAACTTTTTAAGCTGGCCATTAAATGTCTTGTTTATCTCGCCTTGAGCCAAGCCAGTTCTTTTGTGCGTAGTCCCCTTTGATCGGCATTATACAGGCAAGTTGCGCAACTAGGAAACAGAATTTTCTGCCTCTGCAACGTTACATATGCTATCCATAAAGAGCGCCGTTAGTGGAATAATAACTATATATTTATTTCAAACTTCTACTTCAGTTCAGTAGACGAAGACACCCGGTGTAAAGTGCATATAGACTGTAACTATGGTGTTCTCAGATCATGGAAATTATTTGACTCTTTGTCAATCCATTATCAATTATCAATTAAAACTATAAAAATACGATTCGTATTAATCTACTTTTTAATTAACACTTTGACGACCTCACTCATGTATATGGAAATTGATCTAATTAGTAGTTATCCGCTGCCATTGATTGTTGTCAAAGTTTCAGATTTCGTTTTAATTTCATTACTAAAGGTGTTATTACACTCCCATCCCCTCCCTCCCTCCCTCCCTCATACACACCTTTAAACTAGGATAGTCTGCAATATACTTCTAGGGTTGCAAAATCTGATACAATTAACAAGTTGTGTATCGAAATGTAACAAAATGAAATTCTTCAAATTGTATGAAAAAGAATAAAAAAATTGATGAAGACTGCAGAATTTGCATTATATCCTTAAAAAAAAGAAACTTAACAACAGTTATGTGTTCCTAACATAACGTTGCTTTGCACGTTCATCAATGTTTTGAAAATTATCTTACTAAATGGAAATGTTATTTAAAAAAAAATGCATTATATAAAAACTTTTCTAACTGAAATAAATACGTCTTTTGACATACTGTGGAGTTACATTTTATGTAGTGGCGGTAGAGAATTAATGCAGGAATATAGTTTTCGAAACAAAATGTCTATTCTTCTACGGCAGCTCAAATTCAATTGTTGCATCGCAGTGCCCTAAATATTTTCCCACACACAATCAAACACAGTCTCACACATACATGCACGCGCACGCACGCACGCACATTCATACATTCGAAGGCTTAGGTAGGACGCTCAAAATTCCTATCCGCTTTGCATATATTTTCTTATCGAGGACAAAACGATCGTCCGCCTCTAACACTGCTTTCAGCACAACAAAATTATCATGATAAATTATTTTTTGTCCCACAATACTAAATGTTAATTCTGTTTGAACATGTCTTCAATTAATTGAATGTAATTCAATGTACTTCAATTAGTCATACAATTTTTGGTAATAGTCAACTTTTTTGTGGAAAGTATGACCGTTGAAACGTTAAAATACGTGTTTTATTACAAACAATTCTCTTTCGCCATATATGTACTTATCAATTCAAATGCTTTATATTTGCTACACTTAATTATTAGTTATTATAAATTCGTTATTATTATAATCAATTCCTAATTACAAATTTATACACAATTGAAGAATAGCGTGCGTGTCGATAATTAAGTCCACGGATCAGGGATAGTTCGTCGCTGCTGCCTAAAGACACTATAATTATGCTCTCTATTCGCCGCAGGACGGGCAGTAGAATGATACTTTAGGTCACTGTGCATCACAACTTGCGGTTTATGTTTTATGTCAATTTGTGCGTGAAATATTTAAACGTTTAGCTACGACGGAACAAAACTTGGAACTATACCACGCACATACAGTTTTACCCAGAACTGCACGTTAATGACGTTAGTAACGCGATCGGTGTTTGATAAGGTTCACTATGTATTTATCCATGTTACATTAGTACAAAGTTACAGTTGTATAACTTATAAAATTTGTATTTATATCCATATAAAAGAAACGTACACTGAAACGTGTAGGGACGTTTCCATGTCGCATAGATGATGCAAACGACTTTTGAACGGCGAGATAAAGAACGAGCCATTAAAATAGATTTTTGCTTGGAGATAAGTATCCATAGCGGTATATCATGGCAAAACATGATCTAACCGGAAGCCACTATTAAGTAGAGTACAATAGTTAAAAGATTAAAACCGCGTTGGAATATCTTTATTGTGGGAACGCAGGACCGTACGTTCCTGGACGTCGACACGTAGCTGTGTATTTCTAAAGAGTGTTTATTGAGAGAGCAATGTCGGATGCGGTTTACAAAATCAGAAATGCACTCTTCTCCGGAGTCCAAGGATGGTGCTTGGATATAATGAGGGGAATTTATAGCAGGGCGTTAAGACTGCAGAGTTTTAAGACACCATCGTAGTAGCTAATCTCAATTCTCTTTTGGATTTACTCTACATTACATGATGTACACGCGCGCGCGCGCGCGCGTGCGCGCACCCACACTCCACACCCACACGCACAAAAATGCGTGCGCGCACAGGCACACATACATGGAGCATGTTTTAAAATAAAACTTGCGATTTAAATTATGTAAATTTTATTTGAATCATTTTTTTTAAATGACCAATAGTTTGTAAAGATAATTACGAGCAAAACTTCAAATGGTATACATGCACGCGCACGCACGCACGCACATACACAACATCTGCATATATCTATATATACATATGGAAATCGCAGTGCTTAGGCTACTTTAAATATTCGAGTTGCTATCTTACGCGCGCATAGGTAGTACGCCGTCGTTAAAACAGATCAGCGTAAAAGTGAATCTGATTTAATTTCAGAGGTACTTATTCAATGATTAAATAAAAGTTTGTTGGAAAGCAGGGAAGCACGAGAAGTACTCCGTATTACATCCTATTCCCACCTCTAACACCCAGTGCTCTAACATACTACTACTAGTCTCCTGTTAAGGGGTGACACGGTCTGTAGTGAATAAAATGATGGATACAGTAATGCTACTGCACCGTTAATATAGAAAATATTAAATTTTTAATTTATTCCAATGGGAATTTATTCTCGGTTGTAAAAATATTTGATTCGCCCGCTCTGTCTAACTTGTTCTGGATTCATCTTATTCAGTCTCTTTGGCATGCAATCGTTTAGTAATATTTGACTGCTTTCGAAAATAGCACGCCAAGTCAAAAACACACGTGAAAAAACATATCCATGGATTCTGACTGATGAGATCTCTATTTCCTTTATAGTTTCCTTTCCAACGCAGTATAATACTTGTCACTGCTATGAAAGAACTTTCATGTTCTGAGAAAATCCAGCTATGTAGTTATAATATATTTTTGCTGTTTCTTGATCGAAATAATACGTGTCACAGAATCTTAATTTATATTTTTTTTTCATTCATTCGGTTTAGTATAGAATATATTTTATTTTATTATACTTCTGTAATTCTATTAAGCATTAAATAAACAATGAATTTTAAAACAAGTACAAATATTTCTCTACCATTTTAATTATATATGGTTTCTTTGTAAAAATTCGAAAACTAATTTAGACAATTTTTGTTTAAATCCTAAAATTTAATAAACCTATTTTTAGAAAAATTGGTTTTTGCATAAACCCTACTCGCACAGATAAATATAATTAAATTTAGTTATGATAATCCAATACCTCTGATAATTAATCAGCTTCACTCGTGCACTGTTCTTTTGGAATCGTGTTACATATTTATATACAATTACATACATAAATATTAATGTGTCGCTGCCGTTCCAGCGACATGCTTTATCCTCATGGTAAGGCGTTATGCCATGATCAGCCAAAAGATGAATATTACAGCGAGCCAGAGGAATACCTTAGACAGGAATTGCTCTTCCTCATACTGTGGCGTACCACGTGGCGCTGAAAATGTTAGAGAAAATTAAAAATACATATATTGCATTACTCTATATGTTGACAATATGTCTTAATGATCAACATTATACGTCAGTATAGCAACTTTGCTAACCTTCACAACTACCATTTTACTCGATTTGGCATTCAAATGGTATAGGCATTAAATCAAATGTGGAAATAAGATAATGATTTTGAAATCTCCATGGTGAAATATCAATTTTTGGAGGTTCACCGGACAAAGTAGCAGTAATTACCCCTTTATTCCTGTAACATGTGACGTACGAAAATTGGGTCTCCGGGGACACAAGAAATACATTTTCAAAAATAATTTGATATATTTTTTTGTTGTTGTAGCTGATACTTCATGTATTCCTAGAGAATGACATTTGGAGATAAAAATAGATTATAGTTGTTCTCAACATTTCATTTTTATTTTTATGTAAAATTAAGCATTTTATTTCTGGAATACAAAAAACGTTCATACTATTCTCTGTATGAATTATTGTCCTTATTTAATATTCACTCATTTCTTATGTAGGTAGTAAATATCATTAGGATCAATTGGTCCAGATTTATAGACTCTGTGTTCAGTCTATGACAGTATAATTATGGTTGTTATAATATACATTGACATATTTAATTGTATGAGACATATAATTAAACCTGATCTAATTGGTCCCTGCTGTCTGACTCCACTGTGATCATATTCCAAGTTCTCGTAGTTTCTCATAAGGGGTGGTAGAACAAATTATTGATTTCTTGTGCATTAGGCGTGAAGCTACTGGGGTTTGCACTCAGTGTTAAGATAATGTATACTTTCTGTTAAAAAAAAAATAGTGCTGCTCCCTCTACAAATATTCATTTTGTTTCATTCATGTTTGCATATTCAAAATGTCTTCTTTTCTCATAATATATCCCAATACTAGATTTTAGAATTATATCTGAATTTTTAAATCAAACAATCAAGAAATTGAGCCCCAAGCATCACCAGACCTCTGTATGCCATTGGAAACAATCAATTTCTTTTACTTTTCCTAACAAAAAGGCGTAATTCTTACCTGCTCTAGGACGTGCCTCTCCAAAATTAAAGGACGACGTGAAGAACGCAAAAGGGAAGGTCCCGATGCCGAACGAGACGTAAGGGTCGTCACCGAAGCCGAAACCCGAAAAGCCCATGTTGCTCTCTGGCTCAGACCTCTGGCCGGCCGGGCGTGGTGGAACATTATTTCTAAAATACACAGTCAATTCTTTAACTCCAAACACAATAATATTGTACAGTGCTCATGATACAATAAATCTAAACCTACTAAAGCGGTCAAAATGACCAATCAGTGGTTTTTTTAGAAAAATTGCTGTACTTTGTAGAGAATTTTTTGAAATTTTTCATGATTTTGCCGCAGAGTATGAATCGTTCGATCGATCTGTCGACGCCTCTTCTTACCTCCTTGCGCTATTTTCATAAATCTGACTAGTGATTAAAATTTGAAGCCAAATTTGAATATCATGAGTTAATCTCTGGCTAAGTATGAATGGTTCGAATGTGGATATTTGTACCAATGCAGGCCATGTGCAAAAAGAAGACATTTTTGGGCTAGAGATAATGGCTAAAACATAAGCAAACAGAGACACTCTGCGACATCAAGAAAGCTGGTTTGTTGATATATAGTTGTTGATTTATATTTTGTTTTTCATTTTTAGGATTGTTAATTATTATATAATGTAAACATTTATTTCAGTTCAAATATTACTACTATAAATTTCCTTCAACTTATTTGCATTCCGCTATTAATTAATCATATTGTTATTACTTATACAGAATTTCTTGTAATCACAAGTAATAATTAAAATATTTTTTTTAAATTTTTGATTCAAATTTATTTGAACTTCACAAGAATACCATCGCATGAAAGGAACACACGAGCGACTATCTCGCATTCAGTCTTAAGATATCTTGTTTCAAATTCCGACACTCGGGTTCGCTACTTCACTCTTTTCGCGACCATTCGGGTACATGGGTTAAGCACGGTTTCTTCCGAGTTTCAGCGTAGTGCAAAGCGTTAATACCCCTTTTCTTTAATACGTTAAACGCCAATTGGTGACCGACAGTGAACCTCCCGTTTAGGCCACGTCAGTCACCGGTGATTGATTACGCACTTCTAAGCAGCACATGTGTTCTTTCTTTTTTCCTTACACATTCGCGTGACAGTCAACGTATTAAAAACATAAATGTAATTTATTAAAACAAGGTAAATAAAAGTGAGGTTTGCTTATACATTGTTTACAGAAGGTTGTAACTTTTCACATTAAGTTTTTCCCCATTTCGTACTTAACATTCGTGAATTGTATTATAACGTTAAGACTATAAGCGAACTCAGGACACAAATCCGAAACAGTATTTATTGTGACTGAAAAAAGTCGTCTGATCCATCTGTTTGTATTCTGGCTCGTCTAGCGACAAGCGGCCTGCAGTGGTTGGCTTGACGATTAACTGTGATCTGAAGGGAACGTCACGTACGACGGCGTGACGCTCAATGTGTTAAAGATATACGTGATATACGTTGGTACATCGTGTCAAATTGTCTATCCAAGTGCAAATCTTGCTTAACCCTTTTAGTGCCAAGCATTTTATGGAGTACATGCGACCAAATTCCAATTTCCTGGAGGAAAATTTGAGTATTCATTCTTCTGAAACTTAAAGGGTATGGAATATACTGTTATGCACAAAAATTTTTAGTTATAAAATATGTTTAATTATAAAATTGTTATATATTTGCAAACTATGATACATTGTCGTTGTCAAAATGCGATGGCACCAAGCTTTCTGCACTATCTGTTTCAACTTGCTCTGCCATTATTGGCCGAGGTATTAGTTCAAAATAAAATACGAACTGACTAAAATCAAATATCGGAATAGAAAAACTCAGGAACACGCTTCGACTTCGCCTAATTGACGCCAGAGAAAGACTGAGGAAAAACCAAATGAGCCGAACCATGGTGTGGCCTGTACTATTGGCATTGGAGGTAAGGACTAAATGAAATAAACACAAGCGTGGTGTGGTCTACATTGTATTGGAGATAAGGACTAACGCAAGAGTCCCTCTGCCCGTGCGCTCGTAGGCCGCTCGGCCACATCGGCCCGTGGCACTCTTCGCATAAGGACCGTGGGCCGATAGATCGGCCCGCTGGGCTGAAAGGGTTAATATCTTTGAAGTAATTTAAATAGGGTTTGTACACTTTAGCTCTGGTCTTTCGGAAACTACTTTAACATGTTGAACGCCACGTGAGTTGAACTGAACAAAGCACTAGCGCTATGTGAGTTGTAAGTCACTCTATACTTTCCTAAGAGCAGAATCGATGCCTGCTTTAATCTAATTGCAAAAAAAACTCCGGTTACGGATGCCCACCGCGACAGTCAACGTATTAATCACTTCATGCTCGGTTTTTTTTTAGAAAAATTGTATAAAAAATATCATGTTTTTTTATGTTCTATTTAAAGAGTTTATATAATTTAAAAATGGGTTGGTTCAAAAAAAGATGAAAATTAAGCACAAAAGCAATAAAAAAAATGCGGAAAAATCTAACCGAATACAAAAAATTTCGTCATATTATTGCCAAGTATTTTTAGATAATTTTAAAACGAAATTAACTATAATAATTAAAAGAATAAGTAATAAGTTACATAAAAAAATATCAATAACTTGATTTAGTATTATGTATTTTGAAACACGGCTCCATAGAAACCAACTGATATGTCGTCGGATTATGTCTCGTTATTCGTAAAATGTAAATATTTTTTTATAAGCACATATTTTCTACAAAACATTGTTTTTGCAAAGAGTGGAGTTGAAATTCTAACATTGAAATACCAGCTTGATGGGATGCTGCTGCAAGGGTAGGGCTGAGGGTTTTTCCGTCTTTTAATTAATTTTTATCCGAGCAAGTCTTCGATCACCAAATGTTTTATGGTTATTGTAACAGCTCCTTACCTAATCACCCTTTAGTCGAGTTTTCTATAGAGTAATAAAATACCTGGTGACCACTTACTCAGACGATCTTTACCTTTAATGCCTAATATAGTAACAGAATATATACAAGTAAAATACAATTCTTTATAATGTTTTTCAATTTAAAACAGAAGGAACAATATACGAAAATCCTACGAGCGTCAAATAGCGTCTAACAAATGCTGTACGCTTTTGTATCCTATGTAACGCAAACAAATCGAAACGCGAGTACAGTGCTCGAGTTGACAGTATTCATTTCTCACAATATTCTTTCAAAGACCCAACTCGGCGTGGCCCAAACAACTTCTGATTTCGAACAAACATCAAGTATTCCAAATTTCAGGTTCTCATACAATTAAAAAAATTTAGATACTATAAATATTTCTTGCTTTCTGATAATTTCCTGTGATCGCAACAGTTAATGCAATCATATCAGCTTTGTAATAAAGCGTATGCAATCTTTTTGAATCAATCTTTTTATATATTGCAGCGTGAAACTGTGATCCTCAGACAAAATAATCCCAGAACGGAGAGTATTGGAGAAGAAACACACATGTTTTTCTTGCAATAAACCAATGTTTTGGTTCATCTGTTAGCCCCATTCAAGACATATTTTAGTTCTGAAATTATACGAGCAAATTTTTACCATCTGAAGTCTTCTTAAACTGTTTTGATATTTGTGGTTATATTAGCACTGTAAGTCTGCAAACAACAGGCATTATGTATAACTCTGATACATTAGTCATTTTCACTAATCTTGACATTGTCTTTTACGCTTATCTGTGCCTTTTTATATAGTTTTTATATTTTCGTGATTGTATTCTACATTATCTTTTTTTATTAGCTTGTATCATTTCAAAAATTAAATATATCTCGAAGAACGCTCACACACGAGTGAAAACATTGATTTATTGCAAGAAACATGTGTTTTTTCTCCAACTTCCTCCCTTCTGGGATCACCTGCTTTGCGGACCATAATTCACATCTTCACATTGTTATTAGATCAAGAAGAAGCAATATATGATACATCATTATTTCCTTAATTTTAGTTGTGAATTATATTCTTATTATTGTGCATATCATAAACATATTAACGTATTAAAATTTGAATAACCGAGACTTTAGAAATAAATGTTTTACAGCATTTATTGCAGTGAATTGCTGAAAGTGTAAAAATGTAGTTTGTGCACTGTTTTATAAACATACCATTAGTAGAAGCTATTTTACTTTAATCGTGATATAGGGATATAGGGAAGTAATTTTTCAATAACTTATTACAGTTCTGTTTATACTGACCTATCTTCAAAAAAGATAATTAATCCCTGTACATTCTATGGGTATTATTAATTCTTGATATTCTATGGTTGTATGGAGTTCATACACCAGAACACAAAAGTAAATCCAAAATTGCAATATTATTTCTCTAACGCGTTGAACACGACGCCGATCTTGCTATCCTTTTCACTCAGGTATCAACAAATCAAAAAAGTAAGCAATTGATGACCAACGCATAGTGGGTGTTTAGAATATAAAATATAGATTTTTTTATTGCATGATAAATGTAAATCTCATTCTCATCTTTGTTTGAAATATTTTAATAAACTGCATTAACACGTTGAGCGCGCCGTTGGTCTCTGGAGACCGGCACGGAACTTTTCGTTTGGTCGGCGTCGATCCCAGGACCCTACAGGATGAAAGTTAAAAAATAAATGTGACATTTCAATGAAATTTACTAAAACACTTTAAACAAAAAGGTGGTTTGGATTTACACATATTACAGAATGTGGCAATTTTTTTGGTAACATTTTTGGCTATCTTGCGTCCAAGTAGTTTTGAATTGTTATCATAACATCCCGAACAATATCTTCGGTTTTTATGTACGTCTCCTTTCTTTTTGAGTAACTTTTGAATTCATCTTTCAACTTGGATTGGAATTTCCACATCTAGATGTCGACCCAGTGCGTGAAGTCGGAAGCCGTTTACTTTGAAGTCGCGGATCACCTTGTATCATCGTATCGCTTGGGCGCTAACTTGCTGCCGGTTGAACGGAAAGGACAGCAATTTCGGCGCCGCGCTCAACGTGTTAAAGAAGTACACATATATCTTATCATATTATGCTAATTCCAACATTTGGTTTTTAAATTTAATACTCTTGCTCCCTAGGAACTAGCACCAGGCTCAACGTCTTACAATTAGTGAAGAAAATGGATTCATCGTGGCGTTCTATGAAAAAATTTCTGTAAAAAATAATTCTCATAATTTTATATTATTCAAAACGGTTTTAAGTAAATTCCTAAAGTATCTACATAATAAATGCAGTTTATTCTACTCAAAATAAAACTAGTAGGTTTCTCTTTATGCGCTAAAAAGCGCATCCAAATTATGATCAAACCATCCAAAATCATCCAAAATTGCATTTATAGAAATACTTTCTTTCTTTACATGATTTATGTCAAAAATTTCATTCATCATCATTCTCTTTCATCACAAAAAAAATTTGTTTTCTTTCTCCATTTTTAAATCTTAGGCTGGTATTATATTTGTTCTCATTATGAGCTGTAATTTTAAAAAGTATGTGGCAATTGTATTTTTTTAAACTTTCGGTTAACATTATTTTGTTATTTTAATAAATGTTTTAGTAAAATTAGTGGTGCTCGAAATATTTTGTTTATTTCAAGAATATATTTTCCTTGGACAACCTAGACTCTTCTTCTAACCATAATTATAACTTTTAGTAATAAAGTATGCAGATACAGTTTTAGAATGATCAATTCTTTTTTAAATACAGATGTAACCTCTATCTTCAATACGAACAGTACTAATCATTTCCTTGTCCATACAAGAAAATTCTTTCTCTTTATAGCATTTTGTTTTTTAATGTTTTATATATGATTGACTTGCAAAAGTAACCAATAAAAAGTGACAAAAAGATAGGCAATAAAATACCATTGTTGATTACTTCATAAAATTTTTACATATAGGTATATTAATGTAACAATAAAATATGGATACTTTTTTTATCATAAATCCAATTTTCTTTATATTCATTAAAATAATTACTAAATTCATTAAAATAAACACTAAATTGAAGCGGTATTGTAATCTAAATATCTACATTTTTGTATTACTTCTAAATTAAAAAATTCTAAACTTAACAAATTTCTGAATTACTAAAATAATTAACTTTTGATACAGTTATGATCTTTATGATACGCACTTTTATACCGGAAAAGTAGGAAACACCTTGTATACTCTGTACTACAAACAAAAAAAATATATACCGGCTGTATATGCTTAATTTCGCTGTGTGCTCATAGACGGCATTAGGAAGTATATAAGCTACGATACACGCCATACTTGTTTCGTTTAATGAGTTTGACATTCGGTAACCTTAATCAGTGCGCATCGTTAGCATTTATACACACACACGCGCACGCGCGCGCGCGCACATTGTTTGTTTGATATATAGATATATACAGGGAATAGAGGCAAATGTTATCAGTAAAAGTGAGATAGTATTAGATGGTGCATCATATGCCAGTAATTCTATGCACTTATGTGTATCGGTATATCAGGAAAATGCAACTGCACTTTTTTTTAAATGGAATCCTGTGCTTTTAACTGCACCAGTCGATAAAGTTTCTTGTGCTCCATGTAAAAGTACTAACTTGAATTATTTTAATTTTTTCTTCTTTGAATTATTTTAATTTTTGGCCAGTCAACAGTACTTAAATACATCATGTTCTATTACAATGTTTACAAACATGAAGCTGCTAATACTAGTCACAACAAAATTAAAATGGCTGTCAGTGATTATTCACTATCCGTGTGCAAACATTTGCCAACTCAGTGTTTTGAAATTATGGCATGTACAAATGGTGAAGCAGTTCATACGTTTATTTTGATTAGCAAATGCACTCAAAATAGTATTGAGGCTACAAGGCTGTATGGAGAGATATATCCCAATCGGCAACAGCCCTCATATTCGTATTTTTACAAATTGGAATCTAATTTAAACCTATACAGCTTTTTTCACAAATCAAAATGGCACGTGTGAAAACCAATCAATGATAATGGAAGAAATGATAGCAGTGCTGGCAAACGTCGAATTAAATCCACGTGCATTCGTGAAAGATCTAGCTAGAGAATGTGGAATTTCTAAATCCCCGGTTCAACGCATTCTGAGAACAACTTTTATCTCTCCCGGTTTTCCATTGAGCAAACATTGTGGTTTGGGAACGAAATTCGAAGAATGAACTGTTATCGAAAAATTTGTATTTTAAATTCCCTGGACAGACGAGGTGACATCACAAACAATGGAATGTTCAATCGACATAATGAACATACATGGTTCATTGAAAATGCACGCCTCAGGAGGAACATGAATAATCAAATACAGTACAGTGTAAATGTTTGGTGTAGAATTTTTAACAAATCGATTATCGGTCCACATTTTTCTAACGCAGCACTAATCAGTCAAAGGTACCTAACTTTCTGGATCCGACTCAGCAATTCTTCTACGCGATTCAGAGATTCCTCGAAGTAAATGGCAAAACATGAGGTACTTTCAACAAAACGGTGCTTTAGCATACAATTCGCAAGTTGCCAAACATTTAACCCTTTGCACTCAAGAGGTGCCTCTTAGTTACCACTTAATTACATATGGAAACTTGAAAGCTGCTTCTCATTTATCACTTGGTTTGACGTGATAATTCAAACGGTAATGATGCTTATTTAGGTTTGATTTGGGTAATATCGCTTTATAAGCCTATTCCTAAGCCCTTTGTATGTAATCTTATGAAATGTAGACTTACCTTTAAAATAGCTATTAGATTTTCCTATCAAGTTCATTCGTGACCGCGGATCGGACTCCGACTGCGATGTTAGTTTGAACTCGATAGTCCTGGCAATAGGAATATTATTTTCAAAGTTACTGAGCCCAATAAGTATGGAACACGATAAAGGAATTAATTTAAACGAAAATGAGATAGATTTTTCGTTAATGACGAACAAAATTACGTCTATGTATAGACTACTTGTCGATAGAAAGGAGGAGGACGTAAGAGCTGTAAGAATGGGAATATCAGGGTAATAGATAGTGAATATGAAAGTGACAGTAATTCCACAGAAGAGATGGAAACTTCAAAATGGATAACATGCACAGAATCCGAAGAAATACCTCACAAAATATTCTTTGTATGGGGCAAAAGAGAAGCAGGATTGCAAATACTTTCACATAGAAAAGAATCAATAAATTGCTTTAAGTTATTTTTTACTGATATACTAATTAGCAAAATAGTATAAGAAACTAATAATTACTCCGCGAGGAAGACTGAAGAGAAGATACTATCATCGCATTCTATATGATGAACGGTATGATGTAACCATAAGAGAATTCTGGACATTTATTGTAATAATAATAAGTACGATGACCATCCCATTTGTACACTTGTAAGAGTATTGACCAAAAAATCATGTTAGCTATATTCCGTTCTATTCGAACACATCACAGAGACAGATTCAGCCACGTTTTTTAAAGGCTTCGGTTGAAGACAATATCCTCACAAAATACAAATCCAAGAATCCGTTTACAGTTAGTAGACTGCTCCCTCGACTATATAAATTCGAAATTCTTAAATTATTTTGCACCAGGAGAACGGATTTGTGTAGATGAGTCGACTCTCAAATTTATATGTCGAATTTCATTCAGTACATATAATCCAAAGAAATCTATCAAATATGGTATTCAGGTTTATGCCATGCCAGATTTCAATATCATTTGTGGTTTTCATTTGTCGTATTCTACTATGATATAAAGTTCTAAAAACAGAGAAATTGAGAGGATCTCACCTTCCGATATTAACTAGTGCTCAAAGACATCACATGTTCAAGGATCATTAGTGTACATTACGCAACAACATCATTACGCAAACAAAAGTGCCACTTAACTCGGATAATCCTAACAAATATGAAGGCGCTGCTATGTCACATAAAGAGAGAAGAAAAGAAATGAAAAAAAATCCAAGAGAATGCAATTCCTATGTAATTGTAAGTTATATAAAATATATAAATCTTGAGGTAACCAATACGTCTTGATATACTGTTTTTTGAGAAAGTCTTTAAAATGGTGACGATAGCTATTTTTTGGGGGGTTTAGAAATCTATTCTAGCAATCCATATATTCGTCATAAATCAGTAAAGCAGAGAAACAAGCGGCTGCTTACTCATATGCAATACATAAAAACTTTGGTTGGCCAATTGAGAGAAGATTTCCGGCAAAAACGAGATCCAGCTCCTACTTCGTACAAGAAATATTACTTATAATGTGTAACAAATTTCCTTCTTTCAACCATATAGATATATAAAATGTTAAAATATAAGAGTTTCAAATATTAACCCTTTGCGGACTGAGCGCTCTTCACCGTTTTGTTTTAACAGGTCCTCGCTGAATTTGCAAGTGCGTACCAGCTGGTCTGCGCAGATTTCACCAGTTGCTTATCCGCCTGGTAGGGTTTACTTTGGTAAACATTTATGACCTTTCTAACGTAACATACTTATGAATTAGTAGATACATCATTTTTTTTCCATTTCAGATACATATATTCTTTGAAATTGTTCTTCTATGTTGCCCACACAAACATTATCATCACTTTCAAATTCAGTATCACACACTGTTGTACTTTGTTGACTCTGTCGTTTAGTCATATTCTTTACAAATCTCATTTAGCCTATAATTGAGACATAGTCGGCTGAAACTTGATACAGGACGTGCCAGAACACAAAGCGAAGTCGAACCACACTCGACATTGGACGTGCCAGAACAAAAAACGATGTCGAGTCACACTCGTCATCGGACAACAAAGGGTTAAATTGTGCCCGAAATCAGTTTAAGTTAGTTGCAAGAAATGCACAAAATAAGCTAGAAATCGACTCCAATTGCTGGTTTGCCTGAGCAAAAAAGACTTTGAGCGCAAAGGGTTATGTAAAATTTACACAGCAAAATGGATTTGTACATGTGGATCAATCTTATGACCACGGTGAACACTGGACCTCACACCCCTCAACTTCTTTTTATGATGATCTCTAGAACATGAGGTATATTCACATCGCATTATTTATCTTGAGGAGCTCCAATAATGCATTTAGCAGAAAATATTCGAAATTACAGAAAGGAATATCGTAAATATGTTGTATAATGTTAAGAAGCAGATGGAAAAGTACCTGGACTGCAAAGGAACACTGTTCAAATACTTGTTGTAACGTAGGTACCCTAGGACACTTATCGAAAGATTGAAATAATACAGATAGATTTTAGCTTCGCTAACTTCCTAATGAATAAAATTTGGGCATAAGTATAAAAGTACTTTTATGTCGAGCACGAGAAACTGTATCGACTGGTGGAGTAAAAAATATAGGTCTAAGAGCTACAGTGGTGTAGTGGATAAAAACTTGGACTACCATGCGGGAGACCCAGGTTCGAATCTCGCCTATCACCTCTGGTTTTTCCATGTGATATGTATACTATAGCTCTAGTAGTTTGGAACCCACCTTATACAGTAGGTCCCAGGCCAGATGACCTTGGCAGTTGGCGCCAAAAAAAAAGAAACAGAAAAAAAAGCACACTTTTTATTTGAAAAAAAAAAAAAGGCAAACTGCATTTTTCTGATACACCACTGCACAAAAGTGCAAGAAATTAGTCGCATATTATGCATTGTCTGATACTATTTAAATTTTACTCATAACATCTATTCCCAACCGTTTAAGAGGTGCAGCCTGAGTGTGTATATTTATTTATTTATTTTACACCCTCAATGTATATTTATTTATTTATTTGTGCAAAATGTACTAAAATATTCTAGTTTTCTAAGGTAAAACTAACCTTGGATCTTCGTGTTTTGTTGCTCCACGTCCATACAAAGGAATGACTTTCTCCTTACTAATAGCTGCTTTACAAACAGGGCAGACAGTTCTCATCGGCTGAGTTTCCAACCACTGATGTAGGCACGGCCAACTATAACATTTATACTTAAAACTATCGGCCACTTAATAGCACAGCATTAGGTTAACTGCCATTATTCGTTTCTATATTAATATTATTTCTTGTGCGCTTAATGTAATAAATCAATATCATATCGATGCCACAAGAGAAACGCATTGACATAGTATATAATACGTAACATTCAAAGATTTGATAGGATTTTTTTTCTTGATATTTCATACCAAATATTTTTTTTTACTTTAACATTGTATAACATAGCTTATATAAGTGTGGATACCAATAAAGGAATTCTATTTTTCGCTCCTCATCTAGTATGACACATTGCAAGTGACTGCTGAATAGTGCGTGATCGGTATATCTTCGTTGACTGACTGGTAAACATTTTAGTAGAAAATTTTACTGATATGTATTTGCAACAATGGAAAAGAGCATCGAGGTCGTACTCTTATTGTTTAGTACACGTATCTGCATTTGAAATACGTATGATACAAATATGTTAATATTTATGCGTCACTCTGTAAAGTAGACCATAGCGTATACGGTTTATGCAGCAGCTGTCTCTTAATAACTAAACCACTATCATCGTTATACAAGGTGTTTCAGAAAATATGGGCAGTATAATAGAGGCTGATACTGTATGTTGCAATAACAAGAAAAATTCGTATAGTCAAATGGCGCTACTTACTTTCAAATTGCAGCTTATTTTGCATCACAAATATTGCTGTAACTGTAATTACACGTTGCTTATTGATTTTCCTGTATGGTAATGAAGTGAATTATCACTGAACCAACACTTTTTACAAAGTCTTTCAAATACACACACACACATACGCGCGTGCACATATGTATATGTATATATATTTTAAATGTTTATATAATTCGCAAATCACATAAATAAGCATAGCTAAGTACTTATGAGGGAAGCTACAGTGGTATAGCGGATAAAGCCTCTGAGTTCCACACGCGAGAGCAGAGTTCAAATCCCGTCCATCACCTCTGGTTTTTCCATATGATATATATGTTGCAACTCTTGTGATTCTGAACCCACTTTAAACAGTAGGTTCTATGCCAACCAATCTCAACAGTCGGTGCCAAAAATTAATAATGATGACAGACAACAACAACATTGGGGAGGGGTCTTTTATGATAGTCATCAACCTTCTACAGGTTTTTCACATTACATTCACCCTTTTGCAAAACAATTTCATCTCTTTGCAAATAGAATTCACTTTTTTTGTAGAACTTTTGTAGAATTCCATTGGTAAACAAATGGATTTATTTTGCAAACGGGTGCACTTAATGTGAAAAACCTGTATAGGTAAACATGGTCTCAACTCTTCAAGGTGATCTTTGTTTTCTTATATGGAAATGTATGTTTCTATTACAGTAAGCATACAGCCCGTATTTTGGAAAATAATTATGTGCAAAACTTTAAATAAGATACCGCGTATATGTTGGAGATAAATAACTTTTACCTACACAAATGCTATATACTTGGACAAATAGCTCTCTAAGACTTATTTGCAATAAAAACTTATGTGTCTAACTACTAACTACTAACTGTATTTTATGATACCGTTATTAACCAAATAGAACTCAATAAATGAATATAGAATGACAAATAGTGGACAATGACGGTTGTTTCACGATACATGGAAGATGTTGCTCAGGCCAGATCTCACCTATAAATGCTACATTAATATTTTCTGATGCTTTGATTATTACATTCATTCTTGTTTCTATAATACGTCTAAAAAATCCAGGAATGTAGAATTCAAAATTAAGTGCCATATACGCATTATTGATTCCATTCAATACTATTTTCCGAAGTGAATAGTATTTAGATATAAACTAGTCTCAAATAGTTAATTGGTCAGACATATAGTATTTGTCTAAGCAAAAGCCATTTGCCTATAACATACAGGATGCATCTATGTTCCATTATAGACTTTCAGGGCTTGCAGCAAAGACTGAACACTTACATTTTGTATAAGACTTCATTTGCAGAAACGTAACATTCCCCACTACAAACAAAATACCAGAACATCACACATTATACACTTTTCTGCTTCTGCTGCTTACTGTACATTCTTTTCGTATAGCTTCTGCATCAAGTTATATAAATAGCTTGATGTGGCGTTTATTGACTTCAACACAAACACTATACCTACTTTGTATGTGTAGTATATACGATCACGGAGCCAGCTGATCCAACAGTAGATATAAATGTCAAATGATTGACCCTTCTCCAGGTAGGTCACAAGGTAAACTAAATGGTATGTAAGCAGATCTGTAGCGGACATTTGACATTAGGTGATCATCGAATGACACTTGATCATTGGCGTCAAAGACATAGAAGAGTTCAACATGTGTTGTGGAGCTATTTTGTTTATAGTGGGGGAAAGGTACATTTTCAGTCATGAGCTACTATGCAAAACATAGCTGTCTTGTCCCCCACTGCATGTCCTTAAGTTCTGTAACAGGAATTGAAATACGCTGCATACACACCTATATTGAAGCTGCAGGTTATAGCTTTGAACAATTTTTGCGAAAGTATGTACTGAAATATTAGAATTCAAAGTGAGTTGTAACTTAAAAAGAAGGTAATAAGACCTATGTGTATAGGAACTTTTTGTCTTATTTTAACATGCCATATAAACCTGTGCCATATCCGTCATACATTCTGAAACAACTTGTATATATTTAAATATTGGGTGAGCGCAAAAGTTTGTGCGGAGTTTCAATAGATAGAGTTATAAGCATAGTAAAGTGCTGTCATTAATACTTCCATCTACATATTCTATATCGTTGGAAAGGTGACGTCTTCAGCTTTCATTTAAAAACAACTAGCATAGATTTAAAAACAACTAGATAAGCATTTGCATTTACGGAATGTTATGCTTTACGAGTTTCGGAAGGGAATAAACGTTGCCGCAGCCGTAAAAAACATTCAGCATGTTTATCAGGATCAAGCACCAGCAAAAGGAACTGTGATAAAATGATTTGCTAAATTTCGGCGCGAAGAATTTAGCCTTGAAGACGAGCCACGCTCTGGTCGACCTTCTGACATTGATGACGATGTTTTGCGTACTTTAGTGCTCAATAATCCGCGAATTTCAACAGAAGAAATTGCTACAGCACTAAACGTTACCGATCAACCACTTTTCGGCGTTTAAAAAAGATGGGCTTCGATTTGAAGCTCGATATATGGATGCCCCATTTGCCGACCGAGGAGAACAAAATCAAGCGAATTTCTGTAGCCGTTTCTTTACTCGGGCGGCTCAATAACGAGTCGTTTTTGGATCGATTAGTGACGGGCGATGAGAAATGGGTCCTCTACTACAATGTTTAGTGCAAACGGACATGGAAAGAGTCAGATGAGCATGGTGACGCAATGCCAAAGTCCAGTAGGCACCCGATGAAGGTGATGCTCTCTGTTTGGTGGGATTACAAGGGCATAATCTATTTCCAGCTTCTCCCCGCTGGCGAAACGATTAATTCGGACAAGGACTGTCGCCAATTAACTGATCTGAATCGAGAAATCAAAGAGAACCGTCGGATTTTGTCAAATCGCAAGGGAGTCGTCTTTCATCACGACAAGGCCAAACCACACGTTTCGAAAAAGACGCTGCGCAAACTGAAGGGCCTGAAATGGGATGTCCTAACGCATCCACCATATTCTCCTGATATTGCACCATCTGACTCGCTTGTTCCGGTCATTGCAAAATTATTTGAATGAAAAAAACCTTGACTCTTTGGAGGCCTTAAAAAACGGCGCCTCTTTGTTCTTCGAATTTAAACCGTGCAGTTTTTATGATCGAGGCATCCGTATGCTGCCAGAACGTTGGGAAAAGATTATAAGAAACGATGGAGAATATATCATTGATTGAATAAAGATTTTTGTTTGCCTAATCACTGTGTGACTTTTACTCACAAACTCTGCACAAACTTTTGCACTCACCCAATAACTAAAGTTAGACTTAGTATCTAGAATTATTGCTTATTATATAATCTTTGCACACCAATTCTACATTTTATATACTGACTCCAAATCTTTTGTTGAATTTTTTATCTTATCCTTGAGGAGAATACAAATAAAAATATTTGTCATTAGATTACAATCGCTGATGGTCTTAATCTAAAGCTGATGTTTTTTTGCTTGTTGATTTTGAATAAACTTTATATAATTATAATTTGTGTTCAATTGTTAATTTTTCTCTCTGGACTAATCTATTCATATTCACACTGATATACAACAAATTTCATTGTAGATGCATAAATACGATAACTACGAGTTGTGTCGTAGTTGGCTGTGAACATATTAAAATAAAAAAGAAACAAATATAGTCACGAAAAAAATTATTTTGATTGTCAAATGTTGAAATAGTACACCTTGTCTTTTGGTCTTTTTTTATACGAAAATAATAACAGAGATATTTAAGTATTCTCGTTTAGGTATCCTACTCTTCCAACTTTTTCTCAAAATTTTACGTACATTCTTATGCTTACACGCTACACTTAATAATTTTTTAATTTTAAGCTGTATTAGGATATTTTAAGAAATTTTAAATGAAGTTGCTTCAGAGACTTGTAAAAAAATAAAGTGGTAGAAATGTTGGTATAATAGGCCAAACCATAGGAGACACATCTCTTCCCATACATATTTTCAACTCCACCATGTTATTTGCTGAAACGGATGCACATACTAATCCATTTACTCAACGAAGATAATAAAAGAAATATGTTGAGAGTAAGTGATAGTGCAGAGATAGCACAAGACAAGTCTCAACATAGATGGAATCATGGTACCCAGAAACAAAAAATGGAGGAGTTTAGTTAATTCCCCATAAGCAAAGAGGTACATTCCTTTACAACATATGACATAAATAATCTAAATTGCAGTGACTGAGTGTAAGTGAAAAGTGAGAAAAGGTGTGCTTCAGAAAAGCCCATCCTTTGTCTTTGCACCGTCCCGGTTTATTTCTTTCCAGCTACCTGCAGTAGAATAGTGCGCAATCTTCTCACCAAAATAAATGTCCGCACATGCTGACGACGGCATCTTTTGCAGTGTCCAAACAGATATTGCACTCAAATGTCCTGTCATCTTTTTCCTTCTCGTCTGTTGATGATCCAGATGGCTTTGACGGTCCGGCTTGTTCACGCGCGGTGCTCATGGTTCCCTTAAATAAACTGTATATGTTAGCACTTTCACGATCGGTAACATAGTTCAAGTGTCACTTCAAAATTTGCAGCTCAAGATAATCATCTCTTAGTTGTGTATGTAAACCAATACTATTTTGTTATTTCTTTCTGCAAATGTGTAATATTTCTCCATATTTCTGTACAGAATCATAATTATAATTAATATTATAATTAATTATTAATTATATTTGTTTATTTGAATATTATTTCTAATATCTCATAATGTAGTAAGTAAATAGTTTTATTATGTTATTCAGTGGAATGTTAAAATAGTGTTGTATAAAAACTCCCAGAACCATAAAGGGACATAAAGGGCATATAAAAAAAAAAGAAAAAAAAACTTGTGATTTGTGTTTTTTGAATTTTACTCGCTTATTTATTTCTATTATCACAAACATGTTAAAAAAAGATGTAAATGATTCAAACTGAAAGATAACAAAATAATACAAATAGAATACTTATTTTCTCATCTTTATTCACTTATATCATATTTCTCTTTTTTTATATCTATTAATGTTCTTATTGATTTATGTACTACTATGTTACGTGCAAAATTAGTTAGAATTTTATTTTTCACACAATGGTTTTGTTTTATGTTAAATATTATTATAATACTTGATAAAGTCATTCTAATACATGAAAAAGCATATTGTTCTTGGGCCATACAAAAATATGTTTATCAGACACAGCCATTTGATTGTGAAATACATGCGAATATAAGTTTGCATGAAATACCAAACAGCATGCCATAACTATCATAATTTTGTTATGGCCTAATCTTTTAGCTATAGCAAACCTGATTACAAAGTAGCAGTTTGATACTCTGAGTATTTCCACTGATTGCATGTAAACAACAGAATGTCCTGATGGATGTCTAGTGCTCTGCACTATACATTTACATTAGAATAAAGTTAGCACTCTATACATTCTAACATTTTTATATATCAGGTGAGCAAAAAAGTTGTTACCGTTTATATGAACAAATGATTGAGTGCATAATCTTGTTAAAAAATTAACTTATTCCACTTCTACATTTTTTCAATCTAATGTAAATAAATACAGATGGTTTCTTTGGCCATATTTACATAATGATGACAACAACTACATTCTATGCTTTCCAAAAATGCGCTGACCCAAAGATGCTGATGCAAAACAAAAGCGCATCGATCACGAGTTTACTTGTAGTCGGTTAACAATGTTTGGGCATGACAACACAAGTTAATTTGTGGCCAGTTAACAATGTGTTAAATTATTTTACAAGTTCCCAATGAGCTTAATTTGAATTGAATTCAATAAAATGATTGAGCTAAGTCTCTTTACCACTTGATGCTTTGTCAGTGCAAAGAATATCAGCAAAAGTCAGTGTTGGTATAGTGTGTGCTCTACCATTATGATTCTTGTGTAGTGTTGCGTGTTGTGCACATGATATACTGTTATGGTTTTAATAAAAAGTAAATCACTTTGAAGGGAATGTAAATCCCACGATGAAAAATTCATCTTGATGTAATAACACACATGGTAGACATCATTGCTGGTAGAGCATACACATACCCAAAACTCTTTTCCCCAGATAAAAATTTCTTGAAGCACTTTCAATCCAATCTTTCCTCACTGTATTATCTGTGAATGTATAGAATATTATTCAAGCAACCTTTAAACCTGTGGTATCCAATTTGAAGTAATTAATCATAAAGTAAAGTCAACTTTTGCAATACTTTACATGATTACTTTCCATAAACATTACTACACAATAAGTATTACATTAAATAAAATTTTATTCAAACATATATAATCACATTTATTAGCAAATAGAACCTGTGTAAAATACAGTTTGAACAAAACAAATCTAACTATGGCAAAAAACTTCCTTAGTTACTTAATATTTTTTTCTAAAAATTTGTTATCAAAAATTTGAAATAATTATTACAACATAATATAAACATAAATATTTTAAAAATCAATAGCAATACCATTGGTAATATTATTACGTGTTATATGGGCAAAAAAATACAAACTGAAACAAACACTGTTATGGCATGTAAATAGTGTATATAATCATCAATGCAACAACAAGTGAGCTAATACAGTGGAATATCATTAAAAAAAATGAGTTGGTGGAAATTTGCTACAATAGCTCATAGTATTACCCCTTTTCGTCCCTTTTTAGAACCCCTTTTTCATCACAAATCATAATTCGATCAAAATATGGCTTTCAATCAAATCGGGTTAATAATGATCAGCATAGGTACAACTGATCTTGCTTATTCTGCTCAGTTAGTTTGTGCAGTACCCACTTATCCATTTTTTTCACATTACTAATTTCAGAAAGGTATTGCAATATTATTGTATGCTCGACTTTCATTCTGATAGCAAGTTCTCTTGTAGATACAATTAGATTTGTTCCCACCAATGCTTTCAGAACATCAATATTCACAGACATTTTGAGTCTTCCACACAGTTCATTTTGTAAAGAAAAATCTTCACATCAAAATTTTTTAAACCAATTGAATTCATATTTATACAAAATTCAAAACAGGTAACGAATGAGTATACTTTTGGAAAAATCCTTTATGTTAAAATATGACTTTGGCAATGGATAGTGCGACTATAAAAGAGATTATGCCAAAAACAGAAGCATAATGAAAGTAGGGTGACAACGTTCACACATAAAGAAACTCCGACATTTCATATGCATCAATCTAATAGTTAAAAAGTTAACACGTTACATACTACTAGTTACGGGTATGTAACAATGGACTTTACGTTTAGGCCATGTCACATGACGGTAGTGGACATATATTCTTTCTTTGGACTGTAACAGTAACAGGCAATGAATGACATATGGCTTAAAAAATCTTTTTTTTTTTAACACGTTCAGTATTGTGTAGAGCATGTATGAGTCACGTTAAATTTTCCATTCAGGATATTTCGAATTTTTCTTGTTAAATGAAGAAGTAAAAAAGAATTACTTCTTACATATTATAAAAATCGTAACGCATATGTTACAAGCAAATTGTTAATAGTGTCGAGAGATACACCAAACACGCTTGAACGAAAACCAAAGATTTGTCTGAAAATAACTAAAAAATGGTTCATCATACAACGTGTTAAAAGTCATATAATTTCATGGTTATAAGAATATATCTAGATATTATCTTTTGTCACAAAAATTATTTTAATGAGTATTGTTGATACAGTAGACACATATATGTATTAGAATACGAAACGAAAGCAATTGACTGAGAAAGCATTTTTAAAACAACCTAGAGAAATACATATCGAGTATATAGTCTATGATAAGATTGTATTATATACATAGAATGCATAAGAAGCTACACACAAAGTGTTACAATGATATTACACATCTTTGATCAGCTACATGACAAATAATGATTTAGATGAAAAAATAATAACAAAAAATGTGGCACTTAACGTGTTAACCTTTATTTGAGAGAATTATTTTCTGCTTAACTTCTCTTTGCATTCAATAATACTACTTAATATATAGTTATAAAATAAAACTATTTTAAATTAAGCAATCCATCAGACTCAAAAATAATGTCTAAAATTTTCTATTTCTGACATATCATATGGACTACTTTTATGTGATAATTATTTGGAACAAGAATGTTATTATTTATTTAAACATATATTGTGTTCCTTTACAGAGATGCAATAAATAGAACGACAAAACATAACTTATTATAAATCAGAAAGCACTACTTCAAAGAGAGCAGAGGTAGGCAATTAAAACTAACCTGACAAAATTGAAGATAGGAAATGCATATTCAATGTATAAGACAGTGTCCAATCACTTTCGTTAATATCATAGCATGCACAAGCAAAGAAAAAATTCTAAGGAGGTTAAACTTAACCATACAGTGGGTAGAAAGCACCGAAAATTAATATGCATACCTTTCAAATTAATGGTTTTTACAACTCTAAGCAGTCATATTTTATTTCTATTTATCGAGTGCTATCGAAAAAGGTAAGAGAGGTTGAAATAAGAAATAGTTCTCTGGAATGATTTAACCTACGTCTAATATTAAATCTTTGCATAAGAAATAATGAAAAAGATTACAGCAAATTTTGAGGATTCTTGATGACGGTCTACGTAGAATCGGAAGTCATGTGGCACAGCCACGATAAGGTGATCGAAATGACAGCGTCAAAACATAGTGCAAAGGTCCCCCTCCCCTAGCTGTCCTTTCCTCTCTCCCCTACGGTTCTTTCCTTATGACTTTTTTTTACGAGGATAGGTTTTTTTACCCACTTACTCGAGCCTCCACGATCGTTGCAAGCGTGTTTACGTGTGCACACTTTCAGAATTTCCTGGGTCAGTCGCCGCTACGCATTTTAAGATGCAACACGGAAGTCGCTGCGACGTAACACGATGGCAAAACGAACGAAATCGACGCCCAGACTTTTTTCCTCGAGCACGGAAACCGATACGCCTTACTTCCACCTCGCGACACTACTCGAAATCCAATCGCCATTGACGTGTCGCTCGAGGGATACCTATATTACCAACCGTAGCGATAAAACTCTGGACAATTACTAAACCGTATTTTTTACAGTGGTAAAAGACCAGAAAAATTACTAAACTGTGGATTCCTCAAATTCCGCTTATGGAAATTCTCCTCAAGAAGCATATGTTAAAGTACACGCTGAATTAATGAATCGTTCTATATCCCCTCAAGAGGACAAAGAGAATATGGAATATAATCGCAGTGGTTACAGGCGACATCGACCAACTAGTCCTGATTTATCGACCCTATGATCGACACGCGCGCTATTTACAAACTACGCTAAAATTTCTAATCACAGTCATTATAATACACTTTGATATATTTAATTGTGTTATTTACGGAATCATGCAAACGCGACATTATTGAACATAATATAATTTACTGCCAGTCCAAGAAGGTGGGAAAAGAATAAATTATCATTTCCAATTATAAAAATATCCTTTTACAAAGAAACTTTTACATTAGAGTTATTTTGTACGACTTTGAACTATTTATAGCTTGACCGATTGTATCAATACAAAATAACTTGTGCTTCGGATAAGAAACGTGTCATAGCTTTGGAAAAAAAGTGCATTATAGCTTTAAAAAGAAGCGATAGGTTCACCATTTCTGCTGCGTAATCACCTGAATTAATTAATCATCAATTCTCCTTAAAAAAATTCAATATATTCTGTAAAACTGACTAGCTAGCTGTCGCCAAGACTGGTCTCCTTACTAGTCGCTTGCTTCTCTTTTCGTGCATAACCTAAACTCACCTGAGGGAAATTAAATTATACTTATGTTGCAAAATAAAATAAATATAAGTGATTTTTATAAGGTATTTTGTTCAATATTTATTTAAATTTAGCTATCGGAGGAAAACTTACAACGGTAAAAATGAAAATTATTATAATGAAAATTATTAAACTATATTAACGTTTAGTTTAAATCAACATTAAGTTAATAAAAATTAAATCAAATTTTAGGGTAAATTGTGGTGAATTAACCTCCAGGTTAAAGTAGGTTACAGTTGATTTTGGCGTTTTTGCTTTCTATTTTTCATTGACTGTTCTTTATGATCTTCTTCTTCCATATGAACTAAACACATTATATTTGCTCTCCTCACATTTGTAAAGTATTCTAAAGAGTAAAGATCACATTTATTTACCTTTTTTCTTCATTTGAAAAATATTTTTTCCAAAATTCAACTGCTTCTATTTGTTACATTTACATATGGTTTCTTTCAGGCAATATGACCATTATAACCACTTCTTTAATTGCTCTCTGAACAGTGCTGATTTACTTTCTTGCCACATTCCTGATGTAATTTTGCTGTTAATTTGAATGCATTTAATTGTGAATTTTCTTGTAGTGTTTATTAAAACATGTGTTTTTCCTTCCCGCAACATTTTTAAATATAGCTGTTAGTCTCTTGCTGTTTGTATAGTTCCATGAGATTCATGTCACAAAATATTCTGTATTTTTTAGTCACTGGAAGATTAATATGACTTAGAATTGTAATATAACTTTAGTCTTTAAAAATAATATTGGACTACATTGTGGGCACTGTAATCTTTCTAATTACTAATTAAGTATAGAATAGTTTTTGCGATCAAATATTTTTGTAATGTGATAGTGAGACATTGTATCATTTATAATTTTCGGTACAATAAAATATTATAATATTAAAATAATTGTGTATTTTTTGTTATCTATAATAAACAATAAAATATAATAAATAGGAATTTGGTAAATACGTTAACAATTTCTAAAGATATAGATCAATAAAATTATATGCAGTATGATCTGTAAATGTTAAAGTGAGTAAATTGTATTTCTTTAATTTATTTTTGACATTGACTGTTAAAGTCATTTGACGTAGTAGTTACCGTTTATCATGAATTCCAAGCCATTAAAGCTGCAGTATACATATCACATGGAAAAAAAATGTTGGGCGTGATTCGAACTTGGATCTTCCACGTGGTAGTCTGTGTTACCATATCACTTTAGCTCCTCATATGCTTTATTCATAAAAAAAAAATATTTTGTAAACATAATGTATAGGTAGGAGATTTATAGATGTTTGTCAGGACCTGTATTTTTCAGCGTGAAAATATGAAAGTTACACTCACAATTTCTTATTTAAGACTTACAATGCTATGTTTTACTGTGAATATATGCCCATGCAATTTATATTTATTATTGTGAAGTGTAAAAGAACGAACTAATCGTAGGAGAAACATGGATTAATTGCACAACATTTTATTGTTGAATTTTATCTTCTTCCCATGTTTTATGCGTATAAAAGTGACTTAATAAAAAGTAATATGCATGTGATATATAAGTGAGTAATGTATCAGAAATCTTAGTGTGATTATAAACCATGACAAAAATGAAACATCAGAGAGCTGGCTTTATAAAGTAAAGATGTAGCATATTTTCTACATATCTGTGTATTCAATAGAGGCTTATATTAACTTAAACTTGCTATTTTTTTAATAGTGTAGCGCTGATTGTCATAGTGATCACTGATTGTATCGGCTATATGAATAATGAATAACTTAGTTATCTTTTATTGCGATACAAGTATAATATGAATTTCTACTTGTCAAGCGTGAAAAACAATTATAGCTAGCAAATTCTAAAAAATTTTACCTTATGTACCCCAATCCTCCGTTACCATTTCTGCGTCACGTGTAGCATTGTTGGTGTAGAATAAAATAACCAATTAGCACAACCAGAACGGGAACAATTACAATTAAATATTGATCTATAGCATTGAAATTTTATTAGTGAGAAAGAATGGTATCTTTGTGGGAACTCTGATGTAAGATATATCACCAGAAAGACATCTCATACCATAGAGCAATAAAAAATCAGTGAAATATTCATCTTTTTTCTAGTTCCTAATACTGTATTCTTTATACTGGGTAAAATCTTGTAGTCTAGGCCTACTGGCTTTTTCTTTATCTTCTTAATTCATTTTTGGCATGAACTGTTAAGGCCAAAAAAAAAAATATATATATATATATAGCGGAAAATGAAAATTTTTTAGTTTATCAACAGTTAAAGTATGTTTAAAGTAGAATTTAACAATCAACGTTTCGGGAGCTACGATGTGGTAGTCGTAGAGGGAAAAGACTTGGAAGTTGCATAAAATATCTGAAGTTTGACATGTTGTCAAATCACATCGTAGTTCCCGAAACGTTGATTGTTAAATTTAACTTTAAATATACTTTAACTGTTGATAAACTAAAAAATTTTCATTGTCCGCTCATGTAGAAATTAATTATATACAAAATTAAAAGTATCACCAAAACAAAGAATACGAGTACCAAAATGTTGATTATCAATTTTAATTTTCGGTATGATGGTGCGACAATGAATTGAGCCGTTTAATTTGAAAGTGCCCTAACTCCATTTATCTTCAAATCGAGATATTTAAAGGTTTGCGTTTCAATGAATTTAAAAATATACGTATAGGATGCTAATGAGTCATACTGCTTAAGTGTATCTAAGGGTGTTAAATTTATAGTTCCTATTAAAATAGTGGCAATTATTAAGTGAATAATATGCGTTTTCTTATCAAGAATGGAGTTAGGCTACTTTCAAAATTAACAACCAGATTCATTACAAAATTTGAAGATGCCCAAGTCCATTCAACATGTTTATTTTACATATCATTACAACAATTTATTTTACATATCTTTAAAACACTTCGGAAACATAATTTATGCGATTCAAAACATTTTTTCACTACATAAGGTACAAAATTACAAACATAAATTTATTACAAAACAATTTACTACTTATCTACATTTTGTGTGTGTGAAAAGGATTTGAAGAAATCATGATGTTCCAATGGTATATATCGTAATAGGTAAATTATGTCCCGGAATTTTGCTGTATTAATTTGTCTGATATTTTTATACAGCGGTGTCAATACAATATTTTCGAACTTTCTTGGTCTACCCCGACATAGTAATAAATTCAGGACTTTAAAATTTTCATTCTCATTCATTGATGTCTTATAGAAAATTTGGTACGGTTTATTTCTGACAAAACGCATCCAACATATTTTTAACCAGTTTATTGATTCTCCATCAGAATTCTTTACCCTTTTAAAAATTGTGTCTTCTAATAATTTTGTTGATACAAAATCTTCTTAAATTATAAAGTATATCTTAAAGTGTATCTTCTTTCTTTAAGTATCAATGGAGTTAGGTCACTTTCAAAATAAACACATCAACTATTGAACTAACTCTGAAAACTTATGTGTCCAAAATTATCGTATTTATTCGGAATATAAGTAAGCTCAAATGCTTTATTGATAGATAACTTAAAGTTGTACATGTAACTACGGGTAACCGGAAATAATTGACAAATGGAGTTAGGCCACTTTCAAAATAAACGGCTGAATTATCCATGAAAGTAAAGATAATGATGATATGGTGCAGTCGTGCATTTAAACATTGACATTTGACTTTTATCAACTTTATACGGACATTTAAAAGATTACAAAAATCCATTTTGCGCCCGTATAAGAATGAAACATTTAAATCATGTTCTTTCTTACTAGATAAAACAGTACGCTACTACAAGATATTCTTTCGAATACAAAGAAAATGGGTTCAACTGTATATTTCAATGTATTACCTATTTCCATCAAAAAGAAAATATATGCGGGATCAAAACATTGGTGTTATGCGTAAATGCAATTTATTCGATAATGGTATAGTACAAAAATGTCGAAATCAAGACGGAGCATGTAATCGTATAGCATGTCACAGAAGAACTGCCTGTTGCGCGTGCTGGCATACATATTTGCAAAAACATCGACAGTCGCTCATAACATGGAGGCTCGCAGGAGGCTCCGAAATTCTACCTGTACGCGAGCATACCCGTGTTACTCACCATACGCATGTCACTCACTCGCTTACTCGCTCGATACTACATATATATCTAATCTTGAGTATTTTTTAAAGAAAAGTTACACGTCATGAGTAAACAATGATTTTATTATTTTAATGCAACGTTAAAGACAAAAGTAACAGGTATATAAAATAAAAGAATTTTAAAATCTTTTATAAGTCTCGCTATACAAATGTTAGTAAAACAAATGTACTTCGCGGTCAACTTTCATGAGAGAGATTTTATGCATTTTATTACGTGACCTTATATTGACAAAAATATCACAATCACCTTAGAACTACACTTTACATACGTCTACGTTTCTGCTTCACGATTCGGATATTGATGGTATGGAAGTGTGTATCGTGCAAATCGGTCCTTCCACTGCGGCCGATAACATTGTTTTCCCAAGAGGGCCATCGTGCACTACGGTTGGGAGACAGTTTATTGTTCTGTAAATTTTTTCTAAGTTTATTATTCCATAATCTCTCTTCATTAATCTTTGGATAATTGTTTTGAATAAATTCCAAACAAGCGTGAAATATTTAATAAGGATCTATTTCTTTCGAACCTTCAGATTACATATAAAACTAACCGACGGCTTTGATCCATTGGAAGTTTTTATAGGACGCAGAGTTTTATCGTTCAATGCTACAGCTTTTGAAATTTCCTTCCAATTGGTGAATATTAATGAATCGCATTTCTTTAAACGATCCTCGCGTTTATTGCAGTCGTATTTCTTATCTGCCTTTCCACAACTTTCTCTATGGCTCAATTTTCTCGGAATTTTTCTAAGTATTTCGTCACAAGAGATCCTTCTCTCCATCATTAAGTAATCATAAACGGAAGAGCCATTGTACGCAAACGAATTTATACTTATTTTCTTTTTGCCCTTTATAAGCGTGTTCTCTAGGATTCCTCCATTTTCCATTTTTAGATCTTCAGGTTGCAAAAATGATTTCACCCCAAATTTATTTTTTGCACTCACTATTAAATACATGTATTTTCAACATATTGTATAATAATTACAAGATACAAAATGTTATATATAAATTCTTGGGTATCTCAAAATAAGTTGAAAATATTTTGTGTGACTTTCATAGATCAAAAGAAAAAAAAAAAATTTCCACAAGACATAGGTCCCATTCGACCTTGTTTTCGTGTTATGATGAAGTTAAATTTCAATAAGCTTTATTTCATTACTTTTACAAGGGATGTTCAAAATAACATCTTTGTATTTGTGTACATGGTTGCAGTTGTCTTATAAGTGATTATTTTACTCTCTAAATATTTTCAGCTATTGCTCGGTTTACTAGAAGCTTTATTAAATTCCTACATGAGATATTTGTACGCTACCTATGGGCATTCCGGATGCGATGTGTTTTAACATATTGAGCACCGGCCTCTTTCTTTGAAACTATTGCTCTCCTACCGCTATTCTACCGCAATCCCACCGCGTCTATCCTGCCTGAGCACCGGCCTAATTTGCTATTTTCTGAACAAGTAGTTCAAGGAAATTTTTCAAACAGTACACATTTTTGTAAAATAATATATTTAGATTAAGTATTATTTTCACCGACACTATTACTGCATTGGGCAAACAATAAAAAAATGCCCGAGCAAGTGTTAACCAGAAGTTTTTTTTACTCTATAGAAATATCAACCAAAGGGTGAGCAGGTAATCGGCTGGTGAAATAACCATAAAACATCTAAGAAACATATATTTGCTTAGGTAAAAATGAATTAGATCGTGGAAAAAATCCCAACTAGAGGTAGCCGAAAATCATATTGCGCTTCTTACACTCAGAGTGTCGTTCTGGATATCGGTAGGATAGCGGTAGGATAGGCTAGCGGTTGCTGAAAAATCCGCGTTAACGCGGAGAAAAGCTCGATGTGTCAAACGACCTTGCAAATAGAATCGATCAGATTCAATAGATCCACCATGATCTATCCATTTGTTAGGAAATCATTTGTTCAAAAATTGTTTGGAAAGTTAATAGAAATGCGGAACGGAGCTACAACTATTGAGAGAATAAAACAATCACTTATAAAACTTTTGCAAACTAGTGTGCAGATATGGGGAGATCATTTTGGATATTCATTCTAAAGGTGATTAAATAGTTTGTTAAAATTTAAATTTGTTCTATTCGAAAACAACGTGAAATAGAACATATATTTACATTATTGTTTTGATGTGTTATAGTCACTTTTAAAATATTTACCACTTATTCTTATATATCTTATATATATATATATAAAGAAGCATATATTTATTGAAATGATAAAACTAGGTAAGGGCAATTATGTAGCAGAACCATGACTAGTAATCTTATTTATAAAGTTGATTACTTTGCTATAATTTTATCTTTGTCATCTAGGCCAATGCTTTGTATTCTGATATGTCAATCTTCATTGATGGTAGTTGACGAGGAAATAAATTTGTTTAAAATGTTAATTACCGTAATTACTGCATTTTCTTGGAGTGATGTATTTTTGTTGCCGTAGTAAATTTGGATCAGATATATTTCGATAAATCGAACATTGAACATCTATGTCATTGCAAATTTTCAATTTCGTGGTAGAGCTGCTTTTATCGCTTATACGCCGCAATATTACTTGCTTCAGATTGGCCTATGAAATTAGAATAATGATCATATTTAATTAATTTGTCACAATAGTTGAATAATTTTTTAAGTGACGTGTTTATGGGGGATTTAAAGTGTATTTTTATGTAAAATTCATTCGAACGTAGATTAGAGTAGTTATGGTCATACATCTTTTTGTAAAAATTCCTGCTTTCTTCGGTCTCTTTGCAGCAAATGGCTCATAATGTCTTTAGTGTACCGTGTTATTTTTCTGGTAATATTGAATAACTCATTATACTCAGCCCTAAGTTGTTTCGCTAAGTAACTTTCAATACCAGGAGTTGAAGGGTTACGATCAAATGAATTGCCACTGAAAATTGCGCATGAAACGCCGACGTCTTTCACTAAAACAGCGTCCGGAAGTTGACCGCTGTTCCTACAACTTTTACAACAATTAATATAAATTCTTTCATTTATTAGTAAATGTAATCATGATAGAATATTTGTATTTATATTAAGCTTTTTAATTCTTAGTATATCGTCAGCTAAAATCAACTGTAATTCAATAATGTAGGGATATTAAAATACAAATATATACAGATTTGTTTGGCTTTTGATGTGATAGAGAGCAGTTATTTAAACTACTAAGAAATGCGTGGAAGTATAGTACTAATTTATAACCAGGAAATACGTAGATGATTAATGTAAATATTTTAATTATTTTGTGGTTCAAGCTTCTTTTAGCAAATTAATTTTATTTAGTTAAAAATGTAAGTGATATAGTATGAAAATAATAATAATATTGTAAAAAAATGCATAACTATCCTTTTCATTTTACATAACCTAAATATAAGAATGATACGTAAGGATAGGAGTAACCTGTAATAAGGAAATTCACAATTATCGAACTGAACGACGGCGTTCATTGCATTGCGAGATATGTTCTTTTTAGCCAGTGCGATCCCATTATAAAGCCCTTCGTTCGCAATGTCGGCAGAGCTTGTGGATGTGGCGTTTGAAGTCCGATACTTTTTATCTGAATTTAGCACAGACCATGACAAGCTGCTCGTACGACCGTTGTCGAGCATTTTCAAATCCTTATGATCTTTCGACATGATGTTTTTGGATGCGTTCTCAACTTGCGGAGTATTAAGGGCACCTATCTCGAAACACATTTCACGGTACCTTTAAGATGCTTGCTGAATTACAAGAGAAAAATGCACGAATTTGCATTTACATTTGTTACCTAGGTATTTGTATATTTATTACATGCAAACCGTATGCGGTAGATTGTGTTGGAAGAAAATTGCGGTCCGTGGTGGATATAGGTATTAGATAAAAGTACGATTGATCATCGAATTAATTACCGAAATCCTGAACCTTCTTTGTCCCATAATCGAGAAACACAGAGAGGTATAATATTCGTATTTCCGCTGGACGTTTGGGACATCCATTACGTATCGAAAAGTCAAAGTAACCGATCAATTTTGAAGGCTTAGCTGATACAGGTTAAATGCATGTCGGTAGTCGAAATGGACGTACTTTCTGTTATGCAAACATTACTATATTCATGCTGTAAAAATTATAAGTGGTTAATATTATGATCGATTACCTCAACAGTATTATGAATGTTTAATAATAGTCTTTTTTTTCTGTTTAATCAATGTTAGAGATGACACTTTATAAAACGTATAGCATCCACATCTGATTTATAGATACGTAATAAATGATAATACATTCTCAATTCTACATTTTTTTTATATATACATACCATATAAATTTTTTGTTGAATCACGTTTGTGCGCGTTAAATTATGGTTGAATTATATTTTGTGAAGTTAGTAAAGAAATCTTAAACAGAGGAATTCTTACATCGTGAAATTTACAACGAACACGGAAAATACCATCGCACATATTCAAGAGCAACGTGCCTGAGTTACAAAGTTGATCGATGAAAGCATTTCCTGACATACTACAGAAATTACTGAGTAACACTCATGTAAGCAGCATTTAAACTATTTTTCAAAGCTAAAGGCATTTCTGAGAAAAGATTTCTTCTAAAAACACCGTTAACGGTTAAAGTAAAATGTGACATAGCATTCCCACTCTCTTATTCTTTAAAACATGTCGGTTTTTTTTTTTATTAGCATTAATCTTACATTATTGAGAATATTTGCAGTATTTGAACACGGAATGAGAATGTTTAGATGTACTAAATTCAGACTTTCTTTTTTCGGAAAAATTTATTGCTTGACAAACCAAAATTTAGTATAAATATGTATACTGGAATTACATGTATATTGTTATTTCTTTATCAAATTATTCATTTTTAAACCATTGATAGTTCTTAATATAATGCAGCAACTTAGGAGTAAGCACACGCTTTTTATTGTACAAAAGAAGATAGAGCACCTATTAATTTATTGTACAGAAAAAGATAGTCCGTCTATTAATTATATAACATAATCATGGCAGTACAAAATTCCATTGAGAAAAGAAGTTTATTTGTAAGAAATTTAACACAAAATTTGGTTAAAAAATATTATGTATTTATTGCTTTATAATATCAAAAATGTATGCGTAAATATTAAGTAAATTGAATTAAATATTTATGTAATAAGTATTAGTTATTTAAAAAGGCACGGTTATGTTTCTGTATCATTTAAACGGCGAAATTAAGATTTTTATATCGTTTAACATTTTCTAAGAGGTTTAGGTTAACAATTATTATAAATACATGTATAAAGTAGTGTTTCAAATTCTATTTTAAATTCACCCTTTTACCTTTCAAACTTCCCTTCTTCTAACTCACGTTTATTCATTTGCAAATCAGATTCACCTTCTTGCAATTCAAGTCCTTCGACAACAAAAATATCCGATGTAAAGTTTGGATAGAAAAAGTTTGCCGCGTATATGTATGTCAACATAGAACAATATAAAACAACATAATATGACATAAAATGCTTATTCATCGTAAAAACTATTGATACATATATAGACATGCTGTATACACAAATTCATATATAGCAGTTTTCCTGCTGTTGCGCGGATAAACCTTATTTACATATTCATGAAGTAATTATCGCAATCTGTTACCACAAAACGATCACTCACATCACAGTACATTGTTCGAAGAACTGGCCAAAATAGTCTGTGCACAAAGCTCAATTTTTGAGAACACTTTCTCATTAAAAAGAATGAATTTCCAAGAGGGTGAATTTGATTTGCAAAAGGATATATTTCAAATGTAAAAATGTAAATTCGAAGTGCAAGAGGGTAAATTTAACGTGTAAAACCATTTTACGTGAGTCTTTCACCTTGCTCGGTATTGTCGGCAGGAGTTTAGACCGACAACGGTGGCGCTGGCGGTCAGCCCGGATCGCCACGAAGAGATCGCGTCTCTGTACGAGGACAGTCGGTGCTCCGTTCGCGAGTCGTGTTGTCATGGAGTGAGGAGACTCGTGAAGAACTGTGGAATATTTCTCGAAAGGTGTGCAAGATCTTCCTGGTAGAACCCTTTGACAGTTGCCACGTTTAAAAGCGATCCTCAACGCGATTCTTAGACGAGTTTCAACAAGAAGAATTGGAAAATCGGCCGACACGATGTGCAGGTCGTACAGCGAATCTTCATCGTGATGTGCTTTGGATAGACAACCGTCGAGACGAAGGCGACGCTGAACCAAGACGTGTGCTGCACGAAACGCAAAATACAGGGCAATCGAATCGAAAACCTTGCGGACGCCGTAAGTATTTCATTCTGTGGCGCCGTCGCTCTAAAAACTTGCGTCGGTTAATTATCCGACTCGAGAGAAAGTCGGCGGCTGCTTTACGTGCCCCGATCGGTCGGCGGATACGTCGCCGTGACATCGTGAATATCAAGAGCCACGATTTCGACGAAAATCCTCCAACAGATTTCTGAGCCCCGATTGAGTATCCTTGACCTCCAACGCCGGTTAAAACCTATTCGGATCTAAGAGCGATCTGCGATGATCTGGAGTTCCCTGTACAGTTCTTCGTAACTTCGACATTTGTTCAGAATCGAACGTGTGGTCGAATGTAAAGTACGGTTGAGTTCAAATCTGAGGATATGAAAGTGCAGTGGCAGAGAACCGTTGTTCGAACTTCTTTATTCGAAGAGGAATAACTAATTCACCGTCGATCAAGGTTTCACCTACCTTGTAGTTTCATCCGCGTTATTCTGATGGAAAGGTCCGCGGCTACGTCAGATCCACGTAGTACGCAACCCCTTATTACTTTTTCGATTTGTGGTTCAAGGTTATTCGTACAATCGTTGAAGGAAAATGAACGTTTGCCGAGATAAGAGTGGATTATGATGCAGATGAGGTTGAAATCGGATTAGCGAACGACAGGGTGGTGAAATTATGCGCTAACGCATTGACCGGGCGAGATGCCTTTGAACGATAGGCCGCCTCGACAATCCACGGAAAGGTGTTAACATCGTACCGCCTATCGAAACGCCCGCCTAACAAGATATCGGGATAGTCGAATGGTGTTGCGTTGACATTTAGTGAATTGCAGACCGATGTAGAGCGATGTTTGGCTGGTGGCTTGTTGTGACCGCAGCGCTATACCTCTGCGCGCCCATTGGTAAGTTTAGCTTCACGATCCTTTTGATTTCGACATCGATTACTTAAACTGCATAGCGTAAAACTTACCATTGTTCATTCCACATATGCCTTAAAACTAAATCTAGCAGCAGCATTGTGGACATATTTACGTATACGATGTATAGCCTTAAAAAAGAAGGTAATAAGAAGGGATGTCAATAGATGGATAGAACGATTTACACTCTGCGGTAGAAACATGGAAAGTCTCAAAAAATGCCCTTTTACGAAATACAGAAAATTTTTTTAATAAAACTACTGATCGGTCTTTTTTACCGCTTCTGTAGGTTTAGTATTAACACTAAACTTACCAGCCACTTTCTGGGTATATTGCTGTATAGCATGTATATTTCTGAAGATAGCGAGGATTAAGAAGAGATGTCAATAGGTCGATAGAATAATTCACACTTTGCGGAAGAATTATGCAAAATTTAAAAAAATGCCCCCTTAGGAAGTACAGTAATATATAAATAAGAAACGTAGTAATCTAAGAAGTAATAAACGTAAGTAATATAAGAAATGATTGACCGGTCATTTTGACCGTTTTGGTAGGTTTAATGTTAAAACAACTATCGGAAAATTATAGCGAATGGTCCGCATAAGGCTAATGTTATTCAGTTAGTTAAAGAAATATAATAATGAAAAAATAAAACATACTTTTTTTTTAGAAAGGGATATACCGAGATCTCTATTTTACCTAATTATCTTTTCAAATTATTCGTTGTATTTGAAGTGACTAGCTTCTGTGTAGCGTTTGATATAAACGGAAGTAAAAGTGAGATCTGCGCTACATTTTAAGGAACAACTTGAAATATGACACACATGCACCGCACTATAACATTCGAAATTAAAATCATCGATTGTTATGTGTCTTTTTAGGCTTTCAACTCTGTAGTATTGTAGTGAAGATTTTAGGATAAGGCCATTCATTTTGGTATCGACTACTGGGATTGCTATATTCATTGGATAAGACTCGAAATCTTGACTTAAAATGATCGTACGTTTTATGCTTATAAAGAATTTTTAGTTCTTTACTTCAGTGGATTATAAAGAGAGTTTAACATAACACTTTGTTAAAATGGATATTCAACAAATGCATGTGTAGTAGACACATCACAGGAGCAAATCTAGAGTTGGAATTAGCACCCGTTACATGCTTTCTGAGATTTATGATTATGCCAGCAGCGCAAAGATTTTTTTTGCAAAAGTAACATAAAAACTGAAATTTGGCAATGAATTTTCCACATGCAAATGCGAGTTCATGTTTATTTCATTCTGTGATTCTAGAAACGGCCATATATCTCTTCTTGCGAATAGTGTTTAGATGAGAATTTTTATTATTGCACCTTCGTCTTCGCTCTCTCAAAGTATAAAAATCTTACATTTTTTGCCTGTTTAATATTTTGATATCGTGCGCTACCATTATTGAATCTAGCTTCTACTGTTTAATGTGGATACCAAAATAAAAAATCGGTGCATGCATAGCATGTAGAATAGTTTAGAGGTAACGGATAACATTTGAATCATGGCCTTCGTATTGTGACTTCTAGTTTCTTTGCACCACGTCACTACTTTTTAACGAAAGTCTAACGGACTGTTTTTATTGTGAAAAGATAACACTATATCAAAATTTTTATATTCTTTACAAAGGAACTACGAAATTAAGTAATCTGGACGTGATTTCTTGAGAATAAGTGATATCAAGTAGAATGCCGAAGTAAATTTTTCTAAGAGGTATGCATTTTTTCTGTTAGTTCCGAAATATTTTTTTTCGGTATAGCCATGTGCGAGAATTTCTTGTTTTTCGCGTATGTTTAAGCATTTCAAATTTGGTACAGACTTCCAATGTTACTTAATCTAGTGTTTAAATAATGGTCCGAGCTGTGAATTCAACAGCATATATATTTGATTTGAGTGGAAGTAAAGATAGAGATCGTGCACAAGGTATAATTCTTTTTGCTTCACGCTTTGTCTGTTATGAGTAGTCGAATTGTTTTACGTATCACGAAAATAGATGACGTATAACATAATCTATTACTATCAGATATTTTTATCTCCTGGACTCGCATACGTAGAATACAAGGTTAATCACAATAACGGTTAGTCGTTATAACGATCGAGTCGTAGTAAATCAAGTGATACTCGAAAATCATCTTCGCGTGAAAAGCGTGAAACTTAATGGCCCAAACTCTTAAGTCATACACTACCTTCTCTCGCTGCCCTTTATCCACGCTTCAGATTTCTGTGAAAGATCATTTCTTGGCAATAAGTTACGAGGCACACCTAAAACCATGATCACGAAGATAATAACGTTGGCTTCAAAGACTTGTATTGGTCCTGCACGTGATAATGCATCGACATGTTTGACCTCAAAGTATAATACGAAAAGACAGGTTCATGATATAGAATGTACAGAGCGTGTAATATTCTGTGCACGAGAGCGTGTAAAATTCTGTAATGTTACATAGCCGCGACTTTGAATCACACCATGTGTCGGTGTAAGATAATTTCTTGTAATATCTACTTTGCTCGATCGTATATAAGGTTAGAGCACCAGTAGTAGACACTATACCAGTAAATGGCAGTTTTTAAAAAAGAGTAAATAAATAAGAAAGCACAAGCTAGAATACATCAAACCTTATTAGTCTATATCTCTTCAGCGGTCAAATAATTGCGAAAAATTGCGTATAGTCCGCCATTGAGAAGCGTCGTAGCGACCGGTTAATTAAACCCGCGCGTGACTTACCATTTTTGCGTATTTTCTTATGTGAATCGCTGAGGATTTGATTAAAATGTAAGTATTGCAAAATTGTATTATTTACATTACCAAGGCTAGTTTAGTCATTGGTTTTTCTCCCTATGTCAACTAATAATTTTTTTTTCTTTTGTTGGGTATCAAATATCGAATCAAATTTTACTTTTAGAAAAAAAAATTATACAACCGCCATTAGGAATGAATATTAGTCATAATACAATATAATGGAAGAATAGTTTGGGCAATGACTACTAATCATAAATTTTCCACAAAGTGAATTTATAGAACATTTATGTGAACAAATATATAATGAAGTCTTTAAAGTGTCAACTATTGATACCTTTACCTTACGCTGATGGATGTACGTACACTAGGTTTTGAATAACGACGATCCTAAAGAACTTAGACCTTCGAACATTATTCAGTGATTATTTACGACGTTTAATCATATTCATGGCTTTTTTCAGCATCGGCATTATAGGCCGCACTTTCTAATATATTGTGGAGAAAGCGTCCACCTAGCTTAATCTGATGGATCTGGTTAAACTCGCAGTTATGTAAATGTACCGAAAGCAGATCGTCTCTCGTTTCTACTTTGAATATTATTTTTCTAATCTCGTTAGTTACCACTAATTATCACATTTAGTTGATTGCAGCCGGACAGAGAATATGTATATATTTATTAGTGCAAGTCGTCAAACGAAAAGATTCAAAGAAAACTATTTTCTTCGGGCAAAGAGAGCACATTTCTATGCATATTGCGAACCAAACAGTATGGCAATGTATCGCATTTGCTGCGTGCGATACAGCAGATTCTGCTCGCCCGAACAAATCCTTTCTCTTCGCATCTGCATAGTGTTACTTCTCGTATCGTGCTTTTAGCTTCTTCCATTCATTCAAATTCAGTATGTGTGGAATTTTTAATGAAATATCAATTTCGTCTCTGTTAAGATTTTATACAAAAGGGATATTCTTCTTAATTGTTCGAATACGTTGGCGCATCGAAATATAGATTTCTATAATTTACAGACGTTCCTGTTGAAAAAGCGTAACAAGACTTGTAAGTTATTACGGCGGAAAAATCTTTACGAGAGAAATTTAATGCAAACTCTCATTATAATTTCACGATGAAAGATATGTCCATAATTTTGTTCGTCTCGCGTTAAAGCTAAAGAGTTCAAAGCAAGTATACTAAGTCTTTTAACTGACAGTCTCTTCTGAGACTAATTCTTGGCAGACGTAACTGCAGAAAAAGAAAGCCCACTAGTTGAACCAACTCGATAACAGTTGCGACATGATTACGAGATGCAGGATTTAGTGTTGTGGTTTGAAGAATGTAAAGACGGAAGATGGCAAAGGGTATAAAAAGAATACGAGCTGGGATAAGATCTTGTTTATGATATAAATGTGACATTCAGCTATCATTTTTTGAGAAACTAGGTATTTTATCCCACTATGTATCGAACGAACTTTGAACGATATTTGACAACATTCCTCAAAAGAAACGGTTGCTAATGAAAAATTTGCAAACCCACGAAATCATAAATATTGAAATCCTGTCCAATACTTTTGTATTTCTTCATGTTATACGTGTACTTTAAATCTGCATACTAAGAGATTACTTCAAACCTTAGTTTTTAATTATCGATGTCAAACACGAAAGTAAAGAAGAACCTTTATTCCGTTACACAAAAAATTAAGATTATATTCAAATCTTGAATTGAAGACTATACATTAATATAAAATTGTAATTTCTAACATGTCATTAACTGATATCACGTATTATTCATGTGATAAGAGGCTTAATCGAATACCTTAAGCGAACTTATTTTATGTATTGTTATAAATGATTAAATAGCGTTTTAAGTATTAGCTATGTTAACATTTTTTAGAGATAAAACACGAATCATTTTTAAACATTAAAATAATTTAGATATTATTATCGTTTATTTTTCTATTATACTGTAACATAACGTTGCTTCGCCATTTTTCTGTTAGCATAAGTTTTTTTTAATATCTACTGGTAATAGAGTATATAATTATAATAACTCGAAAAAAATGTCTCGTAAATTGCTGCCAATATTTATTTTGTGAGATAAAAACACTCTTTTGTAAGAGTATAATAAGCATCATATAGCCATGACCAGCGAAATTCTGGTCCGCAAACGGAGCAACATGAATGTCAGGCATTTCCGGCAGAGCAGAACCGATGTCAGTACACATGAGCGTCGCACATATGGATATCTTTAGGCATTGAACTCACTGGGCGCACAACGCGGTAAATTCACTGATCTTGTTCAATCTATCAGATTTGGGCACCTTTGAACAATATCTATACGAGCGACTTTTAATCAACATACCATCGTTATACAACATTGGGTTTGAATCGTAACAGCATTATAAAAAATTAGCAGGTGACAGTACCGTGCATATATTTATATACTTTTGCACTTTGTATGACTTCTTGCGAAGAAGGTATTTCGAGTAGTGATCGGGAAAGGGAAGATCGTGTGGAAAGTGCCCTTTTACATTGTATGAGAAAATGGAAGGGTAAAGAGATCGGAAGCAAGCCAGACGAATTAACGTTTCAACTGGCTGCCACATAATCGGGTCACCAGACACCAAGCAAGAAGCTATACCTAACCTTCACTGATATCAAGGCTTACTTGCGAGTGCATCGCAATGCGCTTCCAGGGATTGTTGAAATTTATTTAGTTACATACATAGTCGTCGATATGCTTTTTTTGTAAATCGCCGAACAAGGTATTTAAATTTATGTGCAAAGGTCGTCGTATTTATTTCGTATATATTCCTTTCGCAAGTATCATAATTTAAAAATTTCAGTGACGTTCGGTTAACTGGAATTATTCATGATTTTTTTTATTTTAATGCCCATTGGCGATTAATTTCATTGTGCTTTTTAGCTAGTTATTTCTTTTGCTAGTTCATTTCTGTAGCATACTTATATCGGTTTATCTGTAGATTAATTCCAGATTAAAATTCATATTTTAAAGATCATATTACTCTTAGTATTTAATATTTCAAGAAAAAAACTAGTATCCTTTGTCGAGCAATAAGAGATTTTATTAGTGTTATCTATGATGATCGTAACTAATAGTAAATATCCGAAACTTGCAAAAAAATACGGGCCTTTTTGTATACTATTTTAAGAATTCTTGAAATGTTCTTTACGCGATAAAAAAAATTCCAGATTGTAAATGAGCAAGTTTAATAAAATGGTATACACTGCGATTACAGATTCCAATGAACAGGCGTACTTTGATGATCGTTGTAATCTGATCATTTTATTGCTGTATATATGCGCATTTATAATATCCGAAAAGATTAAAATGTGCTTGCTACGATCGGCCGATCGGAACACCTTGGAACCTTTTTGTCAGACTACCTTGAAAGGACTTGATATGTTTATACACGACGCGTTGCTATCGACAAACATATGAACACATATATCGCGGTTTTACCGGGTATCTTGACAACGGACTTTGTACCGTACATCTTCCGTTGTTAAGTAGATTCTAATATCTTAAAGTAACGCGAAACCTACATATTACCTTCCTGCTGTCTAACAGCTTTGACTGGTGTATCTCAATGTTAAAGAAATCAAAACCTTTTATTTGAATTTTAGTGAATTTCTTGCATATATATATTTATTTATTCTGCGCATTAAGAACCTAAAAATGATGTAGGAAGATATAGATATATTTTAGGTGGAATTATTTCGATAAAAATTTATGTTGAATTAATATTTATACATTGGTAACATATCATAATAGGTGGAAGATAGGTATGTAGAGAAGTCAAGTGTTTTTCAAACTCAACGTTATAACGAATATGAAATATGAGTAATTCGTTCCGTTAAAATAAAGTTTCACGAATAAAGAGAAACACAGGTAAATTAAACGGACTGCTTGAAAATAAATTTATAATTTTACGTAAGAAGGAAAATGTACTTTCTGGTTGTGTCAGATTCTATCTAATTGCCTCAGAGAAAATTGATTTGTTTAGCGCTTATAGAGTAGTATTTCCTGAGGAAAAATACATAATACTGATCCTTGCAATATTTTAAGATGATATACAGCAAAGATCTTCTTTTCACGTATTACAGTATGATGTTTTTCGCTGCTTGTGCCGCGTATGAAAGTGAAGCGTCACGCTAAGGAATATTTAAGGACCGACGATGACCTCATCGAAGTGAAAGTTCTCCGGTTCGGTTCCTCGTGGTCGTTTAACGAGCAAAGGTAAAAAAAGAAAAGATACATGGCCTCTTTCAAGTTCCATATCCCGGTGTATCTGCTCCCGGAAGTCAGCGCGCGTCGTTCTTCGTTAACGTTACGACCTTGGCAGGCACATTGAATTCGAGGATTTCCAGAGATTTTATATTTGCATATCTTTCTTGGCCACTATTCGCTGTTGAGATTACAATGCGTACACGAGTTTAATGTAACCCATCGTCGAATTTCAATCCTTATCAACAAAAAATGATAATGATAAAGTCAAGTTTATTTTGTTAGTAGCTATGATACATTTTAATTTGATCACTCACCGGAGACATTAACGTTTTTAATTTTTCCTTTTGCTTTTCTTCTTCCTGTTTTTTTCTTTATGTTATAAGCCCTTATTATGTGAAATGAATTGTCTGATACCAAACGATTTTTTATTACTTCCTTAAAGAATAAGAAATGCACCGGTACTTTTTAACGTTCATTACAAAAGTACTGCACGTTTTATTACGTTATTTTATTTGTTAGATTATTTATTAATGTGATAAAAAACCTCTGTTGTATTTCTGTTTTTGAAATAAGATCTTTGCACATCTGAATCTCTTAATACAGTGTGCAAGGTACTTTGAAAAGCATTCTACGTAAGAAAGTGAATATAAATATCAATTCTTGCTCGTATTATATGAACATAACCCTCCTCATTTGTTTTTTGATAGATCATTATTCAATTAGACTTCTTGTTACCTTAATTATTCAACAACGACTCCGCTTTCAGGTAGCAGCATTCACGATTTTTTCAAATTTAACCAAAAAAAACGATTAAACCAAAAAAAACGATTTTATGTAAGGGAAACAATACTGTGCGAACACGAATCACGTCTCGATGCAACTGATTTAAATGCAGTCTGCGTCACGACCTTTTGGCATTAAGGGATTTTTGCAACCTCCGAGCAAACGACGGAAATCGAGTAGTTCACTTTCAAATCCTGTTGCGTCTCGCGTTACTTATCATTGCTACGAACATTCTCCATGAGTCATTCGTCGAAAACTGAACCTGCAGCCACTGTAACAAAGATTGTATCGACTTTTACCTAGTAAAGTGTCCGGGAGAAAGCATCGTTGCAAGTGGATAATTTGTTTGCAGACGAAAATACCTTTAAAGAAAGCAATATTCACCTATTGATACGTTCTTCTTTTCTTACGATACCGTGTGCAAAACCACTGTACAAGCTTTGTATCATTATGGTATTTTTCATACATAACAAAATTATTCAGCAAGATATAAATCGTTTACTTAAATTAACAGCTTTGTTCAATACGTTAGAAAAGTCTGAAACTTGGATGAAAGACAAGGATTAATTTTGACTTCATGGATTATCAGCGTATGATTTATAATTTTGTGTGTTTAGTCATCATAGTCATCATAGTATCGTGCTGCTTATATTTAAACTAATGTTTAATAATGGGTTTGATTATTCTGTCGTATTGGAAACAGTGATCACTTCCGGCGAGTTTATGCGAAAGCTGTCAAGAAACCGGCTTACGTTAGACTCGCATATCCAAAGTGCAAATCAAGCAGCGAAGAAGAGATCCGTTGACTTTCTATCCATTACTGACAGCTGTTATCTACTTCGTGGCAGAGCCATTTGCAAATGTACCTGCGAGCCGATCCTATTCTTCTCCACGTTTTTACCTTGCGTTTCTCCTATCCTACGATTAATCGTACACATGACGCCAACATATCTCTGAGCCCACTATTTAGTGCAACGAAATAAAAGGAGGCATTTTTTTTTATTAAAAGGAGGATAATCTTTTGATAAATTGCTTGTTAATCAATTTATTCTAAGCTAGTCTGGTTCAGCGTAATCTGAACCGAAATGAGTGGCTACCGGTTAGACTTAGATGAATTTAAATTATATATATATATATTTATATATATTTATATTATAACCGTAATAACCGGAGTAAATAATTTGCGCGAAGAAAACATATTCAGATCAAACGTTGTAGTTTTTCTGCATGCTAGGCGAAAAAAATATCGAAATTTGTCTACACAAAACGCGTAACAAATTTTGCGATGCATCCACACGAAGCACAAATGATATGAAAGACAAATGGGTCAAATAAAGCGATGCTGGGAATTCTGATGGATAATGTATAGGACTTCTCAGGCCAGACAAATATTTTTACTCGCGCGTATAAGTCGTGCAACCATAGAATACGAAACAATTTCACCGCAGATTTTACTAATGATTTTATTAACCTGGCGGTACATCTAACGTGAGTGGCATGTACTTAACAAGAAGGGGATCATGCATTTCCGATGTCAGTGAAAAAGGTATGATCCGAAGGTAAGTGGTCGTACACACAGACAGTGTTAGTCCAGTCATTTGGTCGCACTTTCATCGTCCCACTTTCTCTGTGCTCTTCGGAACACATTGGCGTTGACCACGCTCCATCATAAGAACCTTGCGCCGGCTATATTTTTCTTCTCTTACCACGAATGTCGGGAATGGCCCAAGATAGGCGCGCAATGCCGATGCCGGAAAATCTAAATACATTTTCTAAGTCATAGATTCCACTCTTGCCACAGGTCATACGCTTTGATAATGGATACGAACGTGCAAAACCTGAATTGCAATTTTGTGTAAGTCTACACAGGCATGCGAGAATATTGTGGCTATTTGCTTTTTATAAATTCTTAACAATTTAAATATTATATGTGTATTATTAATATCTGATGATGTGGGCATTTGTGTTGTGGTATTGCACGCTAGGAATGTTTTTTAACATGAGAATGTATGATACTATTTAAGAAAGATATAATTATTTCTATTATCATAAATATAAACAGGAAATAAATCAATAGAAGAACGAACATTTAAAAAAACTTCTTCTCTTGGTTTAAAAACCTCTTCTCTCTTTTAAATCTAAACTTTAAAAAAGTATTTAATAGCTTCATTTCATTTGGATATCAAGTGTTTCATTTTAAATGGTTACATAGACACAAATTGTAATTTTGCATTAGACAAAAATAGAACAGGCGTACAAAGAAGTGGTTATTTTTCTTCTTTCGATTACGATAATGCAACGAAGCAAAAGGTCAATGTCCGCTTACATTGATGTCCACGCTATAGGAGTATGTCCGTACATTTGAGAAGGCAAATCAATATTCAATGGATACGAGGAAAAAGGCTCTTAATGAGACATACGCCTGGAGGAAGAATGTAATTAAACGTTTTCTGCGTCACGCCTTCAATCGACCATACGATTGAACAATGATAATCAATACACGTGGACAACATTAGGCAATTGACATTCAAAATAAGAAACGGATCAAACGAGACAAGAGTTTAAACGTATAGTGTATTTCTAGGCTTTCCTTTGCATGCCTAGACGAAACATACGGCACGGCTTAGACGAATTTCAAAGCACAGCCCGACTCTCGACAAATAAGCAATAACGATAAGCCGCGACTACATCTGTTATTGCGGTCGGTGCATTACAATGCATAGCAGCGGTGCCGATACTTTTTTATTTCGAGTACTGTCTCAAATGCGGGTACGTTATAGCGGTATTGAAGTCACTGCACCGTGGGAATACAGTTACACTGTATTCTCGTTAATAAAAGCTACTATTACCGCTCGAGGGGGTGAGACGAAATAGAGAAGGCCATTAAAGGCTGCTGCTTTAACCCTTTCACAGTGGGTAAAATTACGAATTCTACTGCAAATAAGTCTCCTTTTTTTTATGGTCGAAAATATTTTGGCATGTAATAAAAGATGTAAAAAAACGTGTCTTATATGTACCTTGTTAGTAATTAGTCCGTGCATGGTAGATTTTAAAACACGGGATACACGAGCCTACATCGCAATCCGACATTTATGATTATGTCAAGTTATTACTATTACTACTATCCATATTATATAACAATAATACAATTTTATATAGTTCAGGAAAACGATTTTTAGAACCGAGAAAGTACTAAACTTTGATGCAAAGGCTTGTATGATCGGTTTCAAAGTCGAGGGCAAGCTGAATTCATGACGCTCTTCCCGTGAACGTCATGGAATAAACTATCAATGGGTTAACAAGTAAACGTATCGAAGCGGTCAAAATGACCGGTCAGACGTTTCTTAGAAAAATTTCTGTACTATGTAAGAGGATATTTTTTGAGATTTTGCATGATTTTACTGAAGAATGTGAATCATTCTATCGATCTATTGACATGTCTTCTTAACTTTTTCCGGCCCGATCATGCCACTTGGTATCATCCATATAATGAGTTTCTACTAATCAAGTACCTCTAAATTGTTTTTCTTCAAAATTGAATTTTCTTACTAAAAAATAATAATTTAAGCTGGAAAGAATTAATATCTTTTTTCTTTAAGGATATATGTGGTGTACATTAATATGTCCAGAAAATGGCTGGTAGGTTTAGTGTTTATATATCTATCTACCTTAGTGGAAACACTAAAGAATTTTAAGTTTCGTTCCACTTTCGGAAGTGAAGTGAATGATACTCCGCCGTTGTGAAACGTTCGTGGAAGGATTGATTCGAAAACCACTTCGTCTACAAGTTTCATGCACAATGCTTGATCGTTCCGTCAGATTACGATCGATGAGGAAATTCATTATGAGACTATCGCGGGAACATCTTTCTAAAACGTTATATTATTTTCCAGGAAAAATTTCTGTTTAAAGATCGTTGAATAGAGAGTATCGAGTGTATTAACATTATGCAGGTTCAGATACATATTTGTGCTATGTATATTGTATCGTATATTTATATCATACAATGTTGTTGTATTTATTTAATGCTATTTTTATGAAAGAGATGCTTTTTTCAATTTTTTACCGTTAAATTATTCAGTAGTGCTTCAAAAACAAATTTGCATGCATCTACATATGATTTTTGAGTTAACATAGTCTGGCGAACTACCATGACAAATTTATGACGGACTTTGATACCTGGAAAACATTTCCATACATGATTTATCCTCGAATGGTGTTAAGAAAATTGCACACCTCTGGTAATGTAGTGGATAGAGATAAAAAGGTATTACGGCCTGTGTCACTCTGTTCTTGTAAGATATTTGCTTGCAAATGATTTAATCGCCTTTTTAGAACATTACGAGTTACTGACAATTACAGATAAACTAGAACTTTAACTTACAATATGCTTAAAAGCAATGTAATACACGATTATTCAAAGGTTCAGGAACATTGTAATAATAAGAAAATATGCACGTATAAATATTCATTAGCTTAGGCGCTATGTGCATTATATAAGATCGGTATAACTGAAAATAGAATATAAAAAAATAAGGAAGCATGTACGTTAAAGCAACTTTCTCCTGCTCGAACGAAAACTCATTGGTATGTTGGCTTTGAATAGACTCCATTTTTATGGCTATCGAAATCGTCGCAAAACCGCAAAGTCGATTATCAATCAACAAGATTAATTTATATTCGTGGTCTACCGAATTATTAACAAATAGTAATTTCTGCAGAAAGCTTTTCTCAGTACAGTTCTATTCGTCGTAGAATTTTACTTAAATCGTTAAATATTTTGTTCAAATGTCACGAGCGCTATACGTATTTCAATTATCCTGATTTCGAATGCGAATTTCTAAAGAAGTTTTTTTATTACTTACTCATTAAGTCAACTCGATTAAGTTTTAGTTACGTTTGTTAAGTGCATTGCACGACGTATTTAAATATAATATAATGAAATAATAATACTAAATATAACGTAACATAATAGTACAATTCAAATAACTTGTTCTTTATATTGCTATTCGAATCTACGTATAATACTTTCAATAACGAATCTGACGTTTCCGAACTTCAAGATGGTATAACTGCTTGAAAAAATCACACAACGGGACTTTATGAGTGCCGAGTAACCAATCGTTTCGCGAATAACGAAATAGCAGGCTTTTGGTAATGCAAGAATGATACTCGGCGTTTTACTAGGATCGGCAGAATGGGATGACAAGCAAGTTATTTCTACTGGGAAGTCCCAGATATTTATAGTTCTACAGGAAACCGGCTACTCCGATATTCAATGCAACTGATATCGCGCCGGGGAAATACATTGGAAATAGAAAGTGTGCTTTCAACGTCCATTCTCTTTTTGGAGCAGAATGTATTTCTCTCGGACCAACCAACGTGTAATTTTACATCTCGCAGAGAGCAAGGACAGCCTACAAAATTCGAAATAGGTAGATAATAATGAGTTTGATAAATTCTCGAAATCTAGGCATAGAGAAATCTTTCCAAGGCATAGAGCAAGATGTCGACCATGAGAAAGAGTAAACGATTTATAATTCTTTTGTCGAAAGTCAGAAAGGTTTGCGCTAGACAATCTGCCGTACATAATTAAAATAAACATGCGTGCTTAATAATGGTTATTCTATAAAAGAATGGAGTTGATTACATGTCTATATAACACGGAATGAGATATAGCCTGCCGGCATGATATTATAATAAAAACGAATAACTGCATTTTTATGACGCACCAATATAGAACAGAATATGAGATTAAATATTTTATTATAGATTGGAACAAATTCGTGTTTCTATTTTATCATCACATTCCTTTTGTTGCATTTGATTGTTCTGCTCTCCGAGAAAGAATACAATTGTACTAAAAGGGACAAAGGATTAAAGTTATCGATGGACACAAAAGACGTACTTTTTTTTTTCATTGTTAGATTTTGATCATCTCAACTAAAATCGCTAGCAAGCCAAAGGGTTTTTAAATGAAGTACAAAGTATGAAGGGTCACACTCTACTTGACGATCTGAACTCGAAATCCAGGAAGGAATGCATATCAAGGCCGATCTCACAAGCCACCCGCGACTCTCTCTCATTATCGTTCAGTAAACCCGAAGTTAATTAGCTCTCAAGCGTAAAGCCATTCCGTTAATTTTGAATTAATCACAACTAAAAAGAACGGCAATTGAGTTGCTTGGATATGGATGATTTGTCAATAACACGGGCACGTTTATAGTGTAAACAAATAAGCAGTACTATAGGCATGCAATTAATGTATTTTGAAGCAGAACATTCGAGTTTTTCTTTTGATATTCTGTGTTATCTTCACGATACAAACAGTTTGGATAGAAATAAACTTAAGGGAATATAGAAAGCGCAGCCAAAATGCAATTAAAAAAATTGTTTTAAGTATATTTATAGCCATTCAGGGTCTTATAAATTATACTTCCATATAAATTGTTATTTGTTCATCAATAACGATATAGTTATTTTATATTTATGTAAAAAGCATGTACTTTGTGTTGAATAAGTTCAATTTGACTGTTCCATTTTTAATACAAGTTCAACAACTTATTTACATTATTTGTGACATTGAATGATCAGATAAAACACTGCGGCACAAAATATTTTTGAACGCACTGTACTTTTTCGTGAAATTGCCGACAGAATTTAAGATTTTTGAACAAACTGTTAACAGAGCCTTAACATATCTTTTGCATTTATACCGGCTAACCTGCATAACGTGCTAAAAATTTGCCGAATCTTTGACTACTTTCGACACCCATGAAATTACCTATATATTGAATGTTATTTGATTAACTGGATAGATAAATTTATTTTCAATTTGAAAATCTTTTAGCATTAAATAAAATGATGTAATTCAGAATTATTTTTCATCGAATATGCTTTTAGACGAAAAAAAATATTGTATATTGCTCGTCTTTTGCTATCGCTATAAAAAAATTATGTACATGAATGTTGTATATTATATAGTTAATGATTCTTAGGTTTATCCAAAATGTCTAAATACCTAAATATCATAGATTAAACTATTAATTCAAAAATATCAATTAGATGTATTTAATTTTATGTAATAGGTATGTTTTAAAATTTAAATTTTATCACATTTCTCGTCAAAATTCTCAATACTAATTGAGGTGAAAGCTTTCATTATAGAATCGTCCTGTTGTTAGAACTTTCTTTTCTGCCGACATATAGGATGCTTTACAAAAGTGTTAACATGTACGGTGAATTTAAAAATAGAACCAATGCAACTGTTGTTGCAGGAAATAATAATATACTTACGTATTATAATAGAGAATGAAAAGAAACAGTTAAGTACAATAATTAATACTTTATTAATAAATGTGTAATAAACGTAACTATTTTCTTTAATTTGTTAATCATATCAATCTGTTTTATTCAATTTTACATCGTCTACCAATATGATAGCAAAAGAATAGTTTCAAAAGATTATAATACTTTACCGGCGTACTTTCTGCTGCATTTGTACATAATTTTTTAAGATTTAAGATTTTTTCAGATTCTTTCGAAAGGATTTGCCTTTCTGTATCTATGTCTACCGATGTCCATCAGATAAGAATCTATTAATTTTAGATTCGTGTGACTATGTAACACGTTTATAATCATGTATTGCCAAAAAATGTAAAATTTTACACGTAAAGAAAGAAATACAATATTATATATCGTTTGAACACAATAAAGGTTCAAAGTACGTGGAAAGAAGTATAACAATAGTTACAATTACGAACATTTTGAGTATTGAACTAGCCACCCCTAAGTGTAGACATGAATTCCATTGAAAATCTATGGATTATACTTAGAAAATAATTATGAGAATAATGTTATACCCCACCACGTAACTTCAATTAATAATCATATAATGTTACATAGTTATAATATAATATTATTATGGAGACAAAGTTGGAGATTAACGGCGTGCAATCCTTGAAACAACATGGACAAAAGACAATTAACCGTTTTATATGCAAAGGGTTTACAAAGAAAATATTACATTTTCTAAAACATTTTTTTCCTATCATTTATTAGAACGGTGCAAACGTAAGTCAAAAATTAAATGAATAACTCTGAAATTAAAAAGATCAACTAGAATTAAATCGTTACACATTTATTATAATACAATAGGTATTAATTAGTGTATTTAAGAAGCTTTTAATATTTCTTATAATAATACACAAATAGATTATTAGATTTAAGGAAGATTTGCTTTAATTTAATTTTGTTCCTCGCTGTACATAAGGAATAAATGTTATGTAAACTTTGTTGGAAATCATTGAAATATGGTAAGCTAACTAAATCCGGAGCTACAAAGAAGATTTCGGGTAAAATGTACCTTATATTTGAGGTGTACCACAATGGAAAATTTCCTTCACTTTTTCCAATTCAATCTCATTACCATTTCATCCATTACCATTTACTTATTGTAAAATTGATATCCAATTAATTTACCTTTTCAGCAGTATTTTAAGCATCCTGTATTCGGACAAAAATATTGGAATGCTCTATGAGTAAGTGCCCTTTTTTTGATACTTATCCAAGTTATTATCATTTTTTCAGGATGTCAATTCAGCGATAACACGCCACCGGTAATGTGGTTAGATCGAAATTGGATACTTCCAGATTCGGAACCCGTAGGAAGCGTCGTGACCAGGGTTCGGGCAGAAGACAATCAGCACGACGAACTAACATTCGGTCTTGAGCCTCTCGGGCACAATTACAATGGGGATGATAGTCCTCAGCCACCGTTACCTTTCCGCATTGACAACAAGACGGGCATCGTCTTCCTCAACGATACTCTCAAAGGCAGAGTGAGTACATCTTTGCATTATCACTAATTATGGAACATTATATTTATCATCTATATTATGCGTGTAGAATTAGGATTGTCGATAGTATAGGAAAGGAACACGCTTGATTATGAAAGAGATGACAATTTATTAACGATAACTGGTGGTGAAAAAAGGAACAGGAATATATAATGTGAGCAAAATGAAAAATAATAATATGCCAAAACAAGATTGATATCAACGCACTACAATGATCCTCTACACACTGTTTGTTTGTTATGCCTGGCAACCAAATTCTCTTGTCCGTGAGTGCGCTTGGGCATCATCTATCGGTGCCCTTAAAAACCGATACCCGGCTGTATGGTGCAATTTATAATTAATTGCTTTACGATATTACATGCGCCTGTTCCTTCCTTGCTCTGATAATGATGTACACTTATCGTTGTAATTATAGTCTATTCAAAATGATGGAATTACTGAAATATTCAACATGATTAGTCTGTACTTTCTCATTAAAACGCCCGAATGTATGAGGTGTTCCACGGTTTTGTTGATATAATACAAAAGCTCGAATTATTTTTCTTCTGTGTTTCCAATCCTTTTAAAGATACGCGTTATAGCATATTTGTATTATATTCCGGAACATAGATGGTGAATAAAGTTTCCGCTATGAACCTTTCTTTAACTTTCAAAGTAGAATATGCGTATTCTTATAAATATGGAAAGTCCAACCCCTTGAAGAGCTTATCAAATATCTGCACTGTTTCTCTTAAGAAAATATTAAATTTGTATTGCTTCTATAATTATTAATTAATATAGTATAGTGCCTTTACAATTATTCATACTTTAATAAAGTACTATTGCATACAATATTTTTTCAGATTACATTACAGAAATATTATAAAATTTTCAAGAGAGATACGTTTGTCTTTACAATTTGAAAATACCACTCTAAATTGATCATTAGTTTGCTCAATTTTTCGAAATTAGCGCGCTTTCTGATTGTATCGTTTGCACAAAAATGCAGCGATAAGAGATCTTCATCATATCATCAAAAATCCTAACTTGACAATGATGCGGTGAACATACTAGGTTGTTCAACAAGCTTGCAGAACGGAAATAAAAAACCGAATTTATAGCTGTAAAAAGACTTTAAACTAAAATTTCACACCAAAGTTTTTCGATTAACAAAGTTTAACAGTTTAAACTAAAAAGTTAAAGACTTTAAACTAAAAACACATTAAAAGGTAAAAAACGCTCTAAATGTTGCTGACAAAGTCGTATTCGAATGTGTTTATGTTGCATTGTTAGCGAATGCGGTATCCGCTGTGTACATAGGTTTTTGAAACCCAAAATTTTATTTAATATATCGCAAACAAAAATTTAAATTTCGGTGGAGTTTCTTATGAAACGTGAAATATTAAAATAATCAGGAAGCTTTAGTTTTACTATCGACGAATAGACGGCGCTCCGCAAACTTATTGAACAACCTAGTAGACATAGTGCGAACATTAGACGGGGGCAAAGTAAGCGCGTATACGGCCGCTTGTTTTGCGACGATGAGAATGTAACACAAGCCGTGTACGGGTGACGTTCAGGTACTGAACGACGTTTCTTACTTCTTCTTTCCAGGGAGGACAGAACCTGTTCCTTTACGTGACCGTTTCTGATGGTAAACTCACGGCGAAGACCGAGGTGTACGTTAACATCCAGAATACTTCGGCCACCAATGGAGGACATACTAGGTACGTTGTTCGATGAGGGAAGGTTTATTTCTGGCATAGATAAGAAATATTAGGTTGGCAAGAAAGTATTTTCGATTTTCAAATCGCTCTTAGTTTAGTATTTTGCTGATAAGCACCGGACATTTGATGATAGCGGAATTATGAATTTGTCAAAAAAAATGACAAAAGGTCGTCAAAGAAAATAGAAAATACATTGTTGATTAAAACTTTTTTTTTATGCAAAAATATTAGTTTTATTTGACACCACAAAACCGAAAATATTTTCTTGCCAACCCAATAATAACTTTGCAACCTTTCACTTAGCAATAGCACACGCGACAAGAAAAATCGTGCTGATAGTTTTAAGACTTCAAAAAGGTATATCTTTGTGGTAAAAGGATTTTATTGACGATACATCAATGATTTACATCATCTAACGGTTTAGGGTCATTATAAACAACAAAGTCATGTTTTGCGATGATAATCGATTCTCGAGATCTTGCGAACATACCATGATTTAGTAATGCACTGTTTTGGTAACTAGTTGAAATATATTAGACGCTTAAGTTTCCACTGTATAAACAAATTGATGTTTTTTAATATGTAATATTTAAAACAAAAATATCGGTTTAGATAATTATTTCGTTTTTTATATTTTTGAAACACTAGCATCTGTTGATATAATCGATGAGTACCTATATAGATTGCAATTCCTTCTTCCCCGTATATTCAAAAATTGTTTTTTTTTATAACACTTTAAAGGTGTTCTTCACCACTTGGTGCGTGATCTTTAACTATAAAAGTAATAAATTAAATGTAAAATCTTAATCACACTTTTATGTGTGATATCATTTCTATGATCTACACTTAATGAAAATAGTTGAAAAAGATTAAGTCGTGCGGTAGCTAAACCTGGCATTAAATCTGAGATCTTTCGCTTTTTGGACGACTGCGCTGACCACCGAACTCCCTAAACTATGTCAAACGCCATTTTGGTTGTCATTTTTTTTTTTTTTTTTTTTCAAATAAATGATATCAGACATAAAAGTGTGATTGAGGTTTTACATTTAATTTAATACTTTTATAATTAAAGATCATACACCAAGTGGTGAAGGACAATGCATTAAAGCAACGAATAAAAAAGAATTCACACAATGCTCTACGTTGTACCGTTAAAATAAATTCTCAAATCATCTACGAATGTGTTAAGACCTCAAGAATTAATAATGCTGTGTTCATGAGGTTTACAAATCGCTAAATTTTTGTAGTCCTTGCTAAGCGTTTATTTTTGTTGCGTATGGTTTATTGGTGTACTCAATCTGTTATTTAAACTGAGTAAAATTGTATGTCTTGGTTTAGATGCAAATTTAGTAAATTCTATGCAACATTTCATGGTTTAATATTATACAATATAAAACTCAAATTTCCTAAAAACTCCAGTGTAATTTGTTTTTTGATTAATACGTATTTTATTGCAATTTAACTCATTTCCACACTACTAGGTACTCAACGTCGAGTTTCAGTAGTTCATTGAGAAAAGTAAACGTACATTTTATTATTTACTTTGATCTTAAAAACACTTTATTTTACTATATTTCACTACACATTTTTCGTAATTATTTTAAAAATTTTCGTCTAGTTGTTAATAGACAAATGAAAAGCTTAACAGGTTAAAAAAAGCCTGTTTTGCAGCGCTTGGATTATTCAATTACTTAACATTTGTTCTATACATTACGCTCATAAAATTTTATTTCTGTCACTCCTAGAGCAGTCCCCTGAAAAATGAAAGGTTCCAGGATTAAATCCCGATCCAGTTACGCCAGTGTCCGATTTTTTCTATGCCTTTTTCTCATATCTCTGGTTTACTCATCAACTTCATATCCTAATTTTCATATTATTAATCCTTCCATTAATTATTATTAAGTTTTTAGTTATTGAGGCACGCATTAGTGGCCAAAATCATTCTTATCACACGACAATGTCGATTTGCTTGACTGAACTTTATTTCAATAAGATCAGATGGGGAATTAAAGGCTAAGAGTGTGTAAATAGGCTTCTCGGGAAGACCACAGTTAATGTATCGTTAAAATTTTATTTGGCATCCATTTCACTGTTAGTAATAGTATGACTACTTTGAAGTAATAAATATAATATAAATAACATATGCGTGAAAATTAATTGAATATTTATTGAAAAAATTGAACTTTTATTTGTTGAAAACATAACAAAACATAACAACTTTCAATTCTGAAAATATTTATTATTATTTGCGACGACCTTAGCGCGTCTTTGGGATCATTCACAAGATTAGAATAATATTGAAAAATTGTTATGATTGATTCAATACAAGGGTATTGGTGGCAAAGTGCATATCTAATAAATTATTTATATCCAATGTAGCAAATATTGCACCTCATTATAACATAAAATTTCTACAGTGTATTCGGCATCGTTATACAGATGTTTAACATATAATAATTTTTCGAGCAATAAATAAAAGATTATACCTATCTAGCAGCGAATTAACACGTTTAAAGGATCCATGTACAATGGGGTCTCGTTTTACGACGGTTCATTTCGCGACGATTCACTTTTACGACCCTTGCCGAGTTTAGTCGAGCACTCCCGATTCGAGTGGCGACATTGGCGCTACTAGGTATCCTTTCTGTTAATAAATATCTAGCTCTTGTCTGTTTTATATTTGCTTCTTTTTTCTATTGTATTTTAGTACCATTCTCTTAATTTACTTGTGATTTTTTCAGCCATGTGAAAGTCTGAAAAACACTTTTCTTTAAAATTTATATTGCCGTTTTATTTTTATTTTATAATTACCTTTATATTTTGTATTATCTACTTCTAGTTAATATTATTTTTTTATAATATAAATATTAAACATTATAAAATGATTTATCTAATTTCTTCAGTCTAAGAACCTATTCGAATTTAAACAGTTTAAATAGTATTCGTTTTAAGACAATTCGATTTGTAACGTCATGTCGAGAACATAATCGTGCCGTAAATCGAGGTCCCATTAGACTTAAAAGAAGTGGTGTTTGTATATATACTGGTTCAACGACGATACTAGTTTAAACAATGTAATCTTGAAAAATTTGTAGGTAAAGGCACGATAAAAAATTTAGATGATCGGATAGAAGAAATTCGGTCAGACTCTAAATAGCTCAGTGGCAGAACAGTCAAAACATTCCGGGTTCAAGTCTCGGTTCAACCATTTCAACGATTCGAATTTTTTACCGTGCTTTGGCCTACAAATTTTTCAAAATTACATTGTCCTATAAAATCAGAAAGCAAATAGCGAATATAGAAAATTCATATTACACTTGGTAAATGAATCGATTATATTAAGGTTGCCGGAAAAGAATGTTGTTTTTTTCGTTGATCAGGTTCGAGGATTAGTTGTGTTTTTACTACTGTTCTTTGAAGACGTGCTTTGTGTTATTTCGGTTACTTTATTGGTCAGGAGTGTATTGTGATTTGTAAAATGAGAATTTTCATGAAATAGACAGAAGGACTTTTTTTGTTGTGAAATTCGGTTTGGGCTACCTGATTCTTTGATAATCGTTGTCCTTTGCGCCCTTGACTTGAATACCGAATCTATTTTGTGTCTCCAGTTATCAATTATTGTAAAAAGGGTGTTTCCGATTCCATTTTTATAAGATAATCATATACGTTTATTCGATCGTCTAGATGCTCCTCGCGTAGTTCGTGCAGTATCCATCTCCCTCCCTCCACACCTAGCCATTTTTTTTGCGATTCGTGTGAACACGCGACTATGAGTATCCGAAATCGTTTGCAATTTTATCAATCGATAAAGTTGGATTGCTTTCGATTTGAGCAGCCAGTATGGCATCGTCCACTTTTCTAGGTCTTCTATTTCCAAGGCTATTTTTCAAATCAAGTTTCTCGACCGAAATTTCTTGAACCATTTTAGTCAAAACGCAACTAATCCCCGAAACAGGTCAACGAAATAAACGATATTCTGATCCGGTACCCCTAATATCTATTAATCATTGTTACTGAAAATGAACCATAATTTAATCTAACGGTCTGGAAAGAGGTGTGTATATATATATATCTCAATTTATTCGATTATATATATAGCTTATTTTATTTGATCATTAATTCAACCATGACTTCATTCGTCTCCAAGCAGGACGCCATTTCCAAGCCGACATCCGTCCGGTGGTAGAATACGTCCACCCATTCTGGGCTATCCAAACCTGCCTAGCTACTCTATGCCGGGAATAACGCATCCATCGCCTCTGCCCTCGCCGCCAGTTGCCGTTCCGCCAGGCAGACCGAAGACGACAAAGTTGAGACCCGAAGAAATCGAACAGAATGGTAGCCAGGTTGGCAACGGGGTTTCGACAGAAAAATTTCCGGATGGAAACGAGGTGGAGGGTCCGGCATTGAGCTCCAAGGTCGCACCTTCAGAAGTGGCACCCTCCCAGGACATCGCCATGACCCTCGTACCCGTCACTGCTGTCTGCGTCCTGGTTGTGGGAATCATCATGGGCGTATGGTCGCTCAGGAACAAATTTTGTGGGCAGAGGAAGTCTAAGGAAGAAACGGTAGGTGCCTGGTTATTGCCTTCTCACTATCCCTTCCTGAGTCTTGTTGCCTCTCATGGTTTAACATTGAAACTACTGAACCAATCAGTTATTTCTTAAAATATTAGCTATGATGTTTCAGCATTTTGTTGCGGCAGTTAGATAATCGTATTGATTTGTTTCGTTTTGCCTTTTTTCTTAAATGTATGTGGTGTTCTAAATGTCCTACATTGTATGTTTTTTTTCAATCTTCTTTTGTTTACTTGAATTTTTACGAAATGCGCATTTTCGGCAAAAATGGACATCAATGGCTCCGGAGATAGTATATAATCAAACTAGCACCAACGACATTATTCTCTGCGATCATATGCAGAAGAGTTTGAGTTAATTAAGATAAAAATAAATCATTTTGATAAGATAATTTTATGATAAAATTTTTAAAAGTATCTTTTATTATTTCCGACTGGAATCGAAAGTGAAACGATAAAAAAAAGATTTAAGAATTAAAGATTTAAGATTTAAAGAAGTATCAAAAGTACTGAAAATCGTGTATTATATAGGTATAGGAGAACCGTATTTTAATAAGAATTTTGTGGACGTGAATTACATTTTTCTTTGTGTTTAATAAACAAATATCGTGGGTCAACGATAAGCATGCTAGAACGCTAAGTAAGTACGTTAGAAAATATTACAACTTGTCGTTATGATAAGTGATTATGTTATGATTTTTCATCGGGAGGTGACGATATTTTTTAGTCTGTATAAAGTAATCCGGATATCTATCTGTTGTTTTTGCGCCCTCGTATATCTTTACGACTGTGTTCCATTCAGATCACTCCACAAGGTGGTGTAAAACTGACGATACAAATGTAAGTAAATTACTTGCAATAAGAAGAAATTCGAGAGTGACAGAATTACGTTTTTAGTTTTGAGTCTTTATTTAAAAAAAGAAGAAAGAATATCATTGTAAATCAGTTAAACACGTGTGTGCTGATAATCGATATTATAGATTTTAATATGATAGCTTGGTATGCGATATTACCAGACCTAATACTTCTCAATTTTTATCTACAGGGAAATGCAAAAACGATAGTTTATTTTGATAAGATTATACGACTCGGACATTTAAAGTAAAGTACTACGATAGTATTTAAAAATTTTTAAACTTGGCATACGGAGCAAAAAGTAAAGGTAAAATTTAATTTGAAGAGAACAACTTGCATGTATGAGAATAGGTGATATTTTGAACTGTACTTTTAGTTAAAAATACAATAATTATTTTGTAACTGTTATTGATTATACGACTTGTATGTTCTTTGAATAATTGAAAAACACGTGTTAAGATCCATAGCATCGATTATGTACATACCTACCTAACTGATCTTTAAATATTTTTCATTCTTTCTTTAAATTGTGGTTATTTACAATTTCTCCTTATATCCGTCATAAAATATTCCCCACCTCATTTCTATCATAAGTTTTGGATCACCCTGTATACCGATAACTAACGACCGGCAACTCAAAAATATGTTTTACATATTTCACTCCAAATCCTATAGGCTATAGACCGTAGCTTAGATGAAATATAAGTGATCTAAAAACAAAGTAAGTATGCATAGAATTACGAGTGAATTTAATATGAAGAGGCTGAATACATATCTGCTCTTTAATTGACATAGAAAGAGCAAGCATCGGTGAGCGTCTCGAACATATCCGACGACCCATCTCTCGTTCTGAAGAGGTGGCGGGGTCCAAAGGCGCACAACAATCGCTACGAACCCTGGGAAAAGGAGAATCAGAGCGGCATTCAAAGCAAACCGGAAAACAAGTGGGAATTTCCTAGACACAGATTGAAGGTGAGAGATGATGAACCTCGATTATATTTCTTTCCAACTTCATTACTTCGCCGATGTTTCCTGGTGTAAAAGTTCTTTCTTCGATTTTTATATGCGCGATTTATTTTTGTGATTTATAGTTACATAGATTTTTATCATGTAAATAAGTGTATTTTAATTTTAAACGTTGTATAAAAGTAGAAAATCGTATAGGCGAAAATCAGTGCAAGATCGAATAAACATGAAGACAAACATTCATCGTTATGATCAACGATTTTTTTAAGTGAGTTTTGAACGTTGCATCAACGGCATACGCGTAGTTAGCAGATTAAATACCATTAGCAAAGACGATAAAACAGTTTACAATGAAACATTACATTTCTTTTTATAGCTTGGAGTCGCTTAGAAGCCACAAGACTTGTAAAACTTTAAGTCGTCCAAGTTTATTTCACAACTCGGACATGGTATTAGAATTAAGCGCGTTGATAACAGGTCAATCGATTTTAATTTCAACATCAGGCCAAAGATCTTATTTACAACATTGATAAATTTACTATTTTAAACATTTTTATTTTGTAGGTTTTTAATATCCTCGGCGAAGGTTGTTTCGGCCAGGTTTGGAAGTGTGAAGCCCTGGATATTGATGGAAAATCGGGGACGACCATTGTGGCAGTAAAAACACTAAAAGAAAATGCTACGGAAAGAGAACGGTTGGATTTGGCCCAGGAATTGAAGGTCATGAAAAATTTAGATCCTCATCCAAATGTCGTAAGACTGTTGGGTTGCTGTACAGAACGCGAACCAATGTTCGTTATTTTGGAATACGTAAGCGGTGGAAAGTTACAGAGTTTTCTTAGAGCTTGCAGAGAGGAAAGAAATCACGGAGGGCCAGGCTTGACCTCCAGGGACCTGACCGGGTTTGTCTACCAGGTACTGTATGCACTATCGGAAATAAGGTAAAGGTACCACTAGTTAAGGTTTTGAGGAAATTTTGCCTATTTGTTCACATAGCTTAGGCTAAGTTCACTTTATGGAAAATGTATGATTATTTGTCGCCACACAAACTTTTCTTCTATTATATTACAAGTATTCATTCCTCATGGCGGTTGTAAAACTTTTTTGTTTATAAAAGTAAAATTTGATTCAATAGCTGACATCCAACATAAACCAAATATTCAGTATACAGTCTTTTGCTTCAGTAGTTGACATAAAGAGAAAACCCAATTAATGAACTAGTTTTGGTAACGTATGAATAGTAGTTGGTAGACTATGCACAGTATTTCGCACTTAAGCGGCTGAAGGGCGACACTATGCAGACTAATAAGGTTTGATGTATTCTAGTTTGTGGTTTTCTTATTTGTTTACTGTTTTTTTAATGTCAACTACTGGTGCTTTTACTTTACATATTATTCACGCTCAAAGGACCATACTTGACTCGATAACTTTGACCTATTTTCAACACCTTTATCGAGATTACGCAAACAGTATGCGCAAAATTTAACGTACTCAAAGAGATATAATACCTCCTTTGTTTACTTTTATTAGTAATAAATATCTCTTTTTTTCGTTATGCTTTTTAATATCAGTGTCTTCATTTTGTAACACAATTCAAAAAAAATTTCAGGTAATATTCACCAAATGATCAATTACTAAAGAAAGAAATCGTTCACTTTAGGCCAACAAGAATAAACTGTTGAAAATTGCTAATGAGTATTTACATCATATAGTTCGTAGTAAAATTATACAAATATGATAGGAATTTAAATCTACCAAAGATACCGAATGTTATTGCTTTTTTTTGATAAATCTTACAACAAAAATAGAGACAAAAGTAATTTACTGCCAATTTTGTACTAATAAGTACTGCATTGGAATTCGTAAGAAAATAAAAAGGTATTCATTTCCGTTAAAAAATATTTCTTTAGTTTACACTTGATGTTTCTAATCAAATTAATTGAAATAAGTATCCGTAACCTCCGAGCCTCGTAATAATTTAGATCGACCCAGACTCAACGGTTTATTCACACTATTGATCTCTCACGTGTGCCAATATTCTGGGATTTTAGGTCGCTAAAGGCATGGAATACTTGGCCTCTAAAGGAATCATTCATAGGGACCTGGCCGCGCGGAACGTTTTAATCGACGAGAATCGAGCGTGCAAAGTTGCGGACTTTGGATTCGCTCGGGACGTGGCGGCGAATCAGATTTACGAGAGAAAATCCGAGGGCCGTTTGCCAATTAGGTGGATGGCGCCCGAGAGTTTGTACGACAATATATTCTCCGTAAAATCGGACATCTGGAGCTTCGGGGTACTGATATGGGAGATCGTGACCTTAGGATCGACGCCTTATCCTGGTCTGGCTGCAGCCGAGGTATCATATCCGTACATTATAATAAAATCGGTTTGTCGATTTTTCCTCCGAATATTATATTCTCCTTTCTTTTGTTTCTGTCCCTTATTTTATATCCTTTTAATTAGTTAGTATAGAATCTGTCGTGTGCTAACAGAAAGTTATTAATATGCTTTGAATGTTGTAGAATTAATTTTTATACTGACACTATATAACATGAATGCTTGATCCACATCGACATAGATGCTACAGTATTCATTCTGTATAATTAAAAAAATGTGATATTTTGATCACTTGAATATTACAATTAGTTTCAAACATAAATCATCAATTTCGCCATTCAATATAATTCTTACTGTTCGGAAACGTGTTAATTCCATTATTAACACATTGAACGCCAGTCCCGCGTTTGTGCGGGTTTCTGAGCGATCGCTAGCTTACCGCTATCCTACCATTATCATGAACGAGCATCTAAGCAGCGCGATATAATTCTCGGTTACCTCCAGGTGGGTTTTTTTTCGTGTTCTAATGAATTTTTACTCGAGCAAGTATTTTTTCACCAGATATTCTATGGTTATTTGGTCAGCTCATTATCTGGTCATCCTTTGGTTGAGTTTTATATAGAGTAATAAAACTTCTGGCGAACACTTGCTCAGGCATTTCTTACCGTTTGTCCAATGTAGTAACAGCATCGTTAAAAATAAAATTTAATAAAAGGATACTATTTTATGAAAATGGGTAAGATTTTTCATATTTTCTTAAGCTACTAGATTGTTCAGAAACACGCAAATAAGGCCTGTGCTCAAGCTGGATAGACACTGCGAAATAGCGGTAGAATATCGGTAGGAGAGTGGTAATTTGAGAGAAAGAGGCAGGCACTCAATGTGTTAATTCGTGATATTACCCTTTCACGCTGATGTACAGGTAATGAGACGAATCAAAGAGGGATACAGGTTGGACAGGCCCGAGCATTGCAAGAGGGAACTTTATAACATCATGTATTACTGCTGGGACAAGGACCCCGTCTGCAGGCCCTCTTTCACTGAACTGGTCGGTTTAACCGAAGGACTCCTGCTTGACGAAACGGATTACATCGAACTGGATAGGTTCCCTGACCATTCTTATTACAATGTGCTCAATCTTAGCGGAGAAAAGTTATGAATACCGCGCATGGTGGCAAAATTTGTGGAATTTTTCTACTGAAATTTGATCGTTATTATTGTACAAATTTTCATTCAGAAAATGCCTCAGTCGCATGCATTGAAAGTGTCTTTAACCAAAACAAAAAAAAACAGTGTGGCGTCACTTTTAGAAGCAACGACACAAAAAAAGCAACGACGGATGGAATCATGAAAATGTGGCACGGGAAAAATATTTACTTTGCCGTGCATCTTGTGAATACACTACTGATTCCTTACGTGTAATAAGTTGAAAGGTACATATCAGAAAATAATAAAGTCACAAATATTAGAATCGAAAGCTGTGCCTGTTATCGAACTTCTATTTCTGTGAGGAAACACTATGGAGCTTAAATTTCGATATCTTTTGACAATACCTTTGATTGCACGTTGTGATCATCGACTGCATTCTCATGCGGTGAAGTACCATTAATTGATAATGGGACCTTGAAAGGAAGATTCCTTCGATCAGTCGAAATTATACCCATGCGTGGTATTTAAGTGTTATATTTATTTCGAAGAAGCGATAGTTCCTGCTGGTAATATGAGTTTCACCTGAACAAAGTCCAAGGCCATATGCATAGAAGAACGGTGACAACCAAAATATGTCCGTTAGCAACTGAGTAAATTAAATGTACTTTACCTGTCATCATCATTTACTTATTATAAATATGAAATATTTTTCACTTTCGACCGATTCTTTTTTTTTGGCAGCATAAGAACAATGTGAACAAACGTATAAAATATTTATAGTAAATATAGGTACGAAAAGGGTATAGGAATGCAGAATGTGATTAAAGAAAACGATATAAAATTTGAAGGAAAAAGATCGTCGTGAACTAGTCAGAGTTCAATTAAATTTTTGATGTATCATAACGATTGCGAATGATTATTATTATTTGAAGTTGTAAGATGTGAAAAGAATGAAATTTTAGTATACGAAAAGATTACGTTTAGAACAGCAAAGGTATCCATAGTATTAATATCGCCTTTCTTTTATATCTGTCGTAAGGTGTACATATGTATTAAGTCATACTCCCGTAAGTTATTGTAAAATTATTTGTTGCAAGAATAAATATCTTCATTATCATAAATGAATATCGATTTCATTTTTCACCACCAAGCAGCTGGTATCGGTTGTTTCATGTTTATTTTCTTCGACACTGGTTTGTAGGTACACTTAGGTACTTTGTATACTTAGACATCGTGGACAATAAAATAAGAAGTAGCAAAAAAAATGTTACATGGTTTTGATTAACCGATATACATATCCTAGTGACTTACAAGAAGCAATAAGAAAGACTCGTGTCATTAGTACTCCATAATATTATTACAGCATAGTAATGCGAATTCATAATATAATTTTTATATTCCAACATTTTTTGTTTGTACGGTAATATGTGAGAATCAACCGATTATAATATGGTATATTTTAATGATCTATCAACGAGCAAGTATTGATAATGTGTGAATATTATTATTATAAATATTAAATTAATCACCACTGGTTTGTGAATAAGATTTATTAGATGTTAATTAGTTTCTAATGACGAATTTTTTTTACAATCGCCTACACATTAGAAGCTGATTATCGTCTAATAAATCTTGTCCACAAACCAGTGGCGATTAATTTAATATTTATGATAATAAAATTCATATATTATTATTACTTGCACGCTGATAGATCATTAAAATATAACATTTCATAACTACCGGGCACGTTCCTTGAATACGGAACAACAATGTATCTATCGCGTGATTATTATTGCAAAGAGATGGGTAGATTATTACATTTTTCTGCAACAATCTGAAGAAGCATTGAATTTAGTATTAGATTTTATACTATATTGTCTATATTATTTTTTCTACACAAATACGATAATGCCGCTGTATCTCGGACAAAATATACCGATAACGTGTATTCTGTATGAACATCCCTCGCTATTACGCAAGACACGTCGGAGGAATGAGATATTGGAGTGTTAGTTATGTCTTGGATTTTGAAATATAAATAATATGTGTACATAATGAGATATGATTGTTGGTAATATAGGACCATTTTTCATGTAATAAAAAAGCCGAACACATAGCAGGGCTCGCTGTTTGTCAATTCTAATACGACAAATAAATGATTTTCATAAGTACACTCTCATTAATTGTGAAAATGTTCTGAATATTAAAAGAAATTTGTATTATTTGTCATAGAGTACACGTTGAACCTTAAAGAGAATTCTATAGTGGGAATTGATCTTTTCATTGACATAAGTTATTTGCATTGAAGTAGAAATAATACACAATATAAAAAAAAAATAAGGGGAAAGAAAATATTCCGCATTGCTAAATCGAATTGTTAACGTAAATTTGTTTCTCTTTTTATAAGAAAAAAGCTGCAATTTTCACGTAACACTTTCTTGCGAGTTGAATTTAAAAAACAGAGAGATAGTAACGACATCGACAATTTGCATGATGTATTGCATGTAAGCAAAATCGCTTTATGACTTTTACCAGTCATGGACACAGTTATTTTTCTGGGTAATACTTTAAGCAAGATTGGAATATAGAAGAATTGGTTAAATAGTGGTTTTTTATATTTTTCTGTATTTGAATAGAAAAATAAATAACAGTCAGACTTACAATTTATCATCCATTTACAAGGATTGATGTCTTTCTAACGACGGTAGAAAAGCGCTTTTAAGAAAAACAATAAACATATAAGTAAGGATTCCAATAAAAAATTAAAGTACTATGGAGAGCCAAAAAAGTTTTAGATTACAAAGTTCCTGTTTTTTAATTGTTAAATTATCCCTATGTATTATGAGAGAAGACTTATTCCAAAGGGCTGCTTTGTTGCCGAAATTTCATAAAATTATAATGAATTAGAATGATTAACAACATTGTTTTAGAAGTAATACATGAAAAATCACAATAAAAGACTGATTTTCAGTTGAATATTTTTGCAGCAATCGCTAGCATGAAAGGAACACATTTTCGCAAATGAAATTTGTTCTTAACCAAATTTTAAAGCAGTGATAGCTTAAACGCTAAAAGTATATTTTGACTATTGCAATTGGTTCTAGGTGGAATTATGACAACTTAGACATCAGTAGCGAATACAATTATTTCTCGACAAAAGTTTTCTATAATAAAAGTGCAATCATCAAGAATATACTTACTTTGAATTCACAAGCGCATGTCAGCCAAATGTTCTTGCAACGAGTGCTCAGACTGGGAGTAATATTGCATGCAGTGCAATTTTTCATCGAAGTTTTTCACAAGTTAACGCTAAACATATCACAACCAATCTAATTTTTTAAAACTGATTAAAGTAACCATGATCGTCAGTCGTCTCTTTAAAAGAAAAATTGCATAACTTTCTGACAGATCATTTTCTGAGATTTTCCATAATTTTGTTACAGTGTGCGGATTTGACATTTTTTTTGAAATTTGACCAAAAGTTAAGCGCGCATTACTGTATATATGATTACATAATTGTAGATAAATATTACACACATATTAAAACAAATGATATCAAAGGACATTCAGTGAAAAGATTTGATCTTCCTATAATTTTGGAAAATTATATACTACGCGATACAGGCTATTTATAAAGAATAATTTAATTGATTGTAGTCACGGAAAAAATTTCAGCAATCGAGGGATGATTTTTATGTGAATGTTTAAATTTTTTATTGTACTTCTGTATTAAAATTATTTTCTTGTGTAATTATTCTTGTAAACGTGCAAAAAATGTAATGGCAGAGATTGAATTCGGGTGCAAAACCATAGAATCTGCGATGGTCCTCGTTATACATACTGCAGGCACTCTTAAATAATTTGTTTTGTCCGCGGTATACATCAGATCATGTGACTTTTAATCTATTTTTTTCTTAAATTTGGCTCGTTATCTACGGCTAAATTTTTTTACTACAGATAAGGTATTGATAGGCCTACAACATTGGTCAAATTGGAGAAGAACAGCATTCAAGAGACGTAGTCTCAAGAAAATAAGTAGACAAAAATTTACTTTAGTTAGTAAAGTATGATTTATGCTAATAATGATTTAGTATCACTTATTTTGTATGCATACAAGTAATAAATTTTGTTAAACCGGGTGCCGTTGACTGGTATTGGTACCAGTCTTGGCATTATCGTTGCTTTCAGCAACAATGTTGTCTATGGTGTCCAGCAAAGGAATGACGCAATAATTTCTGATGATGTTTTATTCTCAATCTTCTTTGTATAATTACGGATAATATTAAGTGGCTTGATCATGTAATTTGACCCTTAAAATTTTACAAAAAATTAATGTAGTCTTTTTCAGAAAGAAATTTTATTTTTATAACTTTTCCAAGAACGAGCTATTTAACGGGTTCAGTATAATTCTTTTGAAGATGAATATTATATTCATTGTAAAAAAATTGTAAAAAATATTTGCAATCTTATAGCCGGGGCCTCGAAAAATGTATATATAGCCCTGCTTGTGTTTTACTGTACCTCCGATAGAGGTGCTGATTTCACGTTTTTTTTAAAATTAATTTTCGGCAGCGACTGCTAATGTCCTTTTTATGGATGAAGTTACAGAAACTCTACAACTATAATTACGAGAGAAATGCATAATAATTGTGATATTCAGGTTCATAAAAATTCTGCCGATTAAATACAGAGCCGTTATTAAAAAAAAATGTCCAACAAAAAAGTTTTTCTACAGAAACCTGTACTTTTGTTTCTGACGAAGTTGCATTGAAATTGCAAAAACAGACTCTGTACTGCAGAGGCTGACTTATACAACGTATGTTTTAAAAACAATTATGAGGATATGTTGCGTGTTTTATTTACGACGTTTCTGCAACCAAATCGATCCTGCTCTCAGTTTGTATATCTAGTCCTTATCTCTCCCGTAGTTATCGCTTCGATTCATCTCTTTCTCTTCGAAGTTTCTCAATTTCTCCACAAGAGACCCCCAAAATCAGTGGGACAATCAGTTCGATGCGTCAATATTACACGCTGGTTGGTTTAAAGGCAGATTGAACTGTAGCGCGCGGCAGTGTAGCAGACGACATCGTTGTGATAGGAGTGTCGTCTGTCACATGCCGCTGCCCAAGCATCATCGATCTTCGTTTTTTACGATATTAAATAAGTGCCCTGTCGCACAGCGTCTAGAAGGTAAATTTTTTTTATCGATAACACATTATGGGATCGGAGAAAAATGGTGTCCCCTACTCGCAGAGCGGAAACAGGGAGGAAGATGAGGTTAGTTGACGCTCATTATCAACGATGTCTCCGCGTAATTGATATTGCCTGTCGTTTTTAATTATGAGTGACGGAGTTTTTATACCGAATCTTTGTTTAAACGTAATCCGGTGGTATTTCAATAACTGTCAGTGGGCATGTTACGTGCAATTTTATGTTGATAAATAAAATTTTATTAATGATATAACAGGTTTTTAATATAAAATATAATTTTTGCAGATTTTACTACAGCCATTTACGTATATTCTGCAAGTGCCTGGGAAGCAGATTAGGGCTAAGTTGGCACACGCTTTTAATTATTGGCTGAAGATACCGAATGATAAGCTTCAGGCTATTGGGGATATAATACAGATGCTACATAATTCCAGTCTTTTGTGAGCGGATATTGTATACTTTATGAACTCTGCTTTCTACAAAGTAGCTTAGTCAAATTATCTTTTGATTGCACATGTTTGAAGTTCATTTAAATCACATAGCAGTTATTAAATATGTTTTGTAACTATATTTCTTGAATAGAAACATATGTTTTTTACTTGAATCTACATACTGCATAATAATATTGATATATCTGATCTGTATAGGTTGCATCGCTACATTGATATTAATGTATAGTTTTATAATGTGCCGTACATATTAAACATTACCTTGTTGATTGAACTAGACAAATATAATGCTTAGAACAGTACTGTTTTCAGGCTGGACGACATTCAGGATAATTCTATTTTAAGAAGAGGCATTCCTGTAGCTCATTCTATATATGGCATCCCTAGTACGATAAATACCGCAAATTATGTCTTATTCATTGCTGTAGAAAGAGCCTTGGCCTTGAATCACCCAGAGGTGAATAATATAGGATTTTCTAAAAATGAGTTAATGAGTGAAAATACTATATCTGCTGATCACTCTATATTAATTTATTAGGCAACACAAATATGCATAGAGCAGCTATTAGAATTACACAGGGGACAAGGTATGGAAATTTACTGGAGAGATAATTATATATGTCCAACAGAAGAAGAATATAAACACATGACTATAAAGAGTAAGTTAGAATCAGATTTTAATTAATAATAAATTCAAGTTAATTTATTAATATTCCATTTTTTTTTTTTAACAGAAACTGGTGGTCTCTTTAATTTAGCTGTGCGACTGATGCAGCTCTTTTCCGATTGCAAGGAAAACTTCATACCATTAGCAGGAATTTTAGGACTGTACTTTCAAATTCGTGATGATTATTGTAATCTGTCTCTCCAAGAAGTAAGGTCATAATATTTATGAGGTTTAAATTCTATGTATCAATGAGAAAGGAAAGAGCACTATGTATGTTAGATTTCTATGTATTTGCATATTAGATTATTCATTCTAAATATTCTAATCTGATGCACATACTGATATGATGGCATAACATGCTAAAACTTCTAGAAGGTGATAAGGTACACTTACACAACCACTATAATTTGATACTACAATTTTTACAGTATTCAGAGCATAAAAGCTACTGTGAAGATTTATCGGAAGGAAAATTCAGTTTTCCTATTATGCATGCAATACAGAGCCACCCGGAGGACAGGCAAATAATGAGTATCCTTTGACAATTTTATAATTTATTCCTCGAAACAATATTGCCAAATTGGTATACTTCCTTAAATCTGTGCAAAGACATTCTTAGGCAGCGGACCAAGGACGTCGAAGTGAAGCGGTATTGTGTCAATTTATTGGAAAAGTTTGGCTCCTTCAATTATACGAGAAATGTCCTTGAAGAGCTGGATCTAAAGGCGAGAGATGAGGTCGAACGTCTTGGTGGAAATCCGTTATTGATAAAGGTTTTAGACGAGCTTACGAATTGGAAATGCCAACAGGCTCCAAAAGAACGGTTAACAGGGACCTTTTAATTTAAGTTATTTATCATTGTTCTTACGTATGTACATATATGAGTTTTGCATGTCGAGTATTTTGTTACTTACTAGTTGCTATTTTTTCAAATTCAATCTTCCATTTGTCGTCTCCATTTCACTTGGGGTAAAAAGAAAACCGGGAGAACTCAAAAATGTTGATAATACGAGGTACAGAATTAAGCATAAGCAGAAAAAATCGATATTCGAATAACAATGTTTATTTGAGGATATGATTAATAATTAAAAATATACAGGAATAATTGCTATCATTCTTGAAATTTATACATACTCGTAGGTAGCACAGAAAACGAATAATGTACTGTAATATAAATAACACCATTTGAAACATTACATACCTTATTTATAATTACCTCATGTGTGAAACAAACCATAAAAAATAGGATGGTCCACAGAAATCATACCAGTACACATTACAACCGATCACATATATTCGGATAGATAGTGCTACACGTCTCACTTGTCCCTTTCCATATTTTTGTACAAAATTTTGTATAGTAACTTCATTGAGTTAAAGCTCTATACACCTTATTTAAAACCATTTTGTGTACTAAACAAATCATATCAAATAAAACAGCATACAAAACTCGTAAGCTTAGGAGTACTTTACAATGCATTACATTTTTTTAAACCAAAAATGCTATACACCAACCATATTTTTTTTTACTATTTTCAAATACCTTTTTACATTATTCTACGAAACATATTAAAGCAAAATCTTTTAAATCATAAACTACAGTTTGTGTTCGCTGGCAAAACAACTTTAAGATTCAGTTGTTTGCAAAGCTGTTCTGCATGTGATGGCATATCAGTAAAAGTTCTCAGTAAAGTAAATATTATAACATATATTCTAATTACGCAAAATATTCAGTGTTATTCCATATGTTCTACGACATTCTTTATCGAAATGTTTTTTATAATTTAGGTATCTTTGGTGGAAATAGCATAGTTTTATACAAAGTTTTTCAATATTCTCTTTGATATCATTACTCTTCTTCATTTTAATAGAAACATGTACATACCTGTTTTAGAGAAAAAGTGATGAAACATTATTTAACATTTCTTGTCATGTTCGTGTATAGTATTTTATATCATACATATCATTCATAAAACTTAGTAAACCAATTACGTGTCTTAACACGGTAAAAACAGTATACTCATTACCCGTCATTTTATGAAATAGACACGGAAAAATGGAAGGTTTTAGACTGTCTTCGCGATATCTTTGACCTAGCATATATACAATTTTATAAAAATGTATAAAAACCTAAATTGACCCAGTACGCCCATTTAAGTTGTTAGATATCTATGTAGGTACTGGTACACTAAGAAAAGTGTATATTCGTGTAATAGTGTATGTTTGGTAAGCGATTGATAAAGAAAACCGTTACATGTCTATATTTGGCACTTGCGCCGATAAAATTGCTAAAAATAAACTTAATTTATGTGTATGACGTATAATAAAGAGCATGTCGTTAAAAATTGGATAAAGAGTTTCGTATAGTGCACTATACACGAATGTTATAAAAATATAAGTGCATTGCTACGAACGTGCGTAAGTCATGCATTGATCTTATAAAGCTGCTTAACCGTTTAGTGCCACGCAGCTCGATCGCGCTGTTCGCGTACAGTGGTGAACTGTGTCGCGATGTTTGGTCACGATCGTCAATTCGCAACGCGCTCGGTACCGAATGTATCTCGTTGCGAGTCCGCTAGAGTTTCCTCTCGTAATTACTAATTTTTTTTCAAATAATCGTAAACAACCTGCATAATTAGCAGTCGTTCTTTAACACATTGGGTCCCAAGATTTATTTTTAACAATATTTCGACGAAAAAAAGAGCAGCGGTCGATCGGCATTACTCCCACATAAATGAAGGAAGCGTTATCGCGCTTTATGGCACATTCTGACACGGATTTTTAAAAACCCTTGGCACTAAAACGGTTAAGCAGTACGTCAGTTATTTTCATCGCAAATCATTTGCCCAAAACCATATCAAATGCATTTTATAATATACAATTATTAATGAGGGATATCATAGGATTTTACAATCTGAATATTCACAGTATTACTTTGTAAATACATTTCCGAGCTATTTACGAAATGTTATATGGAGCTGATTTATGGCATGTGTATTCATGTCGACAAATGATAAGGATAATAAAATACATTTTATAAACGTAAATATGTATCCTATACACACATATAATATAACCTGGACCGTTTTTCGTAGAGTATTTTATAGATTATTGGAATATTACTTGACAACCTTACGGTATGTGATAGCTATAAGATACTTGACATACGTTTGTAGAATTTGATAAAATAAAGTGTGACAGGTGTATTTGAAGCCGCGTATCGTATACTGATCAGAAACTGTGCAAATATCAGTATTATAGTTCATAAAATTAAAACCAATGCAATTAGGGAGAAAGGATGATACATTTCACCGTGTTTTATAACGTAAGTAGATTAGGGTTGTCAAAGTTTCTGAAATTTTCAACAGTAAACATTCAAGTGACTGCCAAACAAGATTTTGAAGATCATAAATTACGTTTTTAAGATGATCTCAATAAAAAGCTATGTAGGATTATTTAACGATGGTTAGTCAAGGTTTACAACAAAAATGTTATAAACGTGTTCTCGCGTCACGGTATAATATACGGTTGTAACATATATTCGTCCTGTTTTGTTAGAATATTTTTCTATTTTTACTTGCGCATACTTATATACGCGTATGTTTCATTGAAGGCCGCGTTATTATTTCTAAATAATTAATTAGAATATTGGGTTCTAGAGAGCTAAACATAATTTTATTCATTCCTGAGATTTTATATACGTTTTTTAAACACAAATTCAGTAACTATTGAATTTCCGGTTTAAATCAAATGTAACAGAAATCTCAGAATGAACAATGATGATCTTATTACTTTATATTGAGTTTTGACGTGGTGTTATTTATATTAATAACATTTTTGATAATAAGACGATTACTGAACACGACATTTTCTTCCTACAATAAATAATCGGGTGCAAAGGAAATTAGGTCCGAGCTTTAAAACATTTGATTCTTTTTTCATTGGACATTTAGTATATAAATCTAAATGATGAATCGCTTACGTGTTAGAAAATAATAATGTGGGAAACAAAAAGATTACTGTAAATTTAAGGTACAAAATGTTTATATATTACATTGTACATTTATGTTTGTTAAAATTTGCTGTTACATCTTTACTACTCCTCCATTTTTTGTAAATGTTTTATTATTAACTGTAGTGTGTTTACAACATATTAACGGTATGTTAAACAATACTTGATATCAAGCTGTTTTTTTACACTGACAGTTTACATCTGATTTGTACATTATGTGACTGTACATTACACATATCTATTTTCATTGGGATATATATAACTCAAGGAATCTTATGTATCTAACATAAGTATATTATCGTTCTATCTAATAAAAATACACGTGATTTACCGATCACTCATTGTCCATTATTTAACTACACCTTTTTACTGGAATTTTTACAATAAAACGTCGAAGACAATTTTTATTACCAATTTTATATAACAATACTGATATTATATAGAATTGGAATACTTTTTTTTACGATTTTCCTGATATTTTAGAATTTGGAATTTTTACGTTTCTAATTACTCCCAAGTACGATGCAATGTTGGGCAACGCAAAGTGACCTTTGAAACAAAAGCAATACTTTATCAAATATTTGCTATGTATATCATTATCATGACATATCCTTAAAATTTATAAAACGCTCTCTTTTCCTCCTACTGTTATATACTTACTTCTTCCATACGGAATACTGCAATCGGAGTTTCGGGGCAACTGTGCGAGTTCTTTTTACTTCATCGGACTTCACCTAACACATTACTAATCGGTGATTAAATATTTTATATTTTTGTCCTTTACTGACTGTGAAATGTTTTATATATGAATTTTGTTACGTGTATCATGAATATTTTTTTCCTTGAAATGGACTATAGCTTTAACTAGAAGTTATCGTTTATTTTCTACCGGTGCCGGAAGCATAAATAAAGCATATCAGTCGAGTAAGATAAAGACATAAATAGATAAGTTGCTAAAGATAAATGCACGCAAAAAGATTATTGTAAAATATAAACAATATTCTGCTCATAACTTATGATTCTTCTAAACTTCCATTTGCTTGCGTAATTCAAAATGATGATAAACTGGTCTTGCATATCCTACTCATTTCACTATTTTATTCTTTAGCAATACAGAAAATAAGTTTACGAGGTACACGTGAAAATCGAGGTCGTAGAATATTACTATATTTGCAATTTCACCGGTTATCCACGGATAACGAAACGTTTTTGTTGTATCAAAGATTATCTATACTCAGTATAATCTACGCAATACCGTCGACAGAATTTTACTACACGTTTTCTTACAATTAATTATTTACCATTGATTACGGTAAGAATGGATACAAAATTTAAATTAACCAAAGTGTAAATGTTAAAGACGAAATTTTTACAACCATATCGTTCATACTAGCAAAAATTGTTCGTGATAGATACATTTGTTGGAATGTCGTCCTGATTTAAATTAACATCCAGGAATTGTTGAATATTCTAAAATATCACTTTTGTCGACGTTCTACGCTCCACGAATAAACTTTAGTCACACTTAGCTACTATCCTTCCTCAAGATTATTTCTAAAGCTCTCGTCTGCCATCCATTTTGGTGAACATAAGTGAAAAACGTCAATGGATAGAAAACGCCAGGTCTAACATTTATGACAATTTCGTTAAATAGTCGATTTAATTCGGTGTATCTACCGATGACAGATGATGAATGCCGACGGCCGGCCGTGCGTTAAGACATTTTTCCTATCTTCATCGAAGTCACATTGGTGAACGAACATTTAGCTCGGAGCAGTCACCCCGGGCTTATCTAATCTTGCCCAAAATTCTCACCGGACAAATAAAAAATGATGTTCTAATTGGCGTACTGTAGATTCTCGTGTAACGCGAATCTCTATAACGCACCAAGATACTGCGACTACTATCTTTGTGTAATGCGATTCCTCGTACAACTCGCTAAATAACAAAACAGAATAATGACCCGCATTTAAGAATTAAATCTGCTTTAGCTGAGTATTACATTGTTTTTTTCATCGTTACCGACTTGTCTAATTGTATTTTTATTAAATGTCAATGAAATAAAAGATTTTTCGCATACATGAATAACATATCTTTTTTTAACCGACTGTATGTATATACCACCTATTTTTAAAGTACTATCTTATTTTATAAAGGATAGAAAATAAAAGTTGACACAATAGTAATTATTTCAAATAAGTCACTTCAGATTATACGCGTTATGCAAAGAAAATTCCCCTACCGCACGATTTTCCATAAGGCAAATTTATATAGCGCGTAACGTATTAACACGTTAAGTGCCACGCCAGTCACCGATGACCAACACTGAACCTTCCGTGTAAGCTGCGTCAGTCACCGGTAACCGACAACGCGTTTCTAAGCAGCGCGCGTCGCCTGTTGGGTAATTCCTTATAAATTTACGTAGCACTTATCGCATTAAAAACATAAATATAATTTATTAAAACAAGGTAAACAAAGATCAGGTTTGCTTATATATTAATTACAAAAGCTTGTATCTTTTCGCGTTAAATTTTTCGCCATCTTCGAACCTTATATTCGTGAATTTGTATTGTAACGTTAAGACTATAAGCGAACTCAGGATACCAATGCAAAACAGTATTCATTGTGATTGAAGAAAGTCAGCTGATTCAGCTGTTTCTACTTCCGCTCGCCTATCGGCAAGTGGCTCAGAATAATTCGCTCGACGACTAACTGCGGCGTCAACGGAACAGCATGTAAAATCAGCGTGGCGCTTAACGCGTTAACCACGTTACACAGGATTCTACTGTATTGCGTTCTTAAAACAACGCCGCCGTCGATCGCGATCCGCATGGAAGATGCGTTCAACGTCGCGTCGACGGTCACAGTTTGCGAGGAGAACGATCGAATCCCCGGGATCCCTTTCCGTCCAATATCAGGGACTAAGACAGCGTGGCTATCTGGCAGGTCCTTTGTTCGGGCTCGCTGTCTTCGTCGGATTCACTGGCCCAAGAGGGCTGATGCTCGTGTCATATTTCCCCGTCGCTGTCGCCCATACGCCCCGTCTGTCCTGATACGCCATCGTCCAGAACCTCCGTCACCTTGTAGGATTGTTCGATTTTGTATATGTAATAATATAATAACCAATAACGAGTAGATGGGAAGTGATATGGAAACAAATTTTGCATTTTCTTATGAAAGCAAAATTTAAGCAAAATAAAAAAAATATTCCTGATCTTAGTGCATATTAGTAGAGGAAAGTTGTATAATGCGTACTGGTCACCTAAATCGTACCGGCTCATTTTATTGGTAACCGATTAATAGTTGCGTCTTTTATGGGTAAAAATATAAAGGGTGTATGGAGTAGGTAATAGAAAACTCAACTTGTGTTATCTCGATTGATTTGGCGTCATCTCGCAGAAACCGGAATATTTCAAGTACGTTTGATGTAAATTTTGACCATTTATGTTACGACAAATTTTCATTAAATACTACAATAACACGTTTTATGTTGTCTTTGAAGTTTATTCAATACATCATCTTTACAGCAAGTATATAATATAATTTATATAATTTTTGGGTTAGATAAATAATATTTTTATTAGTTTGTTCAGTTTTATAAATCGTATCGCGATTTAAACTCTTGGATCGTACCACTACGCTTTAAGAAATCACGCTGAAATATTATCTAAGTCTTCATTCATTAGCGTTTAAATTTACTATCGTTTCTTTTTGAATTTTTCGAGCATGGGAAAAAGAAAATGTGGTCTTTGAACGTTGGAGCGTTGAAAGAAGAAAAAATGTACTATTGTTTCAAATGTTTGTAATATTTTTTACTTTTAATGTTTTCTAAGAGTTTATTATTTAAATTTGCTATATTTTATACATTTTATAAAAATTATGTTTATTTCTTCTGATACTGTTGCGCTTCAATATAATAAAAAACAATTAATTACATACTTTCAAAATAAAATTTAATACCAAATAAGGTAGGCACGATGTTGGAAAGACAGGAGTACGATTTAGGATATAGGTGTCCTAAATCGTATTTCTACGTAATTTTATTTAGAAGGTTTCTGCAAAGACAAAAGTACTATTGCGAAGAACCATTTTTGTAAAAATGTGTGCTGTTTAATAGATGTATAAAAAAATCCTTTAGGTAGTACGATTTTGGCAACTTTTCTCTACGTCTAATTATAACAACAAGAAAACATAAGAGGAAAACTTCGCAGGACATAAAAAAGAAATATGTAGCAGTGCTCGTGCAAAAAATGTAAATATACTGCTCGCAGAAAATAGGGATTATTCCTGGAGAAAAAGTGGCAGAGAATCCCATAAGAACTGTTAGACAATCTGATCGTGTCCGGTTTGGTTAGTTTGAAATGCTTCCGTACATTCCTATCAATATATCACTTGCTACTGAATCATGACAATTGAGTTTGCATCTCACTTGTATAATTTAACTTTTTTCTTCAACTTGTTTCTTGTTTTCTGATATTCCGGTTCAAAAAAAAAAATAAAATGTTTTTTTCATTGTTTCATATTTATTTTGAAACATTCTTTAATTTTTGTGAGCAGTTTCATGCATTTTTGGTTAATAAAATATGGATTAAAAAGAAAACTAGAAAATTTTGTTATAATTTATTTCAATTGCAAAAAAAGTTGATATTTATTTAATTAAATTAACGACGGAATTGACTATTTAAGTCATTAGCCATATGTGGAAATTTTTATTTGTTTGTGTAGTCGAGTTACGTTCTCTTACTTTTATTTTCTGTTATGTTACTTTCTTTCCTGTTGTTTTTTTCCATGTATCTTTGTTTTTTAATGAGATTTTGTTATTAAGCTAGGGGAGATAACATGAATTAACGCGCTTATTGGATGAGTGCAAAAGTTTGTGCGGAGTTTCTCATAACTTCATCTATTGAAACTCCGCACGAACTTTTGCACTCGCCCGAATACTTCACTTTTATTTAATATATTCGTCATCATTATAGAATAATTATATATACAAGTGCATGTTTTCAAAATAAAATAAAACAAAGAATTAGACAAATGGTGTTATTTTTGCGCAGGATTTCGGGAGGTCGTGACAATAATTTTTAAGAGCAAGATAATCGTAAAAATCTAATTACACAGACAATCTTCCTGCAACACAGTATATCCCACAATGTGATGCCGATGTAGCATGGTGGAAAATTGCGAAAACTCTCCTATAACGCTGTATCCTTAGAATACATTTTCCATATAGCACGACTTAATGAACTTTGGTCATTTTCGTATAGCTCGAATTATTTCTAATAAGTCATTGTTTTCATTGAAATGTTTGTATTTTACTTTTCCTAAAACGTTGATTTTATATATATATATATATATATAAGCGTTTTACGATACAACGGACATGCATAGCTGTCAAATGTATTCATTAATAAAGCGTCCGTCAGACGGGCATTTCGGCGATCGCCAAAAGAGCCGATTCGCCGTATGCGCCAGGCCGGGAACAAAATCCCGGCCTGTACGTAGACCGCGGATTTTTCCGCCTCTCTTTCCACGCTCGGTCGGTGTGCGGGGGCAACAAAGGGAGGAGAGGCGCTCCTAGTCGCCGCAAATATCCGTTATAATAAGCGGTGCATCGTGGGGCAACGTAATACGTACCCGGCTTTCTAAGCCGGTCGGCCCGCTGGCCATTCCTCGCTCCTCCCTTCTGGACGCGGCCCCGAGTGCTCTTTTGTGGTTTTCGTAATACGATAGAACTGTGTCAATGGCCATACACGCAGGACGAAAAGTTCGTGCGGCTTAGAAAATATCACGGTAGGCCAGGAGCCGGCCTTACGATCAATGCCGGAACACAAAACCGGTCCCTCGTGCCGCGGACTACGGTTGGTACGGTTCAAGGATTTGCATTACCGAAATGATCGTGAAAATCCAGCTTAGCGGAATGCACGAGGCGCATGAACCCCCCCGAGGGTTTTTATCCACTCCCCTTATCTTGGCCCGTCCGTCGTTTAATGTTTAATACACGATCGTCGATGGTGGGCATCGACTCTCCTTTTTTTCTTCCCTCCTCCTCACCTCGTCGGTACCCCCCTCGGTACGTGGGTGGACAGACGGACAGGAATGACTTTTCAGAATGGGCCAACCGTCCTGGCGAGCCGGGCCTCCCGCGGAAAGTCAGCGTGGATGAAGGGTTACAAGCAGCGGAGGTAAAATTAGAATGTACCGAGCGGGCGGAAATTTCGGGAGATTGGACGAGACGTTATTATCTTGATATTTATTTTTGCGCAATAAGACTTCGGCCCGGGTTATCGTGCGGCTGGATATCCTGGACGGGATTACGCGAGTGACGCCAGGGTGCGAGGTATAAAAGTTTATGGGCCGGATTCTTTATTCGAGGGACGATTATAAGGAAGCGAGGTGAAGAGGGCTATACGTTTTATCCGTGATAGTTCTCTTGCGAGACACTCGTAATTTCGACGTTGTATCGCAATTGTCTTTGCAAAGGAATTCCTCTCTCCCCTCTGGACATTTATTTTCGACCGCCAACTGGAAATGAGAATTTTGCCTTCGGTGTTATTCCCTAATGGTAATATACGCTCGAAGAGTACTCTTGTATAGAGTAGTATTTTATACGTATTTTTTTATAGTATTTATTTCGTATAGTAGTTTACAAGGGGTCGTGTTTTACGTCGTCCCTTGTCCATTATTTTCCCGACGGGCTATAGATTAAAACTTAAGGATTGACATCGCTTCAATTTGGGGGAAAGGGAGATTTTAGCAGACTCCTTACGAACGAAAAGGGGAAAAAGAGGAGGTAATAACTGACCGATCCACGACAGCGTACGAAATGGGTTTTCGCACGTGGAAAGAAGGGACACGAAGGTCTCTACCAATCGGCTCGGCTTGTATTACGAGCCGTCTATTTCGTGCCGTCGTAAAAAGGCAACGTGAAAATAACAGCTCGAGTTGCTTATCCTCTTAGGGGTTCTCTCCAGTATCGACTGTCCTCCGTATCTGCGGAACGTTTCAATCGAGCTCACGGCAAAACTGGAAAAAGCCAAGTGGGACCTTTCTTGATCTCCCGTTCCTTCATCTCGGTCGACCGTGTCGACGAGTGTTTCCCTCTGTACAATCTCAAAAAGTCCTCACTTGACCTCAGAAAGCTCAATGGTACTGAATCTTTTGATCAACCTATCGCTCTTTGTGCGACGGGTTAATCGACGATAACTCACTTTGACCCCTTTGGCGGAGCTGCCATTTTCTCTTATTCCGAAGCTAAAGCGATATAATAGACGAACATTCCGACTCATCGTGAATATACAGAATTCAAATTTCAGCTATCGTGTCAGAATTTTCTATCACTGAAGAAATGGTATATGGTGCCAAATTTGGAGTAAGGGCGTCTATAAAAAACGATGTTATATTAAATTTTTATATAATATTTTTTTATAATAATTATTTATATAATATATTTTTATATAATATTTATAATTAAATTAAAAAGGATGTTGTATTAAATAATTAAAAAAGAAGAAAAGGATAAAAGAAAAGTGTCGATAGATCAACATAATAATTTACGTGACGTAGTCAAATGAGTGCAAATTTCCACAAATGCACCGTCGAAAAGTTCCGCGATGTCTTTTTTAACAGAGTGTCCGATCGGTATTTATTATTATTGGTTTCATAGTTCTATTGTTAAGGGATCGGCTGTCGCGTACCGACACATCCGTGACAGTCTCCGGGTCGCGGCATTTTTCTTTCGTCTATTCCGGTCAGTGACGTGCCAAGAGAATATTCCAGCGGGCGCCTGGGCCCAATAATACCACAGGTAAACACTGTCTTGCAAGAACTTTTTCACGTCCAAAAAGTAAGCTGCCAGTTTGTCACGGCCGCGTTGGAAAATTCGCAAGGCGCGCCTAATGGGAAAACAGATTGTGGAATACCTTGGCGGAAGGGAGACGAGTGTTACCGTGTCTCCGAGGTCGTTACTTATTCCTTTTCCTGGAGGAGTGCAGGCGGCGACGGATTTATCGGGTGAAAAATTCAGGGGAAGACGCGCCCCGCGACGCCACAGTTTCAGGCTGCCAAATGGGAAAACGTTGTCTCTGTTGCCCGAGGAAAATCGGTCGGCCATTGGCTGCCGGTTAAACCGAAAACTCGTGTGCCATACGACACGGATGAATGGCGAAAAACTGCTTTGGCTGGAATCGAAGGGAGCGATTTGCTCTTAACGAAAAACGTCGTCGTCTCAAAGCGAGTCCAGGTCGAACGTAATAATTCGAGGATCGACGCAAACGAGCTCTTTCCTTCAAAATCACCTTCGAAAGTCTCGTTATCCACGACCGCGCTCCGGAACCCTAAATTCTGCGTTCCTATACGTAACCGAGCATCGAGGAAAGCATAATGACCGTGGTACTTTTCGAACAAATTTCACGTACGTGGGAGGCCCTTTCCAAGTCCAACTCGAAATCGGTTGCCTCTGCCGCTTGACAGCCGGTAACGAACCGTACCTCTATATGGTCGGCCCCGATACGCCGTTAATTGCCATTCATTAGAACTTAGGAGGGCACGGGTAATTACGGCGGTTCGGTTATGCACGAACCACGGTTCGCTACTGCTCGTTCCTCCGTTTTTTCCCCCCCTTTCTCGACAGTCCAGTAAAACCGGCACGGACGTTTATTGGCGCTCCGCGTTCCGCTCGTTCGTTATCGTTTGATTGGGCCCGCAGATCGATTCTACGTCGCTCATATCGACGTCTCATTCGCTGTACGACACGTGAGAGCGTGCGCGTATCAAGGATTCAAGCAACCGCTGCAAATTTCCAATATTGTAATTACATTCGCGATACACGGTCGTAAGGATCGAAGCTTATCCGATCCTCGCTGAGCTCCGTGGGGAAAAGTCGGGGCTGGCGCGGTACGGACGACGGAGAAATTATCCGGAAATACGAAGTGAGAATTAAAAATTCGAGAAGCCGGCTCGGTCGGCCAGGGGGCAAAACCAGAGTCAGTGCCGGGATGGCCGATGGATCTTTCCCGGCAAAAACTCGGCATAATTTACGGGTCGCTCATCCACGTGGCACGTTCGAAACTTCCCTGGGCGCTTTTTGCCGGCATGCCGACAAATCCGTCGTCGGTGTTTGAATGGCTTCGACGTTTTGCCCGCTCGTTATCGTTTGATTGGCGCCTTGGTTATCGATCCCGCGACGCCCATAGGGCCGCCCGCGTATGTGCACGTGCGTACACATCGCATAAAAACAGGGCCGCGCGGGATGCCGGCGAAACCGGTCGTCGCGATCCGCGCCGATCGTAATGAACTCATTAGCGGTGGGGCTCGTATCGCACGAATTTTTGTTGCTAGCCACGGCTTTTTATTCGGCCCCGGCCGAAGCGCGAGATACTAATGACTGAAACTGGGTTGAGCCCCGGCCTCGTAGGAGGGAAGAGCTTCTGTGCACCTACCAATCAGGGAATTAAACTTTGCCCGGGGCAAAGTCTTCAATTGCTATCCTCCTCTAATTTCTATCGCGCGCCAAGAAAGCCCGGCCGCTCTCCTTCCTATCTATCAATTAACGGCCGTGCCTCTTGGGCGATACAAAATTCGTAATTACCGCTCGTTTATTAACTCCTGCAACCGCCTCCCGCATACCGATCCTTCTCCTAACCTCCACGCGAACTCGTACTCCTGGGCGCGTCCCCTCGCCGATCGCGAAACCGCTGATACTCGTGGCAAGGAGGAGACGCGAGCGCCGTGCCAAAGGTCCCCGATCGTCCCGAGCGTCGATGCTTATTTTTACCCTGCGCGCCATATTAACGATCTATTTATATCGGCGATCTATCCCGTACCGGAACAGAGATAAGAAGAGCCGGGCTTTTTTTTTGTCTCCCTCGCAACAGCGCCGACGATTGTGTTCGCGAAGCATGACGAGATGGACACTGGGTGGGATCGGTGAGAGCGTATGTCGTTAAGAGGGACACGTCGAATCTGCGATTTCGATCGTGAGGGGGCCCTTTCTTAATGGACGCGCGTGACTAACCGTTTCCTAATGCGGCACGTTGTCAAAGACGTTGACGGGCAGGGAACTCGGGAATGCTTGGCGCACATGTGCCCACGTTTGCCGCGCGCACGTTCGGACCGTTTGCAAACCGAGCGCGATACGCACAAAGAACTTCTTGAGGAGTGCTGCGCGCGAGGCACGGCCCCCCCCCTTCCTTTCTTTCCGCCTCCCTTCTTTCCTCCTCCTTTTCTTTTTTCCCCGCCGGACGTCGGCCAGTGGAAAAGCCCCGTGCTTGCATCGGCCTGTTCGCGATATGACGAGCGAAAGGGGGTGCGAGGAGCGATCGATGAAAGGAACTTTTCCGACTCGTGAACCTCGATGCGGACTAATCTCGGATACGTGCGCCTCGTTGCGCGACTCGAAAGCTTATCCGCCAACAAAAGGGGTATTGCAACTCTGCGAAAGTCGGAAAACATGATTTCGCTCTGCTTTGCTCCTTCTCCGTATGCGTGACACTGGCGCGGCGCTTGTAGCCCGCGGTTTACAAGATTAAACGGGAAATCATCGCGATTAGCTTTTATGCTCCGAGTTATTTTCGTGCGTGTAACAAAGTTTTTCTCATGTGCGCCAAGCTTGAGGTACAAATGAACGATAAGCTTACAGTTTTCGGTGGAGTTTCGTTATAAAAGACGTGCTTTGTAATTTTGAGGTTGGAATGGTGAGCATTTACATTTAAGTACATGAAAGCTTACAAAAGACACACTCGTCTTTCATATCCAATACCTTTTACACGTGGGTAAGATAAAAAAATATATTAGACAACAGAATGACGATACATCAATATGCGAGTCACACGGGACTGTAGAGGGATGAGGAAAAAAAAAACACTAAAGAACAGAGCGGCGATGTAGAAGACTATTCTCTCGAGTAAAGGACGTATGGTCAGCGTAGGTACATATACTCAACTCAGGACCGCAAGCGGTTAGACTCCGAATGGGTGGGACGTCAGGAGGAATCTCTCAAAGGCGTTATACTTTTCGGAGACCAAACTCGTGGCAGCCTTTCGAGGCTCGTTCCTCCTCGCCAAAGCTTCGCAGTGTGCCCGACAATAGGCCCTTCGCTAATGGCCCATAGCATCTTGCCACGATTCGTCTCTTAACGGTCCTGGCGACGCGTAACGACGTCGTATTCGCTGGGGCGTTTTAAAGGCGACGTCTTCCTCCCGATGCGTGCTTTATTTGCGGCAGGACGGAAGAAATAAATTGTCCGCAGTTCAGAGTCCCATAACGCATCCGCGGCGATGCTTCACGGGGCAGTACGCGAAACTGGGGTGGGGGGGGGGGGAGAATTTCATCTCCGGCGACAAGAGAAAAATGTTTCTCTATACAGAGCCTATTTTGTCGTCCCAAACGTCCTGGTAGTAATCGCGGCAACTACGGGGAGCCTGTCGTCATCTTCGCCATGGGACGATAAAAGCTGCGCCATGCTAAATTCAGAATCGCTCCTCCTACTCGGCTGATACCACTTCGGAATTAAACTACCCACCATAAATATCAGGACACTCGGTGGATACCGACGAGAAGGCCGTTGATGCTACGACAAATTATTATTGCCAACCCTCCGGCAATCCTTTCGAATTCCCTTTTCTAATCATTGAACTAAAATACCATACCAAACCAATAAATGACCGGTGTGTTTAGCAAGATATATCGGTGATATCCGCGGACGTGTAAGCGTGCAAAGGCTCTTGGGCGGGTAGTGTAAATATACGCGATAAGCACCTCGCATTGAGTTACCACGCGATTTATATTACAAGCATTGTATTGCATGGGCGTTATATTACAATACGGATTATATGCGATACATAGCGATACGAGGCGCGACGGGCACGTCGCCATTGAAAGATCGCGATGCTCTTTCGTTCGTAATTGGCGCGATCCCAGGAGGGGAAGGCGGTCTAAACGGGGAGCGGTGAGCGTCGTGTAACAGGATCCTCGAGGAAATCGATCGTGGAACCGCGGCGTTACCAGCTATGCCCTCGCGACCGGTATTTCTCGTGAGACCACCGTGCCGATATAAGATGAGGTAAATTGTTCGCGTTCAAGGTCGCATACCCCGGAAATCACCGTCCGAACGTGCCCAGCCGACGTGGAGGATCCTCACGGGCGATAAACTCGAACGAGCCGATAACACGCGCTCGATCATATCCGCAGCTCGTGTTTCTATAAAAGGTTACGGCAGCTCGTAACGGAAATCCACGCGAATACCCTGCGCCCCTTGGTCGGGGGTGGAATACGCTCACGGTATCCCCTGCTTGAAGTAAGAGCCTTCTGAAAGGGGTTGGGCATCACGTGCGCCACGTGGAAAGCCTTTTTGAGAATTTTGATAAGCGCGTCGCTTAACCTTGGTTTGAAAACGACAAACGATCCAGATCAGGACACGCTATGAGGCGTATTGTCACGTCGTTGATAATGATAAAAAAAAGGAAATAAATAAATAACGGATGGAGAGCATGGGGTGGTGCCTCGACCATTTTTGATAAGTGCTGTACTCTCATAAGTGCCACTGGGGAGTGTTTGGGAGAAGCTGCATCGATCTACGACGACGATGGTGGATCTATGGCACGCGTGTCCGATGCCGCACGTACGAAGATTCAGCTGGCGCGTAAACAATTTATAAAGGATATGGCCGAAAGTGGGGAAATGTGAACCAGATGTAAAGTGTACAGTATCGAAGATACGGCGGTAAAAGTTTTATCGATACCACGTGGATTATTATACGGTTATACGATAAATATAACGCGTTGAATTTCAAATCCCATCCCTTACGACTTTACTCGCGTGAAATTCCACGTTAATCCTTGGACTCACTTCGACACAATAGAGCCAAGCTCACTTTCAATATTAACCGTTTTCTCTTTCAAAAACTATTCGGTACTGCATCGAGTCGATGAACTTGAATCCGCGGATTTTTGCGCGCACGAAAAAAGTTTCGCCGCCAGTGACGTACGCGATCGTTTCCGACGGTGCTCCTCGAAAATCCGCGGAACGAAGGTCGGTGGAATTGGGAAACGGGGAGAACGAAAAGCGGCGCGCGACCCTTTGCACTCCCACGACGGGTTTCTCTCGGTTTCACGCTTCTCATCGGGGGTTAACGCCTCGAAGGAGGCGCACCGCCGTGAACCGCCGACTTGTAAATTCTACCGGGCCTCCGTACGAAACCTGCTCTCTTTATCTTCGCGGCGTAACAGCGCGAATCGGACGTCTCGAGATTGGACGCGCGCCTTCTTCGGCCCAGACTCGCCTCCTTGCGGCTCGACGTGACACGTTGGAAATTAAAACTAAGGCGCGCGGAAATATTGTTCCCCGTCTTTGGCCGAGCGACGGCTCTTTGTGCGCTTATCCTCCACGAACGAGAGGTTTCTCGCTCGTGGTCGTCGTGGAAAGTCTTTCAGGAATTCTCGCGGAGCGTGTTGCTTATCCGACTTGCTTCCTCGTCTTCGCCTCGTTCTCGGTTTTTTTTTTTCCCTCCTCCTCGAGATTCTCAGGACTCGAGCGAAAAAGGCTTGAAGTACCGCCGGCGCAAAGGTGGTTTTTTTTCCCTTTTTTTCTTTTCCCTTTTTTTTTTCGGAGATTCGGATCTTCCGTACTCCTGGCCACACCTCCTTCCGCCCTCGTGGGGAGCTTAAAAAAGTCCGCTTCGCCGCGGGAGGCGTCGGTAATTAAATCGTGATCGTGCAAGCCCACGAGAATCCGGGGTCAAGATCGTGGTTCCTTCCCTCCACCCCGTTCGAAGATTATCCGCTTTGCCGCCCATCGTTCGGGGCTTTGGTCTTACACTGGACCTGCATCGAGGCTCAGGAACTTTTCCTTGATTTAGGAGTCCCCCTCGGAACTTGGTCTTTCGCGTGGAAGTATATCTCGGTAGCCACCTCGCGTACTGGCTGGACTTTACGTGCACAGGTGGTTGACGTAGACTTTGCTTGGCAACCGAAACTAGAAAAGGTATATAGACATCGTCTATAGATATCTTTATAATTTACTTATAGGCTCGAGTACAAGCTGGATCATCGAACAACTTCCACTTGAGGAAGATACTAAATCGATACGTTGTTATAAGAAGCAAGAAAGATCAAAACAAGTCGGAATCGAAAAATGCTTTCACGGACGATCCACAAGCTGTCGAATGACCGACTCGTTTCTTCCTCATCTTCTTACACAGTACGAAGCGTAACGTCGCGCGGCTCATCGGTTTGTCATAAAGCAAGGGTTTTTAAATACGCTCGTGGCACGACAAGCGAGCCTTTGTGCATCGCGCAAGTCGAAGTGTCATGTACGGACACTAAAGCTGTACGTTCTGTTTACTTCTCGTCGCGTCACGCGCTGCACGGCGTTCGACGTGATTCGCAAGGAGAGTAGGAAACGTTCCTGGCTCGGAATCGGATAAGGTTTATGGCGGCCGACGGAGGTGACGAGCACGTAGCATCGAATTCTGCGCGGCGGCCCGGCCTGAAAATTTTTCTTCGGCTCCGCTCATTCGGCAGAAGGACCCTCCACGACACGAGCCGAGGCCGAGGTCAGGGGTTAATGCAAACCATTAGTCTCAGAAACGAAGGGTCGCCGCGACGAAAAAGTGCACTCACCGCGCACAGAGTTCAGGAAGAGCGCGCCCGGCCGTGGAGTTACGAGCAACAAAACTATCGGCCATAAAAAATGTGGCCGGGCTAACCCGTCGCTCTTCTCGGGCCGCCTCGAAAGACGACGAGGATGCATCTTTCCTCCGGCTTGGCCCCAAGTCGCCGACCTACAAATGTACCGGCAAATCGTATTTTGCTCGGCCTCCACTCCAATCCCCTCTCTCTCTCTCTCTCTCCTCTTCGCACACTCGTTCACCCACCCCGCTAATTCCCTCTTCCTCTCTCTCTCGCTCGCCTAGACGCTCCCCATCTCGCTCCTGCTCCTCTCCCGGTCGACGAATTGGCGAATCGAAAGCGCGGAAGCGTGAAATGCGCATAGATAAACGCGTCCGCTCGGCGCGATGCTAATTCAACGGCGAGGAGATAATAGCCCCGGCTCGGCCAATTAAAACGGTCGCGAAATTTCCGGGGCAGCGAGACTACCGATGGGGCATCTGGCGAGTTCACTCGAGGATTTTCCTCTCGCAATTCTCGGCCAGCCGATCGGGGGAGTTTTGTTATCGGCAATTCGGGAAGGCAGCCGATAGGGAAACAGGGCGGTGAGACGGGAGGATCAAGATATTCGGGGCCGAGTCTAAGGTGAAATTCGTAAAAGACGATTAATGGGAAAAGTTCTGGCCGTAACGCGGTGGAGGAACGTTAATGAACCATAGTTCGCTGATTAGACGACGAGCATTCGGGAGTTAATCGGCTGCGCCGTGAAAGCAATTTTGTCAGTTGTTTCGCTCGATAAGGCCCCGGGATACGATTCCGCCTCGGCGCGTACGCGCGCCCAACCCGCGACCCTTTTTTTCGGAGTTACCCCCGTTCCTTTCCTTTCCAACAATGCCAACTTTTACAGTCAATCTCGTTTCACCCCGGAATGGAGAGTTCGAGTTTCATTCCATCTGCGCGGAAAAAAACGTATATGCATTTGCAAATACGAGGATGGATTCGCCTTTTTCATCGTCGGCCTTTTGTTAAAAGCCTGTTTCTCGTATTGGTTCTTCAACAGGGCGCAACGGTATTTAACTCCACGCTCCCGTTACACCTCGAAAGCTCGTTTACGCCTTTGCGCATGATTTTTTCAATATACCCTCGAAAAACGAATGTCGTTGGTGATTTATACCGCGTCTTCCTTTCTTCTATCTTCAAGGTCCTCCACGGTTGGCCCTCCCCAGCTCTCGCTTCTTCCTTCTCGCATACCGGCGCGCCATTTTTTCCGCGCTTCCAGTTCCTCGATCGGACCGCACATTGCACTATTTGGCGAGCATGGTAAATTGGATTAGGGGGGATAAGAACAGCGGGAATCCGGGGTATTTGGGACGGTAACTCAGGATCAGCCGGCACGAAGGAACGGAGCTTCGTACACCGCTATCCGTGAATCTCTTCACCATAGATGCTTAATGGGGGGAGATCGTTAATCCCGAAATAACCGAAAAACCACGGTTCTTTCTTGTTCGTGCCCGTGTAAATCGATAACGTCGTGTTCCTTTCGAGCCCGTGCCAATCCGATATTCCGCGCCACGCTCGAGCGTGGTTGCTCGAGAAATATTCGCCGGGAAAGGAAAAACTAATAGACATCGCGGCTCAAGCTCTTCCCCGATCATTATTTATTTATGACAGGCACGGCACGTATGCGCACAACCGACCGTTGTTTACGTATCGCGGGGTGTAGATTTATCTCGAGAGCTTCCTGTTCCCACGGTACTCTTTACGTTTGCGCACCAGCCCTGCGTTATTTACGTACCGCGTAATACTTGCCGATCTTTTATTTAGAAGGTGGCCCATCGATTCGTGCAACATCAAGAGCGCCGTTACCGGGAAAGAAAAATGGTAACTCGATTTCCCTTATATTGTGCCCCGTCGTTACCTTGGGGTCTTACGTACATACGCGTATGTATCGTCGATTTATCCGAGCAATCTTTCGTATTTCTCTATTCGCTCCTCGTAATTCCGACAACTCTGGGAAATACGAGTGTGCTTTTTTGTCATCTCCTGTATCGATAACCGAGCTATTTTTGCTAATACAATTTGAGCTCTTTAGCCAACGTCCTATTTTTCCATCATTGCCATCGATGAGAAGTTTTCCTTCCCACTTACGAGTACATCGTTATTTCTAATGGCTGCATTATAAGGCGCTAAAACGGTTTCCTGGCTACCAAAAAAATCACCGAACTGATATCAATGCTTGGAAGGGAAGTTGATAATAATATCATATTTTCACAAATTCTTAGGTGCTAAATCGGTAACGAGACTCGTCATAATATAACAATTCGGGTAGTACGACGTTTCCCGGAAATAAACCAACGCATTATGCTATTCCTTTACAAACCACATCATGTCCCAGTACTCATGTACAGCTAAAACTCGTAATACATCAATTATATGGCGTCCCGATTCGATACGACACTCTCCATTTCCACGTTAACTTCTCCTCCTTATTCTCAAAATCAAAAACACGTCCGGTGATTTAGAACCCACCTTCAACACCGAGTCCTGGCCCAAATGACCTTAACACACCTCGCCAAGAATGAATTAAAAAAAAAAAAGGAAGAAATCACTAACACGTATTTCCCCAGGTCCAAAGACGAGCGCAGGAACCGAGTGGAATATTGAAAGAAAGAAAAAGAAAAGCACGACCTTACAGCCCGTTAAATCAATCCCACGCGAGATCACAACGACGCGCTGAAAGAGTTGAACGGGCGTCCGCGGTTCGATCCACACCCTTCCTCGGAACGTTCGTTTGGCATGGCATCGTTATCGATACAAACCACGCGGAAGGCTACGGCAAGAACAATGCCGAAAGCCGTAGCAGGAGGGGCGAGGCAGGACCGCGGCCGCGGCTCAGTTTCCCGGGCAAAAAGCTCATTGATAAAGTTCACGAGGAGGGGGGAGAGGGGGCAACTACCTCCGGGAGTAACGCTGTAAAAAAGGGTGGAGGGGGGGGCGGCGAGGAGAGGCGGGCAGGGAAGGGGGAGCTGGCAGCTTCGTTATAGAAGGCGCAACAATAGCGAAGCTCCGTGACTGTTGGCGCACTTCTATCCGCGCTCCAAAGAGGAAGGCTAACGAGCCATGCTACCAGGGCTGCACGTTCGGGCCATTGTTGTCAGGCAAATCGACGTCCGAATCAATTTTAATATTTCTCGGGAATCGATTACAATCGACGGTGAGACAGCCGGGGGTGGCGCGGTTAACGACTCCGTCGGGCCCTGCGAGCCGCTCGTAATAATAGATCTTCGCGATAATGAACCGGAAAAGCATTTTGCGAGGCAGCCGCCTAGAGGACGACGGTTCCTATTGTCGGTGTGCTTATCGCCGGGCCTCTCCTCCTCCCCCGCGATCATATTTATCTTACCTTTCCCGGATAGTTGGAGTTTTTTGCGCCGGCTTAAAAATTACGGGAGATACATTGCGTTCGACTTGCGATACGAGGATGTGGACTTTCGAAAGGCGTTCGATCCACTCGCGCCGATTGGGCGCGGTACTGCGTTACTTTATTACCTTCTCACGTGCGCTGCAATTGAATGATGTTAACTGGGAAGTATCTGATCGTTTCATAATGGTGCAGCCCTAAGTAGGGGGATCTTAGAAATTAAGCGTTAATTTATGATAATATACTCGCGATTATAGGTAATATAGGATTAGTCCGTAGGCGAAGGGAGAGCAAGTACTCGTGCTTGCGCGATGGGGAAAATTCGGGAAAGTCCGAATATCGAGGCAACGCCGATTTAAAAGTTAGGTGATTGGAAACGCACGTGGCGAGATCTCGGAGTTTGTGGGTCGAGCAGCTTCGTTCGTCATATCCTCTTATTCGCCACGTTTCGTTCTTCTCGCTCCTCGTTCCTACTTCGAGGCACACGCTGAGAAGCCTTTATGGTCCGTACGTACGTACACGGTCCTTGGGGCGGCCCACGCGAATAAAGTCCGAGAGTCAAGTTGCTTGATCTACCGTGAATCGATCGTAGGCCGCAAGGTGCAACCTGCGCCAGGTGAGGCACAGCCACTCGCCTGGAAATTAATTTGCCCTTACCGATCGATACTCCTCTCCGGAGGGCTCCTCGAGAGCGGGAATTTACGATGACTTACGGCACCTTCGCGAGTTGCCTCCGACCGTCCTTCTTACCCGCCTCGATGCCTTCCTTCGTGAAGGGCCGAACAGAGATGGGAAAGCCCCATTAACGATAATGCGATTATTCGCGGGCCTCGATTAATCCGATCTATGCGTTGCATATTTATCGCGAACACTGGTTCCTTCGGACCATGGAAGCTCTGGGTTTGCGAGGGTCTAGACGATTTGGCAGCGAGTGGAAACTCGAGCTCCGAAGGGCAGAACCCGGATAGGAATTCCGGTTTTTGCTCTCGAGATGAAAGATATTACCGAGAAAACGTTCGAAATTCAGTTTAGAGAATCTCTCCTTAGTTATACTATTATAAAAACTCTATATAAAAAATCACACGACAAACGTTTCAAATTGATTCGATAAATGTCAATCGACAAGAATCTCTCGTAATTCATAGTTCTTATTTATCCCCGATCTGTCCTCCCGCATCTATCGATATAAATATCATCCCCTGGGTGAAACGGTATAATATTCGAGTATCGTAATATCCCACTGTGAAATTAAGTACGCGACGTAATTTCTTCGATCATCCGAAAGAGGATCTCTTAAAGCGTCTTTGGCCTGGGAGTTTAATTTAATTTAATTACATTTACACGCCGCGTCCCGGGAAGCGGGGTTACGTAAGAGTTTTGCATCTCGGGGATATTCCCCGGGATAAATTCAGGCGGACACTTCCGCGACACTTATTAAACCGAAGGTCCGAGGAGGGTGAGCGAGGAGGGCCATTTGACCGTGAGTTTATCGCGATTATCGTAGGGAGGCCCGCACAGGCGGGGCCATTGTGGTAAACGTCCGATATCGGCGTGCAATTTCGAGATTCCCCGTGTCACGATCCTCGAGGATCCGCGATAATATCGTTGGCCGTACTGGCAAATGTTTGAACGTTGGGCAAACATACGATGGCAAGTAGGCGGAGGAGAGAAAGAGTGAGGCGGCGCGAGGAGGAAAGAGCGCAAGACGCGAGGAGAGAAACATAGAGAGAGTGAGAGACAGAGAGAGTGAGGGCAGGAAAGAGGGAGAGAAAGGGGAGGTTTCCGCGGAGTTTCGTGTGGACATAGCCTCAGGTCGTTCTCGCCTTATGCAAACGTATGCACGGGCACTCACGCGTGCGTGTCGGTCGATGAGGTACACGCAGGTTTGCCCTACGAGGACGGGACGAGATGGGACGAGATGAGATGAGACGGGCCGGAGAAGGCGAAAGGAGGAAGGAGCTTTCAGACCTCGGCGCGCCTTAACAGACGCCGCTTCGCCGGATGTGCCAAGCCGCATCTTCGGATTAATCGGGGACGACGAACGGTGAACGACGGAGAAACAACGTGATTACACCTTGCGAAAGTTTCGAGACCACTGTTCTTTATTTCCCAAGGTTCTATGGTCAAGCGGAAAACGAAGCTGGTCGTTCGTCTTGGATACGTTCATCTTTGGTTTAATTTTCGATGGACGATTATATGGGATTTTAATAATGGTTAACTGGAGAAAGGAAAGGGAGGGGAGAGTTTTTATGTCTTAGGACCTATGTGTGATTTACCTCGTGAAAGAACGAGGTCGCGATGATAAGGATTCATTTTACGTTTCGGTCATTTTAGTAAGATTATAAAATATTACGGTTTTGCATAAACTCTGAGGAGCACCGCGTAGCAAACGGCCGAAGCGTAAGAGGAATCGTTGTCATCGCGACCTCGTTCCTTCTCGACGTAGATCGTATATAGCACCTAAGATTCATCTCCCGACCACGTAAATGTTTTATTGAAGAGTTTTTATACTTGGACGCCTCTCAAAAGACGACGCTCTGCTGGACACGTCAAGCCGCGTTTTTGGATCGATCCGAAAAACGGACGTCGAGGATGCGGTGTGATTACACGTTGTGAAAATTTCCAGATTACGTTTCTGCCAAGCTTTCACGATCGCTGAGAAATCAATGGGGCACATTCGATATTCGATCTACGATATCTTTTTATTTGAATCATAGCATAAAGCTAATTTAGCCTAATGGTAATGTCTATTACTAGGCATTAAACTCCGCGAAACTCTGGTTGATCATTAGTAGATGCAGAACTTAAGTGATGGCTGACGCTGAAACTCGAGCCTTCGCGGAGTGCAAACCTCCGTCCAATGCTTTACATACCTGTCGTACACCGCGATCTACCAAAGGCATAACCATGCTTGTTCCTGTTAATTCGGTATCCATGGCAACGATCATCGTGAGCACAAAAGTACATAAGGAACATCGGTACAAGCTCAGTACCGTACTCGTAAGGATCTATCGTGCGAAACCATAAGCGAATAATCAGCTTAAATCTTCCTAATGTAAAATTTAAATCTAAAGTAGTCGCGCCATCATAATCCTCCGCCTTCCACGAAGCACAATTTCGACGCCAGCGTGCGAGATCATTAGCGAGGCATGAATTTAGCCAAAGGGTCCGTACACCGGATTATGCAAAATGAAGTGTACGACGATACTGCGGATGCCTTTGTCCGAAGGTCCCCCTTCATTCGCTTAAAACGCGGTCCGTTTTCCCGCGGGAGTGAGGAGGTTCGTCAAAGAGTAGACGGACGGGGAGCCTTCCATTTCCTTGAGTGCGACTAAATCGCCAAAGATGTCGAAACGCCGGGCCCGGGGGTGCGCGGATGCGTGCAGGAGTTGTTTCGCGAAAATGGACTGCATCGCCGGTAAACTGCGAGGCGTTCCGGGAAATGGTCTTACCGTAACGACGAACAAAATACGGTTCGTTGAGGGAGCGCGCGGGGGCAAGAAGCTGGAAGCGATGAGAGAAGCTTGATGAGAACGAGTCCGACAGACGTCGCGAAATTACTCGGGGGGCCCTGGTTAAATATTTCTCGCGATGGCACCGACCAATGACGGACCCGCTCACGAACGAAGACGTGGATAACTAAAATGATTCGCGTGGACGCGATTTATATCGATTTGAAGGGCCACCTTCGTTGAACAGCTCGATCTTAATAGGAATCTCAGCATTGGGAAAGAAGAAGGTCGTCGTACATACCTGAAAGAGAATAATTGAGAAGCCACTGAATGATCTTCCGGTTTGGAACGATCCACAAATTGCAGGGAAAACGATAAGGAATTTTGCTGAAATACCGTGACTGGAACTTCGTCTAAACTCAGCTGTAAATTATAGAGAGTTAACGTGCCGCGCCGTGAGCGTGCACTTGCGCGAATTTTACGGTTTCCCGTACGAGCGATGGTCAGTGGCGCGTCCGCTCTCGATGGACGCGTAACCTGGCAGACGTAGGGACTTCTAGGTGGCTGTGCACCCACTTCCGGGGGCGTGTAAGCGGGCCCCCTCGATTTGGTTCGCGAGGAAAGGTCGGCCGCTTCTCGAGCAACGTTCGTTTATCGATCTATGCAAATTGCGAGCCTGCTAATAAACCCTGGGCGGTGGCGTAATCTTTACGTAACGCGCCTTCGGGCGGCTTCGTACGGCTGAGTCACGTGCCAGGAGTCAATTACATATTTCACGCACAAATTCCGGGCTCATCCTCCTCCGGAATTTTGCGCCTTAATGCGCTTAACTCTTCGCCAACCTCGCGGAAAGCCGCGTCACATCGTCGCCATAGGAACCGACGTGGAAGAAACGAAATACCAACCGAAATTCTGGAGCGCGGCATCGAGGAAAACACGTCCCGATAGCCGGGCAGGGTTTTTAATTTATTCGCGGACCAGAGCGCGCAGTAATTACAGGTGCACGCGGGAAGATCGAGGATAGTGAGGCGCGACTTCTCCTCGTCCGGAAGAGAGATCATAGTTTTTCCCCGGAGATAAAGGAAGGACGGGCATTAGTCATGATTGCTCGCGACTTCAAAAAGACTCGTCCTACCGTTCTAATATTCGAGCCCTGCTTTCGCCATTTGCAGGAAGGAATTCAACGGCGAACCTCGGTTTCCTCCTCGATGCATACCTCAAAATCTCCCGAAACGGTGCCTTAAGCGTACCGAATGGCGGCCCACGTGCCTTGGATAATTTCTAATCTCGTAATGTTGAATCAAATTTGCGGCCCGGCGGATGGCCGATGGCGGGCTGAATGAAAATACGCGCAATATTGCCGCTGCCAAAGATCGCTTTGCGAGGGGTTATTGGGGACGAGTGGAGGAAGCGCATTATACGAGAATGCGGGGAGTTATCCGGTTCCCCTTTATGCGTATTGCGTTTTCGACGATTCATTCGGGCTCCGTCGAACGTATCGGGATATACCGATGTCTGCTTCGATCCTCTTTTTCTCCCCGAGATTGCGTCGTGACTATCTACAATGCGCGTGTCTTAAGGCTGCAATCTTGGGGATCTATCGAGCTTTGCCGCGATATTGTAGCGAGCGGAAACATCCCGGCAGTCGGGGCTCAAATTTCACTCTTTTGAGTCCACCGTTTCTAGATTTTTTCATGCGGCGTACGTAAGAGAGGCTGATTTTAAATACGCATGGAAAGATTCGCGGACGTATTCTGCGCGTGAAATTTCATCGCGAGGATACTACCGTGGTTTTTCACGCGCTTGTAGTTACGGCAAAGACGAGCGAGATATTGGCTTACTTTTATTAGCACGTTTATTTTAATATTAACGCGTGGACCGACTTTGCGAATTTTCAGAATATTCCTCTATTCTACGGTTATTTTTTGCGAATAACGTATTTGGAAGTGCGCAATTGGATGAAATATCACGGTCCATGGGTCTCATAGATTTTGTGCAAACTTTTACGTTATTACGGTAATGCAAACTGTTTTTCGAAAGCAATCGCACACCAAGGCTAAAATTTCAAGTTAAGAAGATTCGGTAGTCAGAATCCCCGTGCAAATAGCAGTTTCTACACCGAATGATTTTAACCTCTGCGTGCCGAAAGTAAAGCAAACAAACCATTTTCAAGCTACGTTGATTACGTGAATCGAGATTCGAAGTTGCATGTGAAAGAGCAAGGGTCTGAGTTTCGCTCTATCGTCCCTGGATAATGTTCCATGAGGTATGCGCGCTTTGGAACCAGCGGCGAGTAACCCACCTCAAACAATAGATCCTGGACTAAACGATCCCAGCAGTTCGTAGGTATCAGAAATCAGACAAACCGACGAACCACATCGCATTGACACGAAAACCACCAGTCATCTTTTCCCTATAACAGCCGTATACCTTATGTACATCTATAAAAAATAGGACGAAGAAGAAACACCAATAGATCAGCATAATAATTTACCTGTAGAAATAAAATTCTGATAAAACTTAGAAAACGCACGATTATAAAGCTGTAGGCAATTTTTTTTTAAACAAGTGAACAATCTTTCTCTTTATGATTAAACTTTCCCATAAACTGCAAGAATTCTGGTACGTTATAGAAAAAATTAAACAGCTGGTTTGGGTCGTGATTTTGACATATTCGATGGTATGTACTATAATGTTAAAGCACCGCCCATTGGAAAACACGACACGCTCGTGTTCCGTGGCTCGAATTCGTCTCGATGAAATCGGAGTTCTCTCAGGTCGATGCTTATCTCTAATTTCCGTACGAGTCGTTGAACTTCCGGCCCCAGTAACCAGCACGGGGCTCGGCGTAACAATGCGTAAATCTTGGAGCCGCGACAACGTTTGGCTTCGGAGCCCCTCCGCTCGATCGTAAAATATTCCACGGGCAGAAATATATGGCGCGAGCGAGTTCAGCTCCGTTAAAGGGAGGCTGCGGTGGTGGAGGCGCTTTACCTCCCGGAAGCCTATTCCATTTTTTCCCATAAATTTTACCCTTTATTTTTATCTTTAATTAATTTGTATTTACAAGCTTTGCCATAAACCACGGATTACAGACTACTTCGGGCTTTGGGTTTTTTCTGCTTCCCCGTGAATCACGAAATATTCGTTCCCGCGAGTAGCCGCACGTGTTATGATAATTAATCGTCTTATTATTATTCACCTCGAGCGGCACGGATACGCCACTGCAGTTGCCTTAGCGCGTGTCATCCTCGTGAATGGCTATAGTGGCTCCGCGATGTGATACTCCGCGTCGTACTTCCCTCTCGAATATAATGTATCATACAAAATCGCATTATTGAATATTGAAGCGTGCGCAATCGAATTACCTTCCTCAACTTTATAACGCGAATATGTATTAAAAAATAGTCAGTTTCTTCGTCGGCCACTTTATCGTAATGTGATTACATAGCGCGAAGCACTTTAAAACACAGATCGCGATGTTACATCGCCTGCGCGCAATTTGCTTCGAACTCGTGGAGCTTGCAGAGATACAGCGAGAAGTCTAGCCGTGGTTAAAGGGTTAATATCGCGTAACTCGCGCGGGAAAATGCCGGCGAAACGGAGAGATATCCATCGATGACGAGGTCGAGAGAGGAATATGCGAGCCGACAGCGTTGCGAGGGCCACGTACCGCCTGCGCTCGAGAGAAATCGCGGCGACATTAATTAAGAAGACGCGGAACGAGCGAGCTGCGTTAAGCAAATTGGCCGTTGTCCGCGCAGATTGCCACCGCAAAGCATCTGCCGTCGTTCCGTTCCAGTGCCGTTCGAAGAGCGATATCGAGCCGCAAAGTGTCGAAGTACTTTTTGATGTTCCCCATAATGCCCCGACGTTAGCATAACGCCACACCGGTACGATGTAATACGCGCACGTGGATCGATCGATACCAGTCGTGAAGCATCGTTTCGAAGGAATCGCTTTAAATCCCTCTCGAACGAAGCGATCCTTTGCCCGAATAATGCAGCCATTATACGAAGAAATTATGCGCTCGCTGAGTGGAAGGATCGAATTAATTTCGGGGATACCCGTATCCGCCGTGTACGCGAATGACGTATGCTTTGCAAATATTGTGTCACGCGTATTTCACGCTTTCATCCGGGGAAGGACCTCCGAGGTGTGTGGCCGAGTATCGAAAAATCGATCGGTTAGCGGAGCGTGCCTTATGCCCGCGCACACCTGTACATACGCGCTTTTGTATCGATGGAAAGGTACAGAACGGTCCTTCGCACCTTATCTGGGCGCGATCTCCGTGCATTTCTCGATATTAAATCGTCGATTGGATGGAAAGGCGTTGCGCAAGTTCTTTGGTATCGCGCTCTTGCGGAACGTGGTCCTCGCCTGATATTCGATAACGCCTTATAACTTTGGCCAAGCGGCGCAGGACGCGGTGTATCGTCGTTTACGGATAATTCGTTTACAGTAACCGCCGGGACGATTTCCATTCTGCCGCACTTCGTTTAAAGTGCACGCCGTCGTTTATTGTATATTGAAACTTAAGTGATATTACGAGGTAATTGAACTGCCGTACTGCTCCTCCCTCTGTTCCCGGTATTTGCTCGATGCACTTTACTGAAATATTCATAAACCTTATTTTCGCGCGTCTCGACGGGCCGCGATAAAACGTAATAGAATGATTTACTTGCAACTCGCTCCAGTTAATGCACATGCGTTGGAAATGCCGCCGATTTTCTCCATCTTCGTGGATGAAGAGGGGAGGAGAAGGAGGAGGAGGGGGAGGGGGGAGGACTTCCGTTTCGCGAGTCATAACGGCGCGTCTGTGCGAAATTTGATTCGATTAACATTGCGAAGTCAACGTCAGCGTAATAGGCTGGGCTCGAGTTTCGATCGGGAAGACTTCTGCTTCGTTTACCAGCTACTTTGTACAACTTCTGGTCGTTTCTTTTCCTACGTGATGTACATGCCGCAGCCTTGGCGATAAGGAACCCAGAATAAGTAGTAGGTTCCTAGATTAAGTTAAGTCCTCGGCTTTAGCGGGCGGTGTCTAAAATTAGCCAAAGAAAATTGCTGGTAGCCGCACTGATCCGGTGTCCGGGGCTCTGTTTTAGTATTCCAAACGTTTAGAGTGCAAGTATACGTTTAGTGCTTCTGAATTTATTCGTATCCTATGTTACTCCTACGAGCCTACGATATACTCCTCGGTCGATGAAAGGTGGACCACTTTAACGCGTTCAATCTCGATAGATTTATACGATTCTAACTGCGGTGGCAATAACTTTCCCATATTCCTCTTTGCTTGCGTTTCCTTTTAAAAGGTTGAGAACTCACCGTATCCTGCTTGAATAATTGATTTATCGATGGTATAAAAACAAACATGTGCCGAAAGTAGTAAAAAGCTCGTCACGAGAGAGAGAGAGAGAGAGAGAGAGAGAGAAGTCAACAATAATATCGATTGACAGTTTAGAAGGAACTGAGTAACGGTTAAAGGCGCGCTACGGCTGAAGAGAATATATATCGAGAAAGCTGTTCTATATGTATCGCTTTCCTCGATCAGTGACATGGATCACATTGACACGTGTATCGACCCCGCATCGAACGTGCGAAGCAGTACAATCGGCATAGGCTAACATTTAGAGCACCAGACCGAAGAACCGTCAATGTCAGTAGTTAGAGAAACGAACGGCATTGCGAGCTTATCGTGGAATTTCCTCGATGCCCCGTGGCATTTCACTATCTTCCAAAGTGTTTATCCGAATGCTTCAGCCTCCGGATCTACGGCCAAGGAAATTTTCACCGCGCACGCCCTACCGTAAAATTCTAACGGTCGTTATCGGCGGACATAAATTCGGCGGTTAACGCTATTCCGGCCTGGAACTGGTCCGACCACTTATGCGATACAATGGCGCCATACGGTCGGTTAATTACTACGATTCGATTATGCATGTCCACACCCGGCGCTTCGAAAATCGCCTCGGGTAGCCATTAGCGAATTTATCTCTCGGAACGTTTCAGACGAAATTCCGCGGTCCCAATTAAGAGGTAAAGCCCTGCGTGTTGCAAGATCGTTAGTTTTCCCCCGTCTTTGCGCACTCCTCCCAACGTGCCATATCGTTCGTGTCGTTTAATTAGTACCTGCCCGTGCGATTATGCTCCCACGTCCGCGAACGATATCTCGATATTGCGAGTGGAAAATCGTCGATTGAAGATGCAAATTTCCCCGGTGTCCCCTAGACGATTAATGGTCAAACGAGGAATTTTGGGAGGAGCGCGAGATATCCCTGACAATTCAATCGACGGTTATTCAAGGTTTTACCGTGTAGATCGTAGTTCGAGTTTTACACATCGTTCGTGATAAGAAAATCCATCTTGGAGTTTGAGTCCACGAGTGGAATGTCTTGGTAGTTATGCTAATAACTGAATAAGTGAATAAGCTTAGAGGTGTGCTACTGTAACGTAACAGATAAGGACACGAAATTCCATCGTGAAGACTTAACTCGGAATTTCAAGGGTTCCCCCTAAATTTCTTCCTCCGATACGTTGGTCATTGCATTTATCAACGACGGATATTCCGTCTTAAATAATAGGCGCACTGCTCATCGACTTTATTTATCACTATAATCATTTATACCAATGAATTTAGCCTTCATTAAAAGAAGTGCTCGCTCTTAGGATACACGCGACTCTGTATTTTTCCCAAACCCTACTCTTCTCGCAACTGGCTCGCCATCTACAAACTTGGGCAAGTTTATTCTACACGCAGACCTTCGATTCCTGGCCAATTTCATTAACATCCAAGAGAGGTGTAGAACGGAGAGCGTTCTCGTTAGCCTTTCCCCGATTCGACGCTGCGCCTCGAGGAAGTGCGGTCGGCCAGGATAACGTGGAAGCGAAGGTTTCAAAGTGCACAACGGTCAAGCGTTATGAACGGACGTTAGGTACAATGGTGAATAAACGTGGGAAGGAGAGGTCCAACAATGGGCGAAGCCGTGCCTTGGAAAGACACCGAGGGTGCCGGACGTTATCGGGAGGAAGCCACCATATAAATAAGACGAAAGTCATTTCGCTCCGTGGCTTATGCCTCGAAGCAGCCGAAAGGGATTCGTTTTGCTCCGAGCGGGCATTCGTCGTTGGAGGCGGCGTCGACCTCCACGACGTTCCTTGGCAGTAACTTGGTGGGTTCTTGCGGCGAGCCGATTAGAAGGTCTTACCTTTTAACCGTGGATGGTGCCCGCAGAACTGCCTTGGCGGTGTATTATATTACCTCGAGATTATTAAATTTTAATCTGGCCACCTCCTCCGTTATCATTCAACGCGTCCGTGAAACTTGTTAGTGTCACCGCCCCCTCCCGCAGGCTTCCTTTTTCGAGGGACAGGGAACTAAGTTTAGATAATATTTCTTATTTCCAACCAGATATAACGCCAGTCTGTAACTTTACGCCCGGGGAGAAAAATTTATTCCCTGAATATATCACGGCCAACCTCCGTGGAAGCAGAAATAATTATTTTCGAGTGCGCGCTATGTCCTAGGCAATCGAGGAAGGAGGTAGTCGAGCCGATGAGTAAATAAGAACCCATGATCATCTTTTGTTTAAACCAATTTACGCGAGAATATTGAATTTCATGGTTTTGAATGTCTTAGAATCGAAGTTTTTAGAATTGAGGATATTGTTACCATTAACACCGATATTCGCGCTTAATGGAGATAATATATATTCTGCGATAATTTCAGCATTTATGGAGGTCAGTAATGGCATCATCGAATTGCAACACAGCCAAGTCACATGCATTATTAAACCAAATCCATATAAACCTAGGGCCTCCGATATTGTGATTCGCTCTTCATTCGAACTTGGAGTGGTAATTGAGAATTTTACGATTATCGTCCCTGAATGGCGGGACAATCAGAGAGATTGAATTTTGAAATGAAGGGCTTCCGAGGGATGTATTTGCTACCTGGACCAAACGCGCAAGTTCGATGAGGTTTTGAGCACACAGCTCGAAGGGTTCTCGATTGAGGCCGCGAATAGATTGTATTGTTTTGAATATGACTGTCATTCATGGCCGACATTTCCATTAGCAGGGTACTTTTACTCGTGGGGAGAAGCAGACTGCTAGCACGTAGGTATATTATGTTTCGATCGGATTATTAAATTTTAATCTGTCACCTTGCCTTCCACGCGGCCAAGCCGGATCCTGAGGGTGTTGAAAGTCGAACTACTTGTCGGATTTGTTCTCAGTAATCTGTTAGACATATTTAGTATAATCTTCCGTTGATGCAGTTTATTTCAGGAAAACATTGAAAAATCTTCCATCCGTACCTGACGCAATAGTAGTTTGCAATACTGGCGGAATAATAATTCGAAACACGGGAAGTTATTTATAATACAAAGCGTGTCAATTTACCACGACCATACAATCGTACGTATTCAATATTATAATTTCCACCGTTAAATCCTCTGTCCGTTCGTATACATGCAAATGCAGTCATAATCTTTAGCGTATATACGTTTAGTGCGCACATGCGTGAACAATGTGTATTCGGTAATGAAATATAAATGAGAGGTAAAGTGGAAATCAACTTTTCCATGAAAAACATTATGTGTCGCAAGTGTTCGTTGGCTCCTGCCTTTGACGACGCGCCCATTCAAAGAGCGTGTACAACAGTCGGAGGCGCGAGCCATAATTACTTTCTACTCGATCACTAACAATGATTAAAGGGATCCTTTAATCGCGGATCGATAAAGTTTTACCATCGCATTCCGGTAACAGCGGGTTTGCAACGACCTCATTGTTTCGAAGGGTCGAAACGGATCCTCCACGAAATTCGTCTACAATTAGCATCAATGTTGAGTTAACAGTTGCATCTGTTGAGCAATTACGTGGCTGTAATTGCTTTCTCCAGGCTTTGAAGTCCGCAATTCCCGTGATTAACATTTCCCGCTCGGTTTTCAGGGATCCTTGGGAATTGTCCCTTGGTGCAGCCACCGCAATGGGGAGCGGTAAGGGAGAGGGTTCTTAAGGACGGCACTTTGCAGACTATATACTCCTGCGAGCCTGGCCGTAGATTGAAGGGTCACAAGATACTGACTTGCACCACCGACGGTTGGAACCACCCTGTGCCGAGATGTGTACCTCGTGGTAAGATAGCCCTTCCAATTTGCACGCCTGGCCTTCGTCCTTATCGTTACGAAGAGCCGATTGAGTCGCCCCTTTCAGCGCTGAGGATTTTCGATGTACAGCGAATATCTTCATTATGGTCTACACGATGTTATGCCGTGCGCAGAACTGAGGACTGTGGGAATAGTTGGGAAGCGTAGTTCGATGGAATAAAACGCGAGATTAACTTTGCTAAAACCACTTTAGGGAAAATTAGTTTAAATTATTCTCATGCATAATGAATAATCTCTGTAAGAACAGTAATTTAGGTATCGCTAGATTAAACCGGCTACGCAGATTTTTCAGGTAGGAGAATATTCGATGTACATACATATGCGTACATATACATAAGTCGGAATAGCACAGTGAATAATTTTAATAAAATTTGTATACCGGCTTATATGAAACTTTCGATGATATATGCATGTGCAGTATAAGTGGGGCACTTTTCGGGAGAAAGCACGAGCTGGAAGAAGTATTTTCTGCTTTCTATGGGTACGATATACATCGCGTGCCAAGCCGTTTTTTCTCAGTTTTGTGTACAGAAGTGAATAATCAGTGACGAATAAGAATGTAGCTGACGCTTCTAGAATGATTGAAGTTACGTAAAAACCGAAAATATATTCTTGGTTCATGATTCTTAAATAATATATATGAGGTTATTGGGTTGAGAGAAAATGGGAGAGAAAATACATACGTCGAAAAAAAAACAGGTGAAAAATTACAGCGTAAAAAAAGAGCAAAATTTTGCGATGCAACTATTTCCAAACTCGTTTCAAACCATTATATTCAGTTTTTACCTCGAAAACGTCGATTTGTTGGAAATAACCGTTTAGAGAGGGTGTGGGGGGGGGGAGACAGAGAGAGTAATGTCAAAGAGTGTGATAAAAATTGCAGGCTATACACTGTGGATAAACGTAGAAGCTCGTGCGTGTTTGCGGACAGCGTATATTTGTACGGGCGAGTGCAAACCGTTAAAATCGGGGCTAAGCACTTTCATTGGGCTGCTCGCGATTCGTCCTGATGGACAGTTTGCTTGTACGCGGTCTGTCCCTTCTCCCTGCTCCATAAATTTCGGAATGTTTGCCAATTTTTTTTCTACATTTACTCGAAATACGAGATGTAAACGCCGTTATTACTTTTCCCATTACATCATCGCTGTAAATATTTACAACGCTATAAATATTGCCATATTAAATGTTTACGACACACCGTGATATCATTTTATTGCAATTTATCACGATTAACGCAACAAATACTTTCCGTTACATCTGCGTAAAACTTAAGAGCAATGCAACATTCGTCCTCCGCCAAGTAAATTTAGAAAAATCGATTGATCAATTGTCAAACACCGTCCTCTCAGATATACACTGAAAACCACGGTGTTTTTAGAGACGAATCTACCGAAAAATCGCACGATTAAACAGGTCGCCGGTAGTTTATATTTTTCCTAAACCCAGCTCTTGTAAAGCGTTTCATATTGCGTTTTTCGCGTAGAAGTTTACCCATTTACCGGACGAAGGTCAGGACGAGTTTCGCGGCATGGAACAAAATTTAAACCCGTGAAAGGGCATTCGGATAACTTCAGCACTCAAAGCGAGACTCGCTCTAGCCACATTTCCGTCATTTTTTCGTGCACCGTAAGCGGACATGAAAAGAACGCCGGCGGCGCAATGTCGGTCCGCGTATCGCGATTCGAGTGCCTTGTCTAGCACTCGACTTCAGATTACGTCGTCGACAGGGAAGATAATTTTTTCCCTCGCCTTTCGCGCCGTCTCTCGATACCCTTCGAAGGTTGAGCGCCCGAAGCACTCCTCCTCCTTCAGAAATCGATTAACCGATGTCGTCCTCGTTCAGAAGAAACAGACTCGACGACGACGGTGGCCCTACCGCGCAACGTCACGTTCTCGGACGTGTACGTCCGATTTTTCTCGATCGAAATCGGATCCGAGTAATCCGGCTTGGACTCGATTCTGTCGATCGGGGAGTTGGGCAATTATCGATATCTCCGTAAGTAAGTAGGGAGCACGGTGTGCTCGTTACACGGCCAATGGTAGTCCGGCGCTCGTGAATACGGATTCTCCTACGGTCATTTTTGTCCACGAGCGTAAAGCGCGCGATAAAGCTGCGGGAAGAGAATCTACATTCGTAAGGGCCCCAACCATTTAAAGAGGTTGTAAAAACTTCCGGATTTCCTGAAAATATTCTGCATTCCTTCGCTCTGCGTTTAAGAATACCAATGGTACTCCTTTTTCATTCATACGTTTGCGAGTAAAAATAATAAGACTTTTATTCGCAAACAGTCGACGAAGCATCAAACATCTTTGTCAAACCCAAACCATCCATTAATATCTAAATAAACGAGCATCAAAACGTCCCCTTATCCGTCCTCTATAAGAACAATCAGACCTTACAAATACAATCGTCCAGCATTACGCCAGTAGTGTACAATCCCATCGAAGCCAAGGTATCGAGTTAATTCGTATCTTGGAGGATCCTTAAATCCCAACAGTACCCGGGATTCAGATTCTCGAGCATGCATCCGGCACTATCCCTCTAATCGTGAGCCGCTGCCGGGTACACGTTGCCCTAGGTTGCTCGAGGAGGAGAAAAAGCGAGGATAAAGGAGGAGAGACGGAATCCGGACTGGGTGGCTTCGAAGATATCGGTCGCGGGGGCGTGCGCAGGGTGGATGGGCCAGGGGCGGTGGAGGAGGGGGGAGGGAGGAGAGGAAGGAGAGGAAACGTAGGTGGCGGGCAACGATGACGAATGGCTTTTTCGTAGCGCGACACCTCCCAGGGGCCGCGAACCTGAAAAGCACCCCTTTCCTTTCGAAGGCGGTCGTGGATCGAAAGCAACGGGATTCTGCCTTGATTTATTGCCGCGAGAGCCGCGCGCGTTGCATTCGACGACCAAGACGACATCTTTCTTTTCCCCTTCGGCAGGAAGGCCGCGCCGTTTCTTCGAGCCCGCGCGACCAAGAATTCCCGCGGTAGGATACGTCTCCGCAGACAATTTCGACGGTATGATGTAGTGCGCACTTACGTTTGCATCCGTGCCGCCCCTCGTATCCTCTCTCTCTCTCTCTTTCTCTCTCTGCCTCGTTTTTTCCCCCCTTTTTATCTCAAGTAGGCGTCATGCGTCCCATTAAAGATTTCAGACCTCGCGTACGCCTGGCCTTTTTTCCTGGCGGCTTCGAGCTCGTGGTATTTCTGCGTTTATTAATAATTCGAGAGAGATTTTATCGACAGCTTAGGCCTTTGCGCGCAATTCTTTGGATTATATATGATGTAGGAGTGATTTGGTCTTTGATCGAGCAGATGATAATGGTAAACGAAGTAGTACTTTATTACGACGTTTCGTCTTACATTCAGAGGACCTTTTCAAATCCGATCATTGTATATAGAAAACAAGGAGCGTGAATCGTTAATAAAGGATTCAGTGTGATTTAACGTAATGATCTTTACTTACTTTTAACAAAGTCGGTCGAAGAGGCATTAATGCGCGACGTTGAATCACGTCCGTGGGGAATGTCAACCTCAAGATTATCCACTGTGTCTTGCAGTCGATCTCGAGTCGTTCTTATATTTGTTTCTTGGATAGAAGGTGGGAGGATGAGCGTGGTGTGGATCGTGCAGTAAAGCGGATATATAAAGATAATATTTGAAAAATGGATCGTAGGTGTATATTTGTTTATTCGCTTCACGTTTGCTCAGTCGAACGCGGTCGGAGTAAAATTCGAGAGAGCGATCTGTAAGCGGTTGATATAATCGCCTTTGGGCCGTACTTATTGGGTTTCTTAGTAATCTCGAGCCTAATACGTACCGACGACAGAGATTGCAGCGTGATCCGTTTTCGTAGGCTCAAAGCATAACAGCGAGGTACCAGGAACCAGTTAATGACGACGTTGTTCGGCAGGTACCGGGAGATACGTGGGATTGTAAGCTCGTACATTAAATTCTAGCGCGACAGGACGTCGAGCAGGGCTCACGTTGCCAACGAGGCTTTCATAAGATCTTGCGGTAACAATTGCTCGCTTGTACGTCGATCGAATACGACGATAAACCGCGAAGGCTTACTCGTGATTTACACCTTTGTATAAAACCACCTAATTCGCTGTACCTTCATCGGCAGCTTTGACTCGGATCATTATTTTTATAATTGTACCCAATTTAATTGTACACATAATAGGCGCGTAGGCAATTATGAGTCCCGCAACATTTTTCATAGAATATTCGCGCTTCACGAACGCTGGACCGAAACTCATATCCAACGAAAATGTTCAATTTTTGACCGCCAGAACAAATGCCCCGACTCAATGAAAAAATAATTAACGTCGATCGGAGTTTCTGCGATAACATACAAATTAGAGGCATGAACTTTCATCGCGTGGATCGAGTTTTAAATACATCACACCACCCCGGGATATTTGTGATTAACGAATATAACTTTATACCCACGCTGGTTCGAAACTCACTTTCAACAATAATCCCCAAGCCGTGTAACTCTGATAGGCACTATGGAGTATCAAATAACCGACCTTTTTTTTTTTGCATTCCCCGTGGGTTTATAAATGATCGTTAAAAACGTGCAGAGGCTGAAACTGAAACTGCGGAACCGAAGAAGTACAAGTGCCCTCTTGTCTCTTCCTCGGTACTGCCTCGATACCACCACTTTCGTTCCGGCATCGTCATACGAGGATCCGCATCCAGGGGGCCAGGAGTTTTCCGCGCGTGTGCCGGTTATGAGTTTCGATATGCCATCGTCGTGTGCGCCAGGAACTTTTGCCCGCGGTGCCTTCGATCAATATGCGCTCTTCCGAAAGGGGGGAAGCGGATTCATCGGCGGGCCGATCCAGAAACTATTCACGATACTCGGCGTGCCTCCAAACGTGAATGAACTCCCATCGAGATTCCGCGATTCTGGACGGAAATTCGGAATCGATCCGTCCTCCAGACTTCGCCTCAGACGCGCCCCTTCCCCGCGCCGGGGACCGTGACATATTTAGAGCAGCTTTATCCAGCTTCGGTCAGATACACTTCCGGGGATCGGCCTTCCAGCCGAAGTGGCCACTCATCGAGGCCCTCTCCTCGAGGAAGGGTCGAGGGGTCACGGCGCTCGACGAGGAGCGCGCACACGAAGAATCCGCGGCGGCGCTCGACGGTCAAAGGAGCCGAGATATCACGACGTACCGGCATAACCGCGTGCCTCTTTCGTTTGTCAACGGGACCGGCTGCGGGACTGTCACTATCACGGTGCCCTGCACGAATTCTATGGAGGAGGGAAACGACGAAACTCGAGGTTACCACGAGAATAGCATTGTGGCGTCGTGTCGCGAGGAGGAAGGGCTTTCTATTGAGGTTTAAGGATTACGAAAGATGCGAATGACGTTAATGAAGGTCTCCATCTGAGTGGTGCCGCAGTGGTGCATCGCGTGCTAGGCTATTTTTGACCATCCCCCGTGAAGGTCGTGGATCTTACAAAATCTACCTAATATAGGTTTGATATGAACGATATATTGGTATTTGTGGGAGATGATCTTCGAGCTAGAGCTTGATTTCAAATATTTAGCTTCAATATTCGCGAGGCTTCTCGTTTCTTTTTCGATTCGAGATAAATGATCTGCGGTATAAGGTTCGTTAATATCGATTAGTCCCTATTCAGTACCGCGCTGCAGAGGCCTGAGGGTGCTGCGGTTGCCCACACTGGGGTTTCTTAGGAAGATTTATAAGGAGGAATATTCCTCGTATTCTTCGCAATAAAATTCAATGCAAAATTCGTTCCCTGGTGGTAATGCAGCGTTATTCGTTCGCCCGTTGACTTCATTTCTTAGAGTGTGTTTTTATCATGGAAAAATGGTGGCTCTCTCGGAAGGAGCGTATTTTCAGAATTTTTGATCCTGCCTCACAGCCGCCGGGGCAATTTGACGCTCGTTGAAGTTCTCTCGAGGCTTTTCAAACTTCCAGACATATATGTTTGGTTACACGATTGGAAGCGTGACGGCGAATAGTCGTAACTTTGGTTTGCCAATAGAATCGCGTCTAAAGAACCGACGATGACGCGAGAAACCTTAGGCGGCGGGATTGGGAGGATGGCGGGGAGGGAGGGGCGAGGATTTATGACGGAGCATTCGCTTCGGGGCTTCCCTACGAACACAGAACGCTTTGTGCCGGAATATCCTCGAGGACATGGCCCTCTTTTTTGATTCGATGTCAGCCAGTTTTTCTTTTTCTCCTCTAAGGACACGCTGTTTAGGATGCCCGCATATGGACGTTGGAATTTTCTTAATGGAGATGTTATTCGGTAACGCACAATGGCGCGGATAGAAAAGAAGCGAGGAGCGTGGCTTACGTCGGCTACATTGTCATCTTGGGTGATTACTGGTATTATCTCGTTAAACATCAGCGTGGAACACCAGCGTATGTATAGATCACGAAAACGATGGATCCTTATCTCACAGTATAGTATTAAAGACACGCGATTATAATATTCCAATATTCTAAGATTCACGATGGACAATTTTAACATTCACGAATCAGGGTTTTAATAATCTTTCCGCCAAGCAGATACAACGCTCGATTTATGGGAATAAGTATAGCTTTAAATTACCTTGTTTCTTTTCGATCTACTTAACGCGACTCTAGACACTAATATTCACGATTTACAATTTTAATATTCACGAATCAGGGTTTTCATAATCCTTGCGCCAAGCAGACATAACGCTCGATTTAAGGGAATAAAGCGAGTATCGCTTTAAATTACCGTGTTTCTTTTTGATCTACTTAATGCGACTCTAGACACGGATTACGGACGGAATTTCTCTGGCGCAAATTTCACGACGTGCCGCGCTTCGTGGCGCCTCGAAACCGCAGTTTTTGCTTCCAACTCGCAAATCCCTGCGCACCGCCGGCGATTCTGGCAATTAAAGCGTCTTACACCGGTGGTTTGACGAAAGACGTTAATTTGCCGGCGTGCTGGGCGGAGCCGACTCGAGTTGGCACGAGTCAGGATTTAAATTTCGAGTTCGCGCCCCCCTTCCCTCTTCCCCTTTCTCGCCCCTCTCTTGTCCTCGCGGGCCACATTTTTCAGCGAGCGTTTAGCGCCCAAGGTCTCCACCCCGTGCTCCTGCTTCTCGAGCGAGTGCCACGAGTACGGCTATGACCTCGCGAAAAGAATCTCTCCTTCCCGCTCTCGATGGTCCACCTTTCTCCTTCTCTTTCGACCCGCGGATACCCGGGTGAGTTTTCCTCCTCCTCCTCTTTGCTTCGACTTTTTTCCCTTCGCGATTGGCGGCAAAGCGGAGGATCGATTATTTTCCCCATCGCTGTATCGCAATTTAATGTAACGGTAATGGTAATTCGAGCAGTTGAGTTTTCTGGAATTCGCCACGTTCGCGTGTGCACTTTAATATTTTAGTAACGTGGCTCAACCAGTGGAGTTTACAGGAACGTTCGCCTTTAAATCATAATTCGATCGTCGAACATACGCAAAGCGAGACCTAATAGTCGCTCTGTGCTGATACGTGCTTTTAGCTTATCTGAAATTGCGGTTGCTGGGACGAGATGAATTCGTGGATGTTTTAAGATCTCTTCAAAGCTGCGCGCGAGAGGGAATCTCGATGGACGAATGCCGAAAGTTGCCGGTTTGCACCTTTTCGGCCATGGAATATGATCCGCAGAAGTTCGAGGCGCGAGGATGCCCGGTTCGTGATTAAGTTTGCGATAGGTTTAACGAGATATTGGGGGCTGGTCAAAGCGTGCCGCGGGTAGAGGCTCGATAAGGAACACGATCTTCCACTTTATTTTGTCGCGCTTTCTTTTCCTCGAGGCGCGTAACGTAATTTCATCGTAGATTTGGCGCGCGGGGATGGATTATTCATGATTATATCCGCGACAACTCCGATGAGATGTTATAGGATAGCGTTCCCCAAGGCGTTTTGGACGAAACCTTTCTAAAGGACGCGCTGAGGAATTTTCCACTTGACGGTGTCGCGTTCTTTTTTTTTTTCAGACCCAGAATGTAATCCATACGAGGTTAATGCACGAGGATGATTCGTCCGAGATTACATTCGCGGTAGGTTCAACGAGATGGAATAGCGGATATTGTAGGGCAGCCTTTACAAAGCGTGCCATGTGTAAGGTTTCGTGAAGTGAATAATTCTGACTTTCCGTTTTCCTCTGTCGGCCTTTGCGCTTCGCTTTGTGCTCGATTTATTAAAATTTCATTTGTCGAGGATGCATCTCCATATATAAGTGGCAAGTGAAGCTAGGCGATGATGGAAGATATTTGTAGGACAACCGATAGATATATGTATATGTACAATATGTACGATCGATCAAAATTCGCGAGAAAAATTCATCTAATCCAGTGATTTTAATTTTACGTTACGATTTCTTTTTTCTCAAATATACAGAGTTAAGGAAAACACTTCCACGGGTGGATTTGAATCGGCTCTAAACGCAGCTTTGGGCGCAGCTGTAAGCGGTGCTTTAGTAACATTTATGAATGGTATACACAATTCTCCCTGAAGGATTTAATATGCGCATGAAATGCAAATTCGGAAAGCATTGTACAAATGTTATTTATCGCGGTGTATCGCATTACGGCAGACCGCGCATTGCAGTGTTAATATACCTTAATATACCGGCAGACCGCAAATTAGAGTAGCGCCGGGCAAACTCTCGAAAGGGGCATACAATTATTGTGAGTTCCGGAAACGGAGTATCGGGCGAACGGAATGCGCCTCGAAATTCATTCCACCGAATGACGAATACTCACTCGAATAATTCTTGATCCGCTTTACGAGCAATGCCAGCAATAGAGGCATCGATACGCACATGAATTACTCGCCTCGCCATCGTCGCTTCTTCGACCCTGTCGTCGAATCGCATCGAGACAATCAGGATTTACCTTCGACCACGGATACATCGGTCGCGGTCATCCGCCTGTAGCGGAAAACTCCAAAAACCGGTTGCTCCGCTCAAAAAGCGTGTGTTTTTTTTTCTCGAAAGCTCTACGTACTTCCGTCACAAAATAAACCGTCAACCAGGCACGGTCGAATTCATACATATCGACGAACAGAGAATTATTTACGCCCTCACGCGCGAATCTAAACAAACGTAGCGATCGGCACGACGAAAATGCTTTACCACCTGCTCTCACAATCCCAGAATTCGCACGCACCGCGAACTTTTACCTACCATTGGCCGATCATTCTCAGCGCCCTAAGAAAGTATCCGCGGAATTGCCCGATGCCGAACTTCCCGACTGCGCGCACTCGAGGCCGCACTTCGGCGTGCAAGTTACTCAGACACCGAAGGAGTTGCAGGAAAGTGGAATTAGTTGACCGTGGCATTCGAGGGCACGGCCCTGGGTAGGAGCGGAGGGTACGCCCGACGACTCTCCAGGGCATTTCACCGGCGAGGGTTAAATAGACCCATTGGTCTTTCGCATTATCGGGCAATGCCCATCGAAATTTATGGCGGTGCGTACCCGCGCCTTTGGTCAACAATGGGCTAGACTGGCAATCACGCGAACAATTCATGCCAACTCCTGGAAAGGTCAGGCGCAACCAGGGCTCCCTTCCGGCGCCTCGATGCAATAACGGGCTTTTGGATTACGCAATTCCAGGCGACGCGCTTGATATCGAAGCCCCGTAGCCGGTGTTCGAGCTTCGGGAACTTCGGCATCGGGATCCAGCGCACGGCGTCGATATAGAGCCGGTGGCTTTCTCGATTCCACGGCCGATAAGGAATCTCGGGTAAATTGCCGTGGCCCGATCGTCGGGCGATATCCATTATTCGCGACGATTACCCAGATGAGAACGACGACGTTGAGCAAAATCGAGCGGCATTTGAGCAGCTGGATCGTATCCATTATTTCCAGTAACATGCTCGGCCTGTCCCGCCCCACGGTTACTTTGGCCCCTAACGGTCGGCTCGAAAAACTCGATAATCTTGGCCCGATCGGCTGCCTGAATATGCATAGCGTTCGATTCATTGCCCCCCGATTGATTTCCGATACCTTTCCCGACCTTTCCGATATTTACGACTATTGTTCGACACGATAAAGTTAATCTCCATCGGGGGGAGGGGGGAGAAAAAAGGAAATGGACGCGAGCAAGTAACGTACGGCTGGTAGAATTAACAAGTATTATACGGGGCCGTGAGTTTCGAGCGTGGAAGAATTGAATAGATCACCTTCGTTGCTGGCCGCGCGCACTGCTTTTTTTTTTTTTGTTCACCCTCTCGTAAACGTTGTTGTCATATTGCTCGGCAATTCCACGGATCGTACATTACGCCCAGCTGGTGGAGCTTAACTGGTTTTGACATTTTTACTGGAAATACCATCGAACTGGGAGTATCGTCGAGCTGGCAAGGGTTTTTAATTCCTCGCAAATTGTCGCTTACGGAGGATCGCCGGTCGGGATCGTTTTTCTCTCGAAAGCGTGAGAACTTACGAGGGACAGCTGCATCCTCGATGCCGGGAGGTTCGCGGACTTCTTTTGCAGGCCGGTAATTCGCGAAGATTGACCGGCGGTCAACCGAATCACGGGTCGATCGATCAAGCGTTTATTAGCGCGGCTGGCCGGCGGCCTCGGCTGCAAGAATTATTGCTCGCAAATGTACGCGCCGCCCGGCGAATCCGGCGACGCTCCTTGCGGCCAGGTTTGACGTACGTCGATGGAAAGCCTATATTTCATCCGCGTCGCGCGAAACCCATCGGCCTGACGCATGGCCTCTCGAAAAACGAGAACAGCGCCGGGGCAAAAAGCCCCCTCAGGATCTCGCTGTCGTCGCTGGCACCGCCCAGAAATCGCCACGTTAGAACGACGTGTAACAGCGTGCAATTATCCGATCAACGCCCGGGATGGGAGGCCAAATTCGGAACACGAATGGTATTCCAGGTGATTACGGTGCCTCGCGCAGGGCCATTCGTCACGCGTACGGGGAGATACAGCCATCGGGAATTCAATTTCCTCGCGGTCTCTTTCTCCAACGATCGAGACTCTCGCGTACGAACCGCGTCCCTGACGTCTTGATCCTCCGCAGGGCTGGGCGTATTTACGAGGGGCCGAGGATTAAATCGTACCTTCCCGGTCCCCCATCGATCGCGACTGTCCTTCGAGGAGCCTCGCCTCCGTCACTGGCCTCGCGTCAAAATCGCGACAGCGTCGTTGGGGGACTCTTCGACACCTTGGAAAGAGCCAAACGCGAGATTTATCCCTGGAGATGCCAGCGTGGAAATCGATTGATCGGGAGTGTGCGGAGATACGGCGCTCGAGAGTTAGATTTCCTCGCGACCTCTTTCCTCAACGACCAGAGCCTCGTTCGGGGAACCGCGCTCGTGACAACACAAGCCTAGGAAAGGCCCGGTCCCGCCATTAGGCGCTTATGACAACCGGCGATTAAATCGGCGTAACTCTATTATCTATCCGGCGAGACGAATTCGAAGGGATTTGCCAGCTACCTTTATTACACGCCGGCTTTCCCCCGCTTTATCTCCCCTGACAGACCGCTCGATCCTCGACGTGTCCGTCCGACTCCTTGACGGACAAATCCGTTTTCTACGAGACAGGCAGGGAGCCTATCGAAATAAAGGGTCTTGAGGAGCCAATTTTGCTCTCAACATGGTAATGCCCGTGTCTCGGTGTTGCGCAACCGCCGATCGAAGCTTCGATCGGACTGACGCACGGGCCGACCGGTGGATCGCGGCGCGTATCCGATACACGGACAATTAAATCTCCTCGTGCGCGTCACGAGGCTCGAGCCGCTCTATCGAACGAATCAGGAATAAATTTAAAGGTATGAACGCACTGCCGCGCGGTTTGCACGCGGGACGAATGAAGAGCGCTCGTTCCCTCCGCGGCCTTTTGTCGCTGACACACTAAAGTCCCTTGGCTCGAAGCTCATACCGCTTCACGACGGGCTCTAAATAATCGAAATAACGATGCGCGCATCGAATGGGAAATCGTGGGGATATTATAGGTGGGATTCGCACCTTGTAGGATCGCGGAGCCTCGAGATCGAGGCTCAACTCGGCGATAATCGATGGTATACCTGCAGGGTATTGCGATGGGATTGGAAGACGTGATTTTTGGAAGTCGCGGTCGATATAGAGAGGTTTATACGACGCCCGTGCGACGTTTGAATCTGGTGCGCTTAAGGGGCGCCTTAACGAATCTTAAACTGCTCCGACTCCTTGCTTTCGTATGCGCATTGCTGCCAAATAGTTTCGTCTGGAATTTAAGTCGCGCTTAGTGCTCATTAAGTTGGATTAACGCAAACTTCTGGACGCTCGGAATTGGACGCTAACGGAATACTAGCCGCGGTGGGTTTTAATCGGCTGAACGGGAATCCGTTTAATGGCAAGAGAAACGCGCTTGGAGCGCGACGCTCGTTGGATCGATCTCGATCCCTGATCCTCTTAATGTTGGACCGTTATTTGGCGCCGGTTGCCAGAAATCCCGTGCTTTTCGCGGGGCAAAAATGTAGCCCGGCAAAGTTTTTCGTTTTTCACGAGGGAAGACTCGGGAGAAGGAAGAGGACCGTCGGTCCCGTGGACCTAGATAAAAATCCACTTTCAAGCCACGTATGAGGCCAGCCTGGCTATTCTTATTGTCGTCGCTTCTTAATGGCTACTGGTTTTCAAAGTCCACTCGAAAACCTCCGCTTTCAGCGAGTGATAAAATTGCCCCAGGAATTTCTCCCCTTATTCTTTTCAAGCAAGAAACGAGATACGGAAGACGCTCGTACCGTCATTGTTATTTTCGGCGAATCGAAACAACGTTTAAAGCCGCGCGACACAATTATCCTTATTATCGTCATAAACAAGCCATCGTTCGTGCTACTCGCTTTTCAAAATCCCCCACCTCTCTCCTATTGGATAACGGTGCCAATCTCGATTCTTCTCCTTAAATAAAGCGCGAGAAGCGGAAACAAAAAGGTTACCCCCGGTGGCATTAAGCAAAAATTTACTTTGAGACGCCTCTCGGCCTGAATATTCTCATTATTCTCGTTATAAATAACGGACGGCTCGCGATGCTCGCTATTTAAAGCCCTGTACTTTCGGCGGGTGAAAAGGAGGTCAGCGTCTTGTCTTTTCTGAAAGGCGAGGCGCGAGAAGGCGGGGAAAAATCTTGGTGCTCCGTCATCGGCGTGTTGGACGAAAATCGAGTTTGAGCCGAGGACGTGTACCTGCGTGGCCGCACTTGTTATCGTCCTCCTCGTCACGATTACTTAGCGGGCGCGGTGGCATCGCGGTCTACCGAGAACGAATCGAAGAACGAAGTATCGATTTGTCGATGGACGAGGAGCGCGTAGACACGGTGTAAGATTTACGATAACACCGCGGTCGAACAACCGGCTCTCCCTCGAGAGGATAATTAATTTCTCATGCCCGCGCAAACAAATAGGAACCTACTCGATCTGCCACATCGCATCGATCAATAGAAACGTGTATCGCTCTTTTCTCACCGGAGATACAAGTTCCGCGTTGCTTTGGCGTAACAGGGACTCTGGCAGGTAGTAGTTGGGAAATTCAACTGTGAGAACTTCGAAGCGGCAAAGGCCTTTCGTAATCACGACCCTTTCGTTGTCGGTAAACTCGATGCATTATAAAATTGCCAGGTCATATTCGGTAAGTCCTCGAGGTGCCCTTTCGTTAAATCCACTCGCCTCGGATCCTTACGCTCGTCTTACGACGCTTCGCGCATGAAGAACGAGGGAGGATTTGTGATATTTGCACGTTTGATATAGACGTGAAAGGAGCGTCGGTATAAAGTACTTAAATTTGAGATTAAAGGCTGAATGATCTTAAGAGCGCTCGATTATTCTTCAAAAGTGGAAGCCACGTTTCGTATTAGGAAAAATCAAGTTCACTGTCTCGTAACGCATCGAGCGCAAGTCGCGATTTAAATCCAGCAAAGCGCGAGATTGTACGGCCGCAGTCATGCAGAATCGAGCCGGATGGAAAACCATGCTTCCGCGCAATTTCACGTCCTCGACAATTCCGCACGATTTTCACTGCGCTTTAATCGGCCCTCCTAAGTGGATGATAATAAAGCAACATCGGCCTCGCGTCGCGCGGATGAGAGATCACGAATGAGAATTTCCATAATAGACTGGTCGGTAGGGCGCGAAAGGTTTCTCGCCGTTTCGCGGAAATTAATATTCCGCCGCTGAGAAACGACCGATTCGCAGGGTTGTCCTCTTTTTCCACGGCTGCGGGAAAAATCCGCCTCCATCTCGTCTCCGTCGTCGTGGAATCTCCAGGTCGCCGCAAAAGAACCTTTAATTGGCCGACGGCTCGTGCGACGTCGTTCTTATTGGAAGCCCAATTGCACGTGGAATAACGAACGTTCCCTTCTTAACCTCTTATCTCCTGTACGCCGCTATAGTGGCTTTCGCGCGATCCATCGCTGTAACCAGTACGCGAATAGTAGCGACGAGTACGCGAATAGTCGTTATAAAACGACTTCTGTGCGATATCATCATTTGATGACTGTACATCAATATACTTGCTCCGTAATATATTAGTTGTACAACTTTGCTTCCCCCGTGGCCAACGATGGACAACGCTACGATAAAGCTTAAAATTTTTGTAAAAATACCGGTGGAAGCAAAGTTGTATACCTAATATTTATAAACATATCGCACAAAATTTGATTATCGATGATTAAACGATAAAAAATGATGATAAAAAAATTAATGACGCGTTCGTATTATCTTATTATGTTTTTTTTTTCAAACGGATTATACGAAAGGGTATAAAAACATTATAATTAAGTCATACTTTTATTCTAATGTAACTATATAATCCAGAGTACCATTAGACACGGATTACAGTGGTCTATTCTTTACACCCAAATCGAACACCACTCTAAAGATATATATACACAGCGCCGCAGAGAGAGAGAGAGAGAGAGAGAGTCCGGCCGTCGAGAAGGTAAAAACGACACGCTCGAGAGGTCAGGACCGAATCTCGTCCCGCAGGATCGAGTTTGATCAAATTCGACGATCATCCTCCTCCTTCGATTACCTGGCGTGCGGCGACAAAAGTACGTGCCGCGGCTCGGAGCCATTCGGGACTTTTAATTCCCGTTCTAGTTTCGGTTATCGACCAATCCTCCTGACGGCGCATCCCCCTTTCTGCGCTCTCCTGCACGGCCGCAAGATTGCAAATCGATATTACGGTGCCGCGATCAAGCAATCGGAGGTGGCCAGGGGGAGGGGGAAAAAGATCCGCAATTTTCGTCGCTCGTCGATGCCCCCTTCCCCCGCGTGTTTGTCTCTAATTGAAACTACGAGTCACCCCTTCCAGCTCTTATTCCCCGGCAATATCTGGTACAGACGACTCTATCCGCCGCGACCTGGCCCTTTCCTCCGCCGCTGGAGCGAGAGAGGTTGGAGGGGAGAAACGAAAAGGAAGTCGGAAGGCGCGATGAGCGAGCGCGCGTCCACTCGCCGTGTCATCGCCCAAAGCCGGTTTTAATATCTTCTTATTTCCCGAATCCACTTACGTACGGACACATCGGCGGATAATAGTGTCCTCAAAGCGAAATCCAAGCTGGCGCGGCACTTTAGATACCGGCGTGTAAAGATCGCCGTTAGGGTTATGGCGCGGTGTGGATAGATAGGGACAGGGATTTCCAGAGGGAGGATCGGCGGCTAAACGGTCGCGCATAATTTCGAAATTCCTCCGAACGCGTATTCGCGCGATAGAACGCGGTAGTTCGAGGTCGTCTTTAAACGGTCGGCGCTTAATGGGAAAAAGGAAGTAGACGGGTGTACAGCCCCGCGGTTAAGGTGTCGCGGTAGGAAATTAAGTTGAAAGTTGCGAGGCTCCTTCGAGAGGATCCCGGATCAAATCTCGACGATCGCTCCTCGATGTTGTTTGCGGGGTATTTATAATACGGAGTCGCTCCCTTGACTCGAGTAGTCGAAACGTACGAGGGGAGGGGAGGCAACGATCGTCGTAACTATGGCCGATTCGCGCATATTTATCGAAGGATACTTCGAGCGCTCCGTCGATGCTCGTAAATCAGGCGGCGCGATACCCAGCGTGGAAATGTAGGCCGTGAGCGGAGCAAGTCGCGGATCCGAGAGGAGCACCGGCGCTTCCAGCGTGGCGCTCCGGCCTGAGATGGGATTTTAAGAAGTTACACCCACGAAACTTCCACGATTTATATCCCTTAAACGTTCCTTAGTCGCGCCTCCGGATAAACTTCGTCGGCGACATAATTTTCAGGGCGCCGTAAGTTGGAAAATTGGAATTTCCCCGGCGCGCAGGAATTTTTCCTCCGCTACGGCAGCGGCCGTGCCTCGATCGAGGATCGATGGGAACCGGATGTGCCCAGGAGCGTTCCTCGAGTGGCCGGGAAATTCGTCGAGTGTCGCGCCTCAGGAACGTGCCCCGGTGCGCACGGTGCCCCCCTCTGTTCCGTTCAGCGTGCTTTGGCGGGCACGAAATTCGCCGGCGTGGCATGCCTCGGATTCACGGACGATCGAGATAAGCCGACGAATCGTACATCGTGCGGACGCGCGCTGCACGTACGCGTGCATGCTCGGTGCCGCGTGTAACCAGGTGCATTGGCCCCTCTGGACCCAACCCCGGACAGGAAGCACGCCTGTATTATGCGCCCAAGATCCAGTCATACGAGCGACTACCCACACGAGGCACGGGGATAATTGCGAGCGGAATTTTTGCCCGCCTCGGTGGCGAATATTGGGTTTCACGCGCCGCTGAATTTTGCGAATAGGAAGCCCCCCCGATCGGATCTTAGCGTGGCGCTTAACCGGCGCCATTATCTCGAGATTTCTTTTCAGCGCGATACTTTCATTGTGCGCCTCGTCGATCGTAAACGCCGAGGGAATTCCTTGTCGTCGATAATGACGCGATGAATGTTAAGCATCGATGTGTCGCCGGTGGTGGCGCGCGAAGTCGACGATTCGGCGCCAGGAGCTGGCAAGATAGTGGAGATAATTAAACATTCACCGAGGTGGCTCGCCCTGCGTGGCGCGAATATCGCGCGCGGAAAATTTCCCCGAGTATCGAAATTGAAAAGGCTCGATCTACGAGCGCCTGGCACGGCGTTGGATAATTTTACTCCATTAAACGCCGATAACGGCCCTGCATTTGTGCGTTAGACACGGACAATTGCCCAGGGATTGTCAAGTCGGCGGGAGGCGGGATTACTTTTGAAATAGCCCGGCCAGAAATTAAAGCGGCCGGCCATTGTGAACAAAACGAATGGAAAACACGCCAAAGGACGGCTCTCCCCTTTTAACGCGAGTTTTGTTTTAATTATAAATTTTTCAAAATCCACCTTTCATCCGATGCAAATGGCATTGACATTGATTTCCTCGTTCAATACCAGGCGCGAATGTAATAAGTTTTGGGTTAGCTTCCGCAGCGAATGGAAATTGCGCGATGGCGGAAGAATTGGCAGGAATATATATTTTTTTTTTTACCTTCATCCCCGACTCCGGAGGGCGCGGATATTATTTGCCGCGTTATATATCAGAATTTTCCGCCCACGATATTCGCGCGCCAGGCCGACCCAGAGTAGGACCTGCGCGAGGCGGTCGTTCGCCCGCAGAATCGCGATGATTAGTTTATTTACATTCGAAAATGGACTTTTTGGCGGAACGTTTGAATAATTTCCTCGTTTCACGGTGCGACGCAGGCTCGATTGGCCGGGCGATATATCGCCCTACGGTTTAATTCGGTGTACGTCTCATGACGGCGGACACGCGAGATTGAATTGCCGATAAGCCATTGTCCGCACAATGACTCTATTTCTGGATTGGATTTTACACGGGAATTAGTCATGTAATCAACCTGAAAGTACCGGGGCCCGATCGTACGGCGCGACCAGCCGCAAATTAGCAATAGGAATTATTGTCCGATCCCACTGCCACTTTCGCGTACATCCTCATCGTTCCAGCTGGAGATTTCTATCCACTCGCCAAACCGCAAGCGCCCCATCCTACTTTCGGGCCGGCGCCGTGCGCGAATAAATTTCGCGATCGTATGCAGCGCAATGATAAACATGACACGGACGGCTACTTTTTGCGCGATATATCCTCCCTGCCCGGCCGTCGGGTCGTTTGAATATAACTTATCGTTCCGTTAAACAAAAAATCCGCGTGTGGCTTCGCGTTTAACGAGGTCAGCCATCCGCATTATCGATCGCAGTGATCGCGGTCGGAATAACGTTCGGCTCGAATGAGGCGAGGTATCCGCAAGCACGAAGTCATTGTCCTGCCTTTGCAATCAACGCGCCGAGAAGAGAATTAAACATTTTTCCTCGAGCACTCTTTCAGAAGGATTTCCCGGTTAGCTGCTCCCAATGGAAACGGCACCGCGACAACTCGATTTTCCATTATACTCATTTACTTTACTACTCTCCTGGATACGGTGATAATCATCGAATACGCTATTCGTTATTAATTACTTTATTATAAAGCGGTACGTTTAATTCCCGCGTTCCAACATCGACAACAGCCGTTGGAGGAAGCTTTACTTTATTCGCGTATCAGAAGTTTTAAACCGTTCAACGCGTCGGCTTCTAAATACAAGATTACGGAATAAGATTCCTAATGACGTTGGAGCTTCATACGGTACACCTCCCGATCTAACTTCCCGTTATCGCATTTCGACTGCTCGCGTGGCACTATACATCGCAGTTTCTGAAAGTTCCAAATCTATCCAGCAGTTTGGCTTGGCTTCTGAGCGAGCTTGGGCGCCGATGGCTGTAACAGAGCGAACAAACGTCAGTCGTTGCGCCGCCTTTATCTCTCCAAGGTGGGCCACGTATCAGGCGATTATGGCTCGTACAGAAGTAGATGGGCTTACCGGAGATCCTGGATCTTAGCGATTCCGTTAACGGTGTTTCCTTAGACGCGCATTCGGGTCCACCCTGTTTCTCTCATCTCGTAGCGCAACTATGTCAACGTATCGTTACAATGCCGTGTTTGTCTCGGTCTCCCGTAAACAGTATTAACGCGCAGTCGTGTACTCACTTGCGATATCAGTGTACCTCCGTGTTTACTCCGTACTTCGGGCACAGACGCGTTACCTTTTGATGAGTCGAATCTGGCCGCATTTCGGTGGCAATTCTGGGATCAAAATTAGAGGCGAGCAACCAGATTCGCGTTCTATGTTTTAATACTGCTTGCGTTAATGTGAGCCTCAGAAAATGTTACGTCTGCATGTTTTGCCACTCACCCTGGTTATTCCCTGGTCTCTGGTCTTGTATATGTAGATCATACGATAGGTTTTCCATCGATAGCGTACGATATTAATCGAATGATAATCGTATAATCTAGTAACTTCGTGTTTCGATTTGTTCATTCGATCGAAGCTTAAAAATAAGAATACAAAAGGATACCTTGGAGTTCATCGAAACGGACCGAGTAAAGCAACTGCAACCGCGTAGTTAATTAATCTTAATATATCATTATTAATATAATATATATATTATAGTATCATTAACAAATTAAATAAACGATCTAAAAGTACATCATTAACAACTTCGATCAGGAAACTCGATCGAGATCGTACATCACGTATCGCACTCCTGGATGTTATATAAACGTTAAATCATTTCCCAAGATTTTCACGAACACGCGCCACGCCTGCGCGAGGCCAAGCCAAAGTTCACGTTAACAGTAATCTAATCCAAGGTAGATTAAGGCTCGAGATCCTCCTCAACGCCCGGTGGACGGATGTAAAGCAACGACAAACTCGCTTCACAGTTTCCCCTCTATGCCCTCGCGTCCTCGCATCTTCCTTTTTTTCCTCGCTTCTGGAAGCTGATACTCCGTTCGTTTCCATTTAGACGGCAAACCACGGCGCTTTCGCAATGATCTTTATCTCGGGGACGATCCCAGCACGACTGTCCTGGGCGAGACGAAGGCCGCGAAGGAGAGGATGAAGGCCCGCAAGAGAATCGGCGAGCTTAAGAAGCGGAGGAAGGCCAAGGAGAGGAGGAGGAAGCAGGAGAAGTCCTTGTCGGAAGCGCCGCTTGCATCCGGGGCCGGAGGCCTAAATGAAACTATAATGTCGAGGCTTGATCTCAGCTGCTTCATGAAAGCTCACAGGAAGGGACTCATCAAGGCTCCTTCGGTGGAGCACGCGAGGCCTCCGAAATACGCAAGGTTCGTGGCCGACGAGAGCCTTTGCGAGGCGGGGCGCAAAAAAAAGTATCACTTACCCGCTGGATTCTGGTAGGCGCGGCTTATCATAAATTCATCCCCGCTATGTTCGCTCTTTTACGGTTTAACGCTTTTCGAAGGTAATACGCGCACCACAGTGGTGTAATTCAGAATTCAGTTTTTGTTATTTAACGGGATATTTTAGCCGTTGACTGTTTCTTTTTTTTTCACATAAAAATGTCTATTTACCTTAAAAAAATATCTATTTACCTAAATTTGTTTTTTTTTATGCCTTGAAAATATTTTTATTACCTCGTAGCGTACAGTCGAGATTGGTTATTTTCGAAGCGGTATATATATATTTTATGTAAAGTTAGTAGAGTTATATAGAGTTATATAAAGAATAAGAAATGTTTATCTTAGTATTTAATATAGTAAATTGATGGAGAGTAATTATTCGTGATTGTCTTCAATTTATATAGAAGACAGTTTACACCGTATTCGAAGGAGAATTTTTCAACGAGTGAAAGCGTATATATGTAAAGCCAATCTATGGTACACGTTTCACTATAGGTGCGAGGATCAAATATTTGTCAGGAGCCGGTTTTTCCATCGAGCAAAGTGTCCACCCAGGCGGAGTTTGCCAGCCTCGCTAATCCGGGCGTCGAACGTGCCCGATCATACATGCTTCACATTTTACAGGAGGAAAAACGTACTCCCGCCTTACAATCGATATCTCGTCGCTGTTTACGAGTGTACCGAGGGATACGTCTTCGAGGACTCGATGGCCGACCGGCTATTTTGCAGCGAGGGCGCTTGGCTCGGTCTTTCGCCGCGATGCAGGATGGAAGGACGTGAGTTCGAGAAAAATTTTCAGACGAAATAAGAGGCTCGCAGGAAAAATGCCGAGCAAAATGAAGTACATTAATCATTTCGAGGAAGGAAAATGTCAGGAAGGGATAAATAAATTTTTCCAATAATCGAGTGCTATTCGATTTATGACTTTTATTTATCCTGCAATTCGATATTATTGCAAGGCTTAGGGGAAGAGGTCGACGATCAAAATCGCTAGTGACATTATTCTTATCTTTCCTGCTCGGACTATTTTCAAGTGTCTTTAAGATCTTGAAACTTCCGTTTCTTAAAAAAAGGTAGAGTTTACCTTACTGACGAGTTTGTAGACGGACCCGGTACGAAAAATCTTCCCTCTCCTTCCGCTCTTGTCATCCTCCAGAATTTTTCCAGAGGACCGTTTCGTCGACCTCTCAAACCGTATAACAAGATGCACACGAGACGCTCGCGAGTATCGTGCACATTTAGCTGCAAAAAGGCAACAATTTCCGTATTGACATGTAATGTCTTGAAGAGAAGGAAAAAAACATTCGAGACAGCGTCATTCGAGGCGTTCCCAGACGTGAAACAGAGAGGTATAGTGGCACTTCTTGGCACTCAAATGGTTAAAACAAACACGAAGTTCCTTCGTTCAGGGTGCCGTCGGGGCGGGCTTCTTCTATTTTTCTTCGTAGCTATTCGAAGCCCCGTGTTACTCGGTGTGCGTACACCCTTGACACATTGACAAGCCGAGAAATATTTTATCCCTTATCCCCGAGGGAAACGTTGTCATACGCAACCCCGGGACGTTGTCACTTCCTCGTGGAGCAAGCCACGATGATAATACATATGAGAGCGTAAAAAATGCAAGCCTCGAAGTATTTCACGTTTATAGATATTTCTGCACCATTCTCAACATTTTGGCGCAGTCCGCGAGAGATTTCGACCATTAGTCTTGCAACGAGCCGAGATTAATCCAATCAAAGTTTTCCACCTGGTCGATGGACATTTTTTATTCTTCCTCAAATTTGAACAGTAGTCGGTTAACGAGCAATAAGGTATACCTGTATTTACTTAAAATTAAATTAAATTAATTTAAATTAATCAATTTAAAATGAGGTATACCTGTACATTCATTTTCCAAATTCACTCCGGTAACAAACATGCAGGATATTCCTTCAGAGTCTTCTCGTATATTGATTCTACAAATTATTACTCGTACGGCTCATATGTCTCAGTCACGCTCATAGAAATCGAACCAAATCTTCCATTACCAAGACGCGTAGGCAGTGCAATATTGTAACGACGATGAAGTCCATTCGTATGAATCCACGAGGATGAATTCACTGGGATTCACGGAGGGGCCGACAATCACGGGAACTGGTGAATTTTTGCTCGGACCAGTCGTGGCGCGATACGTTCGCTTAATTAAATGTAATTAATTTCCGGCAGTGTCGAGTATTTATCGCCGTTTATTTCAGAAGGACCGCCCGGCAGCGTGAAACGTTGCAATCAGGACAGAGGGGGATGCGAGCAGGTATGCGAGGACACGCAGACGGGCACAAAGTGCTCCTGCTTCGATGGATTTCGCGCCAACGGATCCTCATGCATAGGTGATCTATACTTTGCATTTAAAAAGCTCGACCGTGCGTCCTGCCGTGTAATACGCCGCCGTCCGTTCTTCTTCGGTCCTCAAACGCAGCGCGAAGCCTGCCGCGTGTGTCGAATCACGAAAGGATCCTTCGAGCTATGCGAACCCACCGAAGAAGAGGAGAAAGATCCTCTCTTCTTTCCAGCTTTGATCTTTTGAACCACCTTGCAATCGATATCGCGATACACATCGGTATTTTTCGTTTCCTATATTAACTTATTTATCTCTCGACTTATTGTCCCTGATACGTCCGTAGATACTTGACAAATTCGTTTATCTTAGAGTACCGCCGACTTTTCTTATTTCACTCTTGTCCCTGTCCTCCCTCACTTTTTACACGAGCTTTCCTTGTCATTCCTCTATATCTCGCTCCATCGATTCCACCTCGAACAACAAAAATCGAACCTGAAAAGAGCGAATTCACTCTCGCTCCTAAATCGTTTATTCACTTTGCAAGTTTGTCTTGCGCGATGGCAACCGGCGGATTTCATGGCGGAAAATCGTAGGAAAAACGAAGCGATCCGTAACTCTTTCAGCGCGCTTGTCACTCGCCCAACTCATAACGTTGGTATCGCCGCTGAATCTCCGTCGTTCGGTACGAAGGGACCGCGGCTGACTGAATTATCGTGGGGGAAAAAAACGTAAATGGGTCGACTGCCCCTCGTGGGCGGACACATCCAGAAGGGGAAGACTTACAATCTCGAATCCTCGGAATCTATACTTCTGACTCGATCGTGCCTCTTCCTCGCGACGTCCCGTGATCCGCCCAAGATGAGACTCTAAAGTTAGAAAAACGTGTAACCCGAGAGGAAAAGCCGCCTTTCGCGTCTTCAGCCTTGGGAAATTTGACACCGCGACCGGTTAACCGAAATTACGTCGTTATGGAGTCGCGTTTATCTTGAGGAACTTTAACTCGAGTAATATCGCGGCATAAATTACCACGATCTTGCCTCTCCCAGAAGCGAATTTCATCCTATTTTCCCCCTAACCGCTTTTAGATCTGCATCGATCACGAGGATTTTATTGAATTATGGAAGAGAAGCAGGGAGGAAACCATGTCCGATTATCGAAGAATAAATTACATTTCACGAGGTTTAAGGGATCATTATTACGATGATCTGTATATAAAGCAAAATCGGGATTAACGCTATAGCCCCCTCGCGCGTCTATTACGCTCGAGAAAAAGCTCGCCCTCGTCTCCGCTAATAACGCTTTCATACGAGTACAAATAACGGACCTGGGAAACCTTGTGTTCGCATTGGCGCTGGTATAATATTACACGCGAGCAATTTCTTGCGAGTCCCCAATAGGCGCTATAATTAGTTTTCCATATACGATTCCAAGGGGAGGGGGAAAGGGAGCCATTCTAAAGAGGTCCAATTAAATTTTTTTCCAAATCAACTGCCCCCAGTTTTAATGCGAGAAAGGCTCAGTGGTAGAAAGTGATGCGGACGTGGGTTGAGTCGAGGAGGAACGGGGCCGTTGGGTGGAGAATATTTTTTTAACGATGCCTCTTCGAGGATGATCAGAAACGCATTACCGCCTACCGTGTAATTTGTAGTCCTCGCGGTTGACGCGATCGAGGCGCTAACGAGAAATCCCCCCGTGTCTATCCCATCGCAATATAAACCGCGTCCCACGTTAAGGACGATTAGTAACGTATTGGCCGAGCACACTGGGATTATAAGTACCTCTATTATCGCGCAACCTAGACTGGCGCGTGGTCGAAACCGAGCGTAAGTACCGGCCGCATTGTATGTTAATCGGTATCGGCATCTCCATGAAAACGACCACAATGTGAAGTGGAACCGAAGTGCATTTCAAGTGCAACTACCGCCGCCCCCGGTGTGCAAACTACCTCTCCCTCGTTATGCCAGAATCTATGCCGCGACAGTAATCACCGTTTAGACAACGCCGACCGGTCCGTGGGCATGTATTAAAGGCTCAAACGCCCTGACGTATATCGCTAGCCGCTCCAAGAAACGCAATGTACGATCTACAATGTAGCTCGTCCTTTCAGCAACGTTGGACGCGGAAGTATCGGGTTACGTCGTCCTTCTTTCATCGCGTATTTAACCCGACACGTTTTTGTCTAAGCAACCCGTTAAGCGTGATGGATAGAAGGTCCGCATAGCGTGCACCACTAGCCGGTTCTGTCTTCGGCTTCTACGATCTTAATACCGCGATTAACACGCGCGAAAGTTCATTGATAAAAAGGATCTTTGCTTGGCACGACACGCGAGCATACAGATTATCCACGATCCACCAATACCCAATATTACGGATCAATTATCCTGGGTATCCTCGGTATCCCTAGCGTCTAGTATAATTAACAATAATCACGATTTATGGATTCCGTAGCAGCTCGGCGGGGCGTTAGCGTATCGAAGCGACCGTTGATATTCGATAATTTCGGGTTTTCCGTGTAATACGTCCCTCGCATGCACGCTTTATCGCGTGACGATCCTCGAATCCTCGCGTGCCCGCAATAAGTACGTGTCATTCATCGAGGCGGCGATCATTGCGATAATATCGCGCATAAGTGAGCCGCCCCGAGATTACTCCGCGCTGAGGATAGTGAGAAAATGTTCGTTCCATCGTGAATTAACGAGCTCACTTAGACGGGGCAATTTATTCAGCGTTGTTTTTTTCAACGGCCCGACGAGAAGCCCGGTTCCCGTGTAATTGAAGTAATAAGTGCCAGATACCGAACGAACCACCCGCGGAATAATATCTTTCAGTTCCTCAGTCCTATTCCCCTGCGTTAATTATCTCCTCGTAGACGTGGACGAGTGCTCCGAGGGAATAGCCGGCTGTACCGAGATCTGTCACAACGATCCTGGCTCTTATCACTGCGAGTGCCGACCTGGCTATCAGCTGGCCGACGACGGGAAGTCCTGCCAAGGTAGGACGATCGATATTGTAATGCAGGATTGCTTTTATTGGCCGATAAATGCACAGGTATAGAGGAGCACGGATGATACGTGGTCGATAAATCTGATCATCCGTCCTAGGGTGATTCGCTCGTCGTTAGGACGTGCGTTCGTTAGATTCAGGCCGATGAAGGCAGTTTACCATTCTGAGCATCACCCTTGATTATCTTTTCCTCGACGCGCTATCCTCCTTTTTGTCGGATCGATCCTCCAGCGTCCTTCGTTTCCCCCCTCCTCGCCGCGCGCCTCCAGCTCAATATTGCCCGACGACTTCGCGACTTGTCTTCCCAACTCTTCGACCCGCCATTAGGCTGAACGAGATGTACCTATAGTCGGTTCTTTCATCAGACTTCTCCGCGAAGGGTTCGAGGGAAATTAATTTCTTCCCTTTTTTTTTTCCCCTCTTTTTTCCGAGTACTACAACAAACTTTATTCCGAGAAATGACGATAATTTCTGATCTCCTTAATTGCCCTATCGTAGTCTAAGAAGCCCATCATCGGCCATCCGATTTACTTCCCCCCCCTCCCCCCTCCCACCCGGCGATCTTTGCCGAATTAATTCTGCCAATCAATTCCCGAAAGAAGCCAATTTATCTCTGAACAAATAATCTTCTTTATCGAAGACTTATCTTCAACTTCCGGTATTATTACTCGATAATTGATGCCGACGAAAGGGCCGCCGATGGTATTAATGCCGAGTAATGCCGTGTTTTAAGGGGGAAAATAGAAATTCTCGATCGTAATGAATTACTTCTCGAGTCTTTGCCGGCTGGAAAATGAAATTTTGTAACGCTCCATTCTCCGCGCGTGGCTATGTGTGGATAGTGAACAGTCGCCCTCATTAAGACCGAACGCGTTGAACGCGAGGCTTTCGCGATGATATTATCCGTCTATTGGCTCGACAAACGAGCTTTCAACGAGATTAACCTTTGCACGCTCGTGTAAAGAGTTTGCACGTCAGGTGAAAGCGCGTCCGGAACTGGTGACAAATTAATTTCATCTTGGGTCTATCTCTTTACCGTTGCTCTTTATTTTTCTTCTTTTATGCCGAGATGAGACTGAGACGAAATTACTTTAAGTGGAATTCACTATCTATAAAAATCGGTGGCAATCGGTGTAATCGTCAGCCAGAGACGGATATGTCGACGTGAAACTAAGTATGGCCAAATTGAGACTGGTTAAATTTGTCCTCCATTTAATTCTTAGTATAAATAGTAAAGATCTTTAAGAAATGTTGGTTGATAGAAATTCCAGATTACTTTATGTATTTACTTTAAGTGTAAAAACTTTTATGATTTACTTAAGTGTAAAAACGAACATCCAAGTTTTAGATATTATTTCTACAAAAACTTTGCTAGCCGGAATAAGAGAAATCGTCGTAAATACTTTATATAAATTACAAGTGTTATTTTTCTTATCTCTTTGTTTATGTAATTTTTTACACATTTTTCCGATCCTTTAAGATTTTAACGAATTAATAAATACTTTATGTTACATCTTAATTATTTAAGGCACGTTTTAAATAATCAAACCCACGCAATGCAAAGCTCATGCGTGAAAAGTTTACGGAATTACTTTGAAAGAAGTCTAGACTTTTGGTCACAGATGATAGCCAGGATTTGAATCTATCTCTTGAGAATGGAATTGAAACTTTCCAGCACGCTATCGCAGCTCTATATTTAACGTAAGCCGTGTCGTTTGCGGACATTCAAAGGCCGCTTTGCATTCATTCAGCATTGATACCGATGCTCGCTGAATTGTATCTTCCTCCAGTGCAGAATAGTCCGACTCAAGAATCTTTCTCGAGAAAACGTGCTTTCTTGGAAAATTCAACGCTGCAAGAATCGATCACTATCCCTACACGCGATAGTAATATACGCACAAAAATCCATCAAAAAAAAGGATTCCTATTAAAAAAAAAAAGTAATGTCCACGGATCCTTAAATAAAAAAAAAAAGTGGTGGTAAACTAAAAGAACGCATGTGTCCAGAAACGTGAGTATTTTCGACGAGAAACCGTAGATCAATCACGCCGATTGGCTTAGTAATTCTAATATTAAGGAGAGGCGGAGAAACAAGTTCGATAGCCGTAACTTTCCCCCCGCGGTCATCAAACTTGATCACGAAGTGGCTCGTTAATATCTCTCAGACGTTAACGAGTGCCTCCTGAACAACGGACACGGGCCGTGTCAGGGTACGTGCATCAATCTCGAAGGAAGCTACGAATGCAGCTGCGCGGACATTTCCGGGTACAAATTGGCGGCGGATAATCACAGTTGCGAGGACATCGATGAGTGCAAGGAAAACAATGCCGGCTGCTCGCACGTTTGCCTTAACACTCCTGGCAGCGTCTTCTGCCTCTGTCCGGATGGCTTTTATCTGACCGACGATTGGAAGACCTGCAGAGGTAAAGTCCAACCCCGCTGAATTCGACTCGAAATTCATCTTTCGGACGAATCGATATTTCTCTGTTCGCACCCCATAAAGTTAGATTCCACGATCTCTCGTTTTATTAGACGTGAACGAGTGCGAGAATGTACCGAAGGTTTGCGCCGGAGATACCGATTGTGAAAATACCGTGGGTTCGTACAGATGCGTCAGCAAACCGCAGAAAATGACCAAGATACTCCAGGACGTGGATTACGACGCGGAAGAGGGCAACGACGACGACGACAACGAAGACGACGACGACGACGACGAGGAGGATGAGGACGAGTATGAGGAGGAGGGGATCACGGAAATTCCGGAGTTCGGAAAGTGCGAGCTTGGCTTCAGGAAAAACGAGAACGGCGAGTGCATTGGTTGGTAGAATTCTTTTTTCTCACCCGATCCCAACGATTCACCAGCGTCCATCTCGCATTTCAAATCGCGATTAACCGAACCGGTAATCGCGTAATATTAATTATGCGCTCGAGAAAATCATTATCCGAAACGCGTATCATTTCGTGCCCGGAAATCCCAATTTAAAACGCGATTTGAGTAACGCATTTCGAGTTCAATTATTTAAATCCAACCGAACGAGATCGGGAGTTTTTAAACGAGGCTCGTTTTTCCCCTCGCCATTCGCGTCGCGCCCTCGACGATTCCCAACTCACCTTCAACATATTTCATCATCGCGCGCCGCCCACGATAACTCACTATTAGCCTCGCGTCATGGACATTCGCGTCGATTACATCGCGACATTGTACCGCGGCGCGATACACACGGGCCAAGGAAAAAAGTCCGCGCCACGATGACACCGCGTTACACCCGGATGTAAACGTACGCCGCGAGAGATAGGCGCGGTGCCCAAGTAGGTTAACCGTGCAAAATCCGCTCCGCGCCGTGTCAAAAACAGTCGGAGCGCGCGAAGGGCACTCGTGCTTCCGACAGTTGCACACTCTGACCAACAACTAACGCTCTTCCATTCCTCGCCAAAGAGTCCTTCCTCCTCGTCGGCATCGTCTACGATCGTGCGTTGCTTTCCTTTCAGCCGTCGACGAGTGTCGCGAGGGGGAGGAGGCGGCCGGCTCTCACGGTTGTCGACGCAAGTGCATCTACGAGCCTGACAGCGCCCGCTGCACTTGTCGTCCGGGATTCGAGCTCGAGGAGGACCGAGAACACTGCAGGGACGTGAACGAGTGCGCCAGGACACCGTCGCCCTGTTCTCACGGCTGCAACAACACGGAAGGCTCCTACGTCTGCCACTGTCCTCCGGGATACTCGTTAAACGGAGAGAGCGGCACCTGCTCCGAGAGCAAGACGTGCGCCTCGTTGGACTGCTCCCACGAGTGTCGGGATAACACGGTACACGGGCCAGCCTGCTTCTGTCCCCTGGGATACGAATTGCTGAATGACGGGCTCACCTGTGCGGACATCGACGAGTGTGTCCTGAGGCTGTGCTCGCACTCCTGCGTCAATCTGCAGGGCACCTTCTCCTGCGTCTGTCCCCAGGGCCTCCGTTTGTTGGGCCAGGAGAGATTCAATTGCACGGACGTGGACGAGTGCGAGGAGGAGGCGCACGGCTGTCAGCAGGAGTGCGCTAATGTGCACGGGAGTTATCGATGCGCCTGTCGTTCTGGCTTTTCCTTAAACGAGGATGGAAGAACGTGCAGCGATTTGGACGAATGTTGGACCGGTCGACACGGCTGTTCGCACGACTGCGTGAACGAGCCTGGGAGCTTCAGATGCTCCTGTCCAAAGGGCTTCGAGCTTCTACAGGATGGAAAGACCTGCGAGGATATCGACGAGTGCGCTAGCAATCGTCACAACTGTTCAGATACCTGCACCAATCGGCGTGGCAGCTTCGAGTGCTCTTGTCCTCCTGGATACGCGCTGCTAGAAGACGATGCCACCTGCGAGGACATAGACGAGTGTTCTGGAGGAACACACGGCTGTTCCCATTCCTGTATTAACGAGCATGGAGGTCACAGGTGCGCCTGTCCCGAGGGTCTCGCGATGGGGGTCGATGGAAGGAGCTGTCAGGATGTGAACGAGTGTCTCGAAGGTACTCACGGCTGCTCGCACGAGTGCTCGAACACTCACGGCTCCTACGTCTGCCAGTGTCCTCCGAGTATGACTCTGGACGAGACTCGGAGGATCTGCATCGCGCTGGACGTCTGCGGGATCGCTAATTGCTCGCACACCTGTGAGAGAGACCGCGACGCGTACAGGTGTACCTGTCGAGAGGGTTACACCTTGCAAATCGACGGAACGACCTGCGAGGATTTCAACGAGTGCCTCGAGGACGAGCACGATTGCTCCCACGAGTGTATCAACACTGAAGGTAGTTATAAGTGCACCTGTCCGGAGGGCTTGAAGCTCCTGAAAGACGGTCTGACCTGCGAGGACTCCATCTGCCCGGAAGGACTACGGCAGGACGAGGAGGGAGAGTGTCGAGACATCGACGAGTGCCTCGAGGAGGAGCACGAGTGCTCTCACTCCTGCATCAACGAGCACGGCTCGTATCGTTGCGCCTGTCCACTGGGCTGGACCTTGAAGGAGGACAGTCTTACGTGCGCGAAGTTGGATCCCTGTTCGACCTCGAGCTGCTCGCACGAGTGCATCCTCGAAGGCTCGACGTACAGGTGCGCGTGTCCTCTGGGTTATCGTTTGCAGGAGGATGCCTCGACTTGCGTGGACATCGACGAGTGCGTGGACGAGGCTAAGAACGACTGCGTCTACGGCTGTAGAAACGAGGATGGTTCCTACTCTTGCGTTTGTCCGCCTGGTTTTCAGCTTGGAAAGGATAACAGAAGCTGCCTCGACGTGGACGAGTGCTCTCGAGGAACTCACGATTGTCCACAAGGTGGATGCGTTAATACGGAGGGCAGTTACACCTGTTCCTGCATGCCTGGCTATCGCTTCTCGCTGGATAAACACATCTGCGAAGACATCGACGAATGTTTGGACAACGAGCATAAACACAATTGTTCCCATTTCTGCTTGAACACGATCGGCTCGTACGACTGCCGCTGTCCGCCTGGTTGGAACCTCGAGGAGGATTTGAAAACTTGCGAGATTTCGGACGATCCTTGCAGAGGCGATCACGGATGTTCGCATACCTGCGAGAAGGACGGAGAGGAGGTTCGGTGCGGATGTCCGGAGGGATACGAGTTGGGGGAGGACGAAAAGACTTGCGAGGATGTGGACGAGTGTCTGGAGGCCCTTCACGCGTGTACTCACGTCTGCGTCAACACCAAAGGCGCTTACCTCTGCGAGTGCCCTCCAGGATTTCATCTGAAGAACGATCAGAGGAGTTGCGAGGACATCGACGAGTGCGCGACTGGCGATGCCGGATGCTCCCACAATTGTTCCAACTCGCCAGGCGGTTTTCTCTGCAGCTGCGCCGAGGGATACAAGCTGGACGATGATCGGAGGTCGTGTCGCGACATAGACGAGTGCTCGAGCGATCTTCACGACTGCTCCCACGAGTGCGAGAATTTCGAGGGCGGATACGCGTGCTACTGCCCCGAAAACCTGGCGATCGGTCAGGATAACAAGACCTGCTCTCACGTGGACGAATGCTCCCAGGGGCACAATTGCAGCCATTCGTGCGTCAACGATCTGGACGGCTACAAATGCGAGTGTCCCGACGGGTTCAGATTGGACACCGACGAGAAAACCTGCCTGCGGATCGATTTCTGCGCCGATGGCCAGGGCTGTTCTCACGATTGCACCAGCGACTCGCACGGCTTTCGATGCACCTGTCCCACGGGCTACGTACTGTCCAAGGACAACCGGACGTGCGACGACGTGGACGAGTGTGCGCGAGCGAACGAGGAAGTGATTAGCCCCTGCTCCCACGACTGCGTCAATACGAAGGGCAGCTTCGAGTGTCGGTGCCCGACGGGCTATCGCATAGCCGCGGATCGAAGGACCTGCGAGGACATCAACGAGTGCATCGAGGAAAACGGCGGCTGCTCTCACCTCTGCGCCAACACCGAGGGCGGCGTCGAGTGCGCCTGTCCGGACAATTACAAATTGCTGGAGGACGATGGCAAGACCTGCGTCGAAATCGACGATTGTCTCATCGACAATGGCGGCTGCTCTCACCTCTGTCACTACGAGAACGGGGAGGTCTCTTGCTACTGTCCCCCTGGAATGATCCTGAGGGACAACGGCACCGTCTGCGTCGAGGAGAACAAATGCTACGTCGATAACGGCGGCTGTTCCCACCTGTGCCACTACGAGGACGGAGAGGCATCGTGCTTCTGCCCTCCTGGCATGGTCCTCGCGGAGAATGACACCACGTGCATCGACGAGAACAGGTGTCTCGTCGACAACGGCGGCTGCTCCGACCTCTGCCACTACGAGGACGGAGAGGTGTCTTGCTTCTGTTCACCCGGAAAAGTCTTGTCGGAAAACGGGACCACCTGCATCGACGAGAACGGCTGCCTCCTCGACAACGGTGGCTGTTCTCATCTCTGCAAGTACGAGGATCAAAAGGTGTCCTGCCTCTGTCCAGAGGGGATGATCCTTTCCAAGAACGAAACCCACTGCCTCGTGGTGAACAGGTGTCTGATCGATAACGGCGGCTGCTCTCACCTCTGCAAGTACGAGGATCAAAAAGTGTCCTGCCTCTGTCCAGAAGGGATGATTCTTTCCAAGAACGAAACCCACTGCCTCGTGGTGAACAGGTGTCTGATCGACAATGGCGGCTGTTCTCACTTCTGCAATTACGAGAACGAACTGACGTTTTGCACCTGTCCCGATGGGATGATCCTCTCGGACGAAGGCACTCTCTGCACCCTGGCCAACAAGTGTTCCATAAACAACGGCGGCTGCTCCGACATATGCGCCTTTTCGAATGGCTCGGCATCCTGCGAGTGTCCGCTCGGGTATCAGCTTTCGAGCCTGGACAACGCTACATGCCTCGACATCAACGAGTGTCTGGAACTGCGGGACAACTGCACCCACAAGTGCATCAACACCCTCGGTGGCTTTAAGTGCGGCTGCAACGATGGTTTCGCGGTGAACCCCGAGGAGCCCGCATTCTGCGACGACGTCGACGAGTGCGAGGTCGATAATGGCGGCTGCTCTCACTCCTGCGTCAATCTCGTGGGCTCTCACCGCTGCCTTTGTCCAATGGGCTACCTCCTGGAGGCGAATAATGAAACCTGCCAGTTCGTGGACGGCTGTAAGGAGAATAATGGGAACTGCTCTCACAAGTGTATCTTCCACGAGGATACCGGTGATGTTCTTTGTAGCTGTCCACCTGGTTTTGCACTGAAGGATGATCGTCTTAATTGTCAGGACGTGGACGAGTGTGAGACGGATAATGGTGGTTGCTCGCACTCGTGCGTCAATTTGGTAGGATCTCATGGTTGTTCCTGCCCAATGGGTTACCTGCTGGAGTCGAACAACAGGACCTGCAAGCTGGTGGACGGCTGTAAGGAGAACAATGGCAACTGTTCGCACAGGTGTGGCCACGATGAAGAGACAGGGAGCACTCGCTGCTCCTGTCCCCTGGGCTTCAGGCTCAGGGACGATCAGAGAAACTGCGAGGACGTGGACGAGTGCGAGGAGCTGGAGAACGACGTGGAGACCGGTTGTTCGCACACCTGCGTGAACACTGAAGGAGGGTATCACTGCGAGTGTCCTTTGGGATACATCCTGCGCCCCGAGGACAAGAAGATCTGCGTCGACCTCGACGAGTGCCTCAGTACAAGGCACAATTGCACCCACGACTGCCTGAACCTCTTGGGTAGCTACGTCTGCACCTGCTACGAGGGCCACTACCTGCACACCGACGGCTCGACCTGCCTGGACATCGACGAGTGCCGCGAGAAGAACGGAGGTTGCACTCACGAGTGCACGAACACCATAGGCGGCCACTTCTGTTCCTGTCCCCAGGGCTATGACCTCGCGCAGGATGAGAAAAGCTGCCTCGACGTGGACGAGTGCCAAAGTGACGCGGATAGATGTTCCTACGAGTGTATCAATACCTTGGGCTCCTTCAGCTGCGTCTGTCCGGATGGACAGATATTAGCCAACGACTCTCGTAGCTGCGTCGAAGTGGACGAGTGTCGAAAGGATAACGGAGGGTGCTCTCACGAGTGCACGAATGGAGCAAACGGTCGCACCTGTTCCTGTCCCGGAGGTTACATCCTGGACAGAGACGAAGAGACCTGCGTCGACGTCGACGAATGCGCCTCGAAGAACGGAGGCTGCTCTCACGCGTGCAAAAACACGATAGGCGGCCACTTCTGTTCGTGTCTCAAGGGCTACGAGCTTGGGCAGGACGAGAAGACCTGCATCGACGTGGACGAGTGTCGAAACGGAGCAGCGAACTGCCCTCACGAGTGCATCAACACCTTGGGCTCCTGGAGGTGCGTCTGTCCGGACGGACACGTGCTGGCAAACGACTCCCTCAGCTGCATCGACGTGGACGAGTGCAGACTGAACAACGGCGGCTGCTCGCACGCGTGCTTCAACGTGCCTGGTGGCGTCAGGTGCAGCTGCCCCGTGGGTCTTCATCTGGATGAAACCGGAAAGATCTGCAGAGACGTGGACGAGTGCATCAAGGATAACGGCGCTTGCTCCGATATCTGCGTCAACCTCGAGGGCAGCTTCGTCTGTCGATGTCCGGAGGGCTTGAGATTAGACGCGGATTTGAGGACTTGCATCGACGTCGACGAGTGCGCCATCGAGAATGGTGGATGCACGGATATCTGTGTCAACGAGAGAGCGGGCTATAGGTGCGAGTGTCGACCTGGATATCGCTTAAAGGAGGATCGAAGGACCTGTCTGGAGGTTGACGAGTGTCAGAAGGATAACGGCGGTTGCTCTCATGGCTGCGCGAAGGAAAGAGCGGGGTATCGATGCGAGTGTCCATCCGGGTATCGCCTAGCCGAGGATGGAAGGACCTGCAGGGACGTGGACGAGTGCCAGAAGAATAACGGTGGCTGCTCTCACGTGTGCGTCAACGAGATAGGCTCCTTCCGATGCGAGTGTCCCAAGGGCCACCAGGCCAGGGGCAGCTCCTGCCTGCACGCGGATCCCTGTGCACACAACAACGGGGGCTGCCAGCAGATATGCAACGCCGAGGAAGGCAGGGCCGTTTGCACGTGCAAAGAAGGGTATCAGTACGATCAGGAGGATATTAGGAAGTGCCGCGATATCGACGAGTGCGAGGGTCAACACAGCTGCGATCAGGTTTGCGTAAATACCATCGGCTCGTACGCTTGCAGATGCAAGGAGGGCTTCGTCATGCGGAATTCAACCTGCGTCGGTGAGTCCACAAACAATTCGGTTAGAATGAACAAACTTGCCACGGGCTTACCTTTGCCAATCCGCACCCGCTGCACCGTGATTGATCGTAATCTATGATTCAGTACCAACGTACAGAGGGACTGAGGATTCCCCTCGTTCTCAATGTTGTATTTGGGATGAGCGTAAAATTTTTCTTCGAATTTTTGCTAACTGATCCAACTTGATCATTGCTCGCGTATCATACGGGTGGTGGATTTATACTCGAAGGGTTTCTTGTCGGAAGGTTTTCCCGGACTATTGTCGCTCTCGAGAGATTCTTTTTGTTCGGTTCCTCGTACACGCCACGCTTGACTGTACTTCGGGATGATTTACAACAGCTTGTGAGAAATTTCCAAAGAGACACGTCTCATGGTCTCTACATCTTACGGTTTATGGCGAAAGTTGAAACCACATTTTTCATTCAATTTTCCCGAGGTAATTTGACAAGGGAAACAAAATCGCTTCTCGTCTCCCAGGATACCTCCTCAGACATCATTTGCATTCTCTCCACACGGTAGATTTATATTCGAACAGTTCCTTCCGCGTGGTTCTCGCGGATTATCGTCGTCCCTCGAAGAATCCCTCCGATCCTTCGATACGTTTTCCTCCTACACGTCGATCATCGCGCACGATGATTTATGATAGCTTATCAGGAAAATCGAGGGGGATGCATTCGTCGTCGACGCTCCCTCGGAGATATCGACGAGTGTGTGTGTCGCGGCTCTTTGCAAAAAGAACAAGCGCCTCGAGTGTCCCCAGAGGCAGGTTTTCATCGCGAGTGCGGTCTATCGATCCGAGTGCTTGCACCTGTGTATGGCCTGTCCGGGATATTTCCAAGGAGCAAATAAAAAAATAAATAAATAAATAAGTAAGAAAAAGGAGTAACAACGAGTACATCAGGGCTTAGATCCAAAATGTTCTGGGCGCAGATATCGACGAGTGCGCCGAGGAGGCGCCCTGCAAGGATAGGTGCATCAACGTGCCTGGCTCTTATCGTTGCTCCTGCCCGCCAGGATTCCGCGGCCAAGGAAACGATTGCATAGGCAAGTTAGCCGTTCGAGCGTAGGGAATATCGAGGGTGGAGTAATTAATGGCAAAGTAATTAATTTGATCGACTCCGCGTATTTGCATCCTCAGACGTCGACGAGTGCGAGTGGAACAACGGCAGATGCGAGCAGGATTGCATCAATACCCACGGATCGTTCGTTTGCGCCTGCCGGAACGGCTTCGTACTGAATCAGAGGTAAGCGTGTAAAAACTTTGGCCGCTTTAACGCCTACCCAACAGCTTCGCGCTTAATGCGACGTGAAAAATGTAGCCGTTTGGCGGAACGAATGGCCATTGTTTTCTGGCCGTCCATTCACGAAGTCTCGTCAGTACTGCATTTCGTTCCCGGACTTCTGGCGAGTGGTTATTCCAGAAATTAAATACCTCGAGCCTGATGCGATCGTTGTTGCAATGCTTTTTGGCCTGCGCAATGAACGGACCGGCGCGATGATTTCGATTTTACGCGTCAATCGGCGGGTGTTACGCATTTTGAATTGTGGCGTACGCACAATGGGCGCGAGAGATTCGAAAACCCTTCGATATTCTCCCGTTATTTACAGCGTCGATTTTGCAGGGAACGCCGTGGCGGTAGATTATTTTGAAGTATCGCCGTTTAATAAAACGTTTTTTTCACGATCGCGATGTTTACGCGCGTTCAACTGGTTTGCAGGTTTTTTTAAATATTTTATTACAAGTTTTTTACGAGGTCTTACTTTGATTCGGTTAATGGCACGCAGGCTAATGACTACAGTGTGTATTACAGATTTTTTTTTAGAGTACTAAATACTGGTACTGTTTCCCATTTTTTTAATCTAGTAGTTTCCCACTTTTTTCCCCGGTTTCTTCCACGCACCATCGTTTGGACTTGTTCCTTCCCGGATTGTACTCGTGTATATACATCATTCTATCCACTCACTCATATCAACTTACGAACGACGTTCTATTATAAATAGCCAGATATTATTAACGAGCATGTTTTCCAACAACAACAACAACAAGGATTAGATCGTAATGGTTATGCGGCAGAACTAGGTGACAAAATTGAAGTAAATTTCCTAGCAAAAGGACGCAGCTCCCTGGTTTCTCCCCCCCCCCAAAAAAAAACGTACCCACCGAGCGTGGTCCGTAAACCAAAATGATGAATGCTTTATGCGGCGATTCTCGGCGTTATCTGCGGACAACTAGGGGTCCACGAGTGGGTAGCGCTTAGATTCATTGTCCCTGGATTTCCAGGAACAGGAGCCAGTGTCAAGATATCAACGAGTGCCTGAACCGGAACGGGGGTTGCACCGGTGACTGCGTCAACACGGCCGGAAGTTACTATTGTACGTGCAGTAACGATTTAGTGTTGGCCTCCGACGAGAGGACTTGCGTCACACCGGAATCGAGATGCCGCGTCATGGAACCACCTTTGCACGGCGAGGTCAGTATCGATTCGCGGGTCATTTTAGGCTTTTCCATCGTGCACAAACCACTGATAAACCCTCTTGAATTTGTAACCCTCGACATCGAAATTGTACTTAAATACAAGGTTTTCTACGAAGTAAATAAAAAGGAAAACCTTATCATAATCCATATTAAATTTTATCTTACAAATTGGAATTGATTTCAAACCGAACCATATCGCATCGTGTCGAAATATTCTTCGAACTTATTTTGAATTTTGGAAATTGGCTCAAGATGAACTATTATAGGTTCTACAAGAGACTTTTTATATTAAATAACCTCAGCGATGGATATTTCAAATCGATTAATCGAACGAGTAGCTGAAAAAACATATCCTCTTATATCTCGATCGCGGGGCACATTCAAGGTTACACATTGCCCGATGTTTTTTTCTTTTCACGTTGGAATCTTCGAGCAGATTAGATGTCCTGGCCACTCTTCCGGGGCGACGGATTACCCGCACGGCGCCAGGTGCCACATTCGCTGCCGACGAGGCTTTAAATTGGAGGGGCCCCACACGAGGTACTGCATGACCGATGGACGGTGGAACGGAAAGGAGCCGACTTGTCTGCACGAAACGATCCTAACGGATCCTCGCTATCACTCAGGTGATTCATCACTTTAATTACGGGCTCTCCCAGCGTTTGAATGCTCCCCATCTCCAGGCCCCGGATTTATGTTCCGCGCCGGTAAAGTTAATTATTAACGAAGACATCCCGGCGGGTACGCTTCCTTTTAAATTACGCCAGCGACGCGTTCCTCCGGCGGACCTTCCGAATAACATTGGCCAGCGATAACGAATAACATTGCGCAAACATCGAGCCTCGCGTGCGTGCATTTGCCAAGCTCCGGCCACCGGAAGCGAGGAGCTCGAGGGCCGATCGGGAAGAAGGATCGCCCTGGGCGGCGATTGTTTAACTCGTAAAATCCTCCGGTAGGTTCAATTAGTCCGACGGCCGCCCTAAACAGCTTTTAATAATAGAAAGTTCCGGCGTAAAGGCCGGCTGCTAACGAGGCCATACGTTAACGCCACACCTTAACGAGCTTACGGGGGGCACGTTTTAGCTTTTTACGTTTCATTTCTTCCTCCCTCCCCCTCCCCCTCCCCCGCCCCTTCCGGCAGCCCTTCTGTTTTGCCTTTTTCCACGCCTCCTGCAATCCTTCTGCCCAGGGACGCTCGTTGTTTCGGTTAACGAGAATGAGATTTCGGTCTCGCCGACGCTCCACTCGCACCCCCCTCGTTTAAACGTCATGATTTCTGGGAAAACATTTTTGACCCCGCCAACCCGTCGGTCTGGTCGTAAGTCCAGGGAGGATTGTGTTCTTGGTTTACATTTTTGCTTCTCCTCCTTCGTTTTCTCCCTCTTCCTCTTCCTCCTTTTTTCTCCATGCGAAATCCACGCGCGGATTTTCCCCTCCTCGAGCTTCTTTTACAACATATTTTTCGGTCCCGTTAGCGAAGGGAGCGTTTTTGGCCTCGAAAGCCTCGAGCTTTGATAGGGGTATCGTTTTAACGAGGCAGATCTTTTTTTAGATCAACTTTTTTTTTCGATCGCACAACGATCTCTGTATCCTGGCCAGGAATTTGGATTCTCGACGCGGAGTGTTATTTCAACGTATCAGCCTTTATCGTTGTCCACGGTATTTCATTTTAATCGTACGTCCATTAAGGGAGGGTGGAAACGGGGGATTTTCAGGCGCACGATTAAGCTCCTCGGCTGCGTAGAAAGTGGTGGGGGGAACATTCGTTCGATTCTCCGTCGACCGATGATTACCGAGACACGAGGGTGCGACGGTGAAAAGCGACGTCCCCAACTTCCAGGACGTAATGGTCCGGGAGTGTTAATACCGTCGGACATTCCGTGGAAAACCGCATGTTTAATAACCGGCTTTGTCGCTTCAGACATGCCACGGCCGTTCGTGAGGTGCCCCCGGGACATGGACGTGGAGCTACCCGCAAGGCAAAACACTATACGCGTCTCCTTTCCTCAGCCCAAGTCCAACATGAACTGGTGGAGGTAAGTGAGGATTTAGAGTGAGATTAATTAAAGCGGAATCCCGCGCATCATCGCGCGCGCCCTCGCTAAATACTCGCCGACTTTCACCCTCGCGCATTGGCACGGCGGGCAAACTAAAAATACTCGCGGCTCTTGTAAACCCGGAGGTTGCATCATTTTCCGCTACCGTGCAGCGCGTGCAAGGTTGTGTATGTCTCGTGCGTTGGACGAGTACGTTTTTGGTGTTAATGTATCACGATGATATCATGATATACGTTTTGTTCAATTTAATATTGGCCGATAAAAGAAATGCCGCGGCCATCGATTATGAGGGTGGTGTAAGTTCATTTCGATAGACGGATGATATGATCAGTGGCTACTGCTTTTTATATTTGTACGATATACAAGTAGAAACATTGCCACGCTCGGTAATATTAACCGATATTTTTTGATCGACCAATATGCTAACCTTTGATTTTCTCGAAACGAGAGAGAATGGACTTACACCACTTTCAAAATAAACGGTCCATATGATGATATACGTCCATTTGGATTATGTCGTATCGTATAACAGGTTGATTTGGAAATTATTCGCATTTTTTAGGTGGAAGTATATTTTAGTAATCGGTAGAAAAACTTTGGAAGTATATTTTAATTATTGATAAAAAAAATCATCTTAATAGTGTTAGTAGAAGAATCGGTAACGTGGTAAATTGAACGTAATAAGGCACGTCTATCGTAAATATCGACGGTTCCACGAAGGATAGGGTAGCTACGCGCGTGTGTTTCCCGCAAGTCATTCTCTCTCCCTTGGCATAAGTACGCGAGCGTAAAACCGTACCCGTCGGACCGTTCGAGTTTTTCCACAAAGAGCGTACTCGTTCCCAAGCCGTTGCGCTTTGTGGCAAAAATGTCTGGCCCATCGAGGGCTAAAGATCATTTTCTTTCCGGGCGCTTTCGCCCCCGCCATATATTTTCACAATGGAATAGTTCATCTTCCGCTGCAAGCCAGGCTCACGGGCCTTCCGTCGAACACAATGGGAATTCCAAACGAGCTTAGAGGGCTCCTCGGAGGGCCGCGCCTCTCCATCCCCCCATTCCTGTTTGCGTCTCCATTTATCGCCCTTGTATCCATCGTGTACGCATTCGCACAGCACCAGCGGCGCACACCGCTCTCGGAACATGTCCGTGAGTCGTTGAAATCCCCCTGAAGAGCGTTCCTCCCTCAGGTACGTGGACGCCTCGCCTTCCTGGGCGAAGCAGCTGCAGGCCGATCTTCCAGCGGGCAACACCGTAGTCACTTTCACGGCCTGGTCGCCGGTCTCGAATTACACCAGCACCTGCAGGATCGTGATACGAGTCAGAGGTGAGTACCGGAGGTATAAACCCTGAATTTAAAATTCTCTGTTTGCGCGGACCTGGCCAATCTGGTCGTGCCGCAGTTTCGTTTCCTCCTCGCACCGACTCCCAGGGCCATTTCCTCCAGATCCCAGGATTTTAGTGTGCCTCCACTCCGGCGCGGTGTAAGTCCCCGCCTTTTCCACTTGCAAAAGATGGGAAATCTGGGTTTATGTGCCTTCTTGAAAATATGATCGCTCGAAGTGATGCGGTCCTTTATACTTGGCGAGCTTGAATAACCCCGAATGTACGGGGAGTATTACTCGCGGAGGCGGTAAAGGACGTTCTTTCCTTGTAAGGTATTAAGTTTGTACACAACGCCGCAAGCTTTTGGATCATTTTTTTAAGGACTTCGTCGTTGAGATTGAGCGGTTGGATGGGTAATCTATTCGAATCGGATATCGAATCAACGAGGCTGAAACAATTAATGACCGCTGGATAGGTAATATGGAAACACGTGTGAAGTATATACAGGTATGACGCAGTTGCGCGATGAAAATCCAAGATTTCCACGATGGAAATTCGGTCTCCGTCCGCGGAGAGCATGCGGCGCTCTCTTTTAATCACGACAGCCTTTGTGACGTGCTGAAATTGCGGCGGTGGTACCAATAAGAAACGAGCGAGCCTAAAACGCAGAGCACCGTCGCCATTGGGGCATTGAGGTACATCTTATTAAAGGATAAGCGGCTTTCCAGGGAGCGAATATTTCGCGCTCAGATTTATTCCGGGGAGAATCGTGCCTCTTTCTTTTTTTTTTTCTCCCTCTCCCTTCCAACTCGACGCAGCGGGATCCGCTTGTTTCAGGCTTCCCGTTATCCGCGGCTCGGGGATAACGAAGCCCGTGTCGGCATTATGTTTATAAAGCAATTTTCCTCCGCGTAGACATTACGCGCAGTCTACAGGCGCTTAAGGAAGCAAACCGATCATTCCCAATGCAAATACGCGCCTGGACGTCCGGCATTAACGATTCATCACGCGCAGCTGCTCACCGTTCGTATAGAATTATGAAATTATCGTCCGCGGCTGGTAATAGCGCATAACGCAATATCGAGTTGTCGCGAAACCGGCGATTTCAGTTCCGCTCGGCGATGAAGCCGACCGGTCCGCCGGCTTTTGTCACTTACATCTCGATTTATACGTCTCTGGATCCGTGATCCGCGCCAGAAGTGCAACGATGCTCGCTCAGTTCTCTCATCGACGCGTCACGGCGGGCCCTCGAATCGCCAGGAATTATGGGCGGAACTTTGAGAATCCCGGAGGTCCGAAAAATCTTGGAAGACCACGAAGCATCGGAGGTCTTTAGAGTCTCGAGAATCTTGGAGGTCTTGAAAGTTTTAGCCGCTGAATTTCGTATGAGTGAACGTGCACGGAGGCGTGCGCTATCTATTAGAAGTACAATGCGCCGCTGTCGTAGGGGCGATTATTTTCATTGGAATTTAGTGGGCCCTGCTTAACGCTATTGTCCCACGAATTATCGCGTACGGTTCGCCCGGACTCCGATAAATCCGAGTTTTCCGATCTGTTTGAAAGTTGGCTGGTTTTTTATTTTGATCATCGTACCTCGATCGATTTACACCATCGCAAAGGGTCGACGATAATTTAGATAAATATCCGGAGATTGGAGTGTTTGAGGATTTTTTTTCGATTTTCGGCGAAAGAAAAAAACTGCTTGAGATTTTTAGCCTTTATTTCAAATAAACCAGAGATGCTTGCGCTCATAACTCGCTGTACGGTCCTTTGTGCCTTCTGTCTGGAGTACTCTCCGAGGTCCGCGATTTAATTGGACGTTTATGAATTCCTTGTTTGAAATTAACGTCCCTTTGCGGGAGTAAGCAAGCGTACGGCAAGACCTTCGGAGTTTTTGGTCTTCAAAGTGGGTTCAAAGATAAAATTCTTCAGACGGACGAGCACTCCACCTTCGCGACATAATTGACTTTCGTGGCCCTCGCGAATTACTCGCTCTCGAAACGACACAGGCTTATTAACTCGCCTGAAACTTCTATAACCGACGTTTCTTTTAGATTTCAATACTCTTACCATGCTTTAAACTCTCTCTCTCTCTCTCTCTCCCTCTCTCCGCATAATCTTATACCCTTAAAGGCGGGGAAAGGAGTTCGATATGGGCAATGAATTTCTTAATAACCGATTAAACCTTTACATTTACGATAGTTTGGGAATCTGAGAGTCGCTATTGTTGGCTCTGGACAAAGCAAGGATACGGAGCGTTATCTCGAGGTTTTCGTAGGTTACACGGAGATAATGAGGTTTTGATTTACAATAATCGGCGAATTAGGAAGGATACAATAGTCGATGTAAGCGGAAAGCACGAAAGCGGAAGGTTAGTTTGAACTCTCTGTGGTTTATAGAGGTTCAACTCTGCCGCTTCATTACTCGATTCCACGCACAGCCATTGGCAAAGCGTAAAATAGAGTCCTCGGGAGAAATGCGACGACCCCCGCGCCCGATGCGGTATAAGGCATAAATATGTCGTGCCGCGCTCCCTCGTTTTTCCCTCGACCCTGCATTTTTTTCTCGCTCCCTTTTTCCTCCGCCATTCTCCCCCCCCCTCCCCTCGCCTTTCTCCTTCCTCTCCCGAGAGAGCATTGCGATAGGGTAAAAAAAAAGTAACCCCCCAAACGTTATTCCCATGTCCTCCATTTTCCTTCTCCTTCCTTCTCACATCGGCGCCCTTCGCTCGTTCCTCAGCTCTCCTCAGACCTCCTAGAGCCTCGCTGTTGTAAGAGTTAAGAATTTTTGAGATGCACCATTTGTATATATCGATATAATACAAACATACAAAACAAATATGACGTTGTTTGTTCAATGACTTGATGTATATTAAATATGTTTGACAGATGTCATATGAACCAAACAAAAAGAAAGCTCGTTCACAACGAATGTTCCCTATCGACAGATTTGTATCTTAACGCTATGACCAATAAGTGGTGATAAACCCTAGTATAAAAGAAATGTCTAGTCAAAGCGACAGTAACGAAGTACCGAAGACACCTCTAGAAAATCCAACATTGTAAGAATAATAAGATGTGGTAAGCGACAGTAAATGGTCCAAAACAGAAAACGGAAGGAAATAGTTTCATAATCGAAAGCGAAAGAGAAAGTCCAGTAAGAAGGTAAGCGTAGAAGCGTTGAGGGTAGAGAGCATGTATAGAAGAATCTCAAATAGACTAGGATTACTTTGTAATTAATACACCATATATTAAAGCGAAAGAATAGGAAAGCAAAGCGAAAAGGTCATCGCAAACGTACATTCACGCCTCACCTCTTCCTCACACCGCCTTCCATCTACTCAACCCGATTCCATTGTCGAATACAAAAGTCGGGCCTGGAAACGAAGTCTTACCAAAATCGGGTTCTTTCCGGCCAGGCTCTCTATGACGGTCCAACGAGTAAGCTCGGTACGTGCTCGCCTCTCGCTGCCGAGATTCCGGCTGGGATTTATTAGGAAATCGGTGCATGCTCCCCCGGCGCGTAATCGCCGACCCTCGACCCTGGGATCGGGAAATACGTTATGCGCGAAATAATGACCAGGGCATTTTTCGGGATATACGTGTTCCCATAGATCAGTATACTCCCGTGTTTTATCGGCCAGCTCTGCGAGGGATTTCGTTAACCTGAAGATACGGAGGAATGGAGGAATCCTTTATTCGCGGAATAATGACCTCGGTGTTATTCGGAGGTATACGCGTTGGATGGATAGGTTTAAATCTTCTGCGTTTTATTGGCTAATACTAGAGGGGGTTTAGTTGATCTGGAGATATTGTAGAATACTTGAATCTCTTGTACGTGAAGTAATGATTATGATGCTCTTAGAAATATACGCGTCTGTGTAGAAGTGCTGTTCGATCGGTATTTCTCTTTCGCATTTTGCTGGCTATTTCTAATGAGGAGTATTTTGTAAATTTGAAGATGCAATGAGAGAGTGCGTTATGTGTAAGATATGTCATTTTAATTCTGGTCGTTCTTTGAAGGGTGGTGCTACCTTGAGGATGGAATCGGAGAAACCGTTGTATCCGAAATAATGACTCGAATGCTGTGTAGGTCCGTGCGTCAGCGTGAAAGTGTCGTTAGATTGGAGCAAGCCCTCCGTATTTTATTGGCAACTTTTTTGAAGAGTTTCGTTAACCTCGAGGTACAATCGGAAGGGCCGTTATGCGCGAAATAATGATTTGGACACTTTAAAAATGTACTTGTCCCGTTCGTTGTTTTTTTGGAAAGACGCGCATAGACTGGTCGAAATTGCCGTTTCCTTAATCATCGATTTCCGTTGGCCATCCTGTGACAAATATTTAACTGCCTGTTTGGCCGGAGCCCCGAGGAAACGGAATATTGGCTTTCTGCAAGGAATTTTTTCCCGGATTCCTGTAAACGTGTACACCTAAAAACCGTTTCTAATAACCGTGCTGCGCTTTATTAACTTCGAGGAACCAGCGATAACAAATAAACGTGAATTTCTTCGCATCTCCAATTTGCACAATCCTTCGCAAATATGTATCTTTCGACGAATGATATAGTAGAGACTACAATATCACGGAATATCCGGAAGAACATATATATATTTTTTTTTTTTTTTCATTGTTGGGATAATATTTCCAATACTCCGTAAATCTTTATATCGGAGATAAAGTCTACGGGAAAAAAAAAAACACGCGTACAACAAAATCATTTACGAACGATTCTAATTTTTCGCGATATCAGAAGGATCGAAAAGTATCCTCTTTCCTATTAACCCATATCCCGGTAATTATAAATAAATTACTCGCCTTTCCCAATGCACTTTGATCCGACATAATGAGAAGCGACAGTAATCTCCGATGCCGGACTGTGTATCGCGAGATTATTTCGCAATACGGGGACACGCATCGAGCGCTGTGTACTTTATCGTACGGCACGCGATCGATACTAAAACCTCGAATGCGCGCACAATGTAAATATTTCCGATAAACAGGTCCGAGAGCTGGTCAAACAGTATGGAGGAAAATTCGCAAGAATCCACGCGATGGCCTAATAGATTCCTGGACAAACCGACGGCTGATGATTTATAGTGGCACGAGTGGCCGCGGCGGACGTTGGTGGCGCGGATGGAAACGTTATTCCGCGGTATTATTTGATCTCGCCCATACGTGATTTACGATCGCTCCGTTTAACCAGCAGATAATGGTGTCGCCCTGCAGAGTCCTCGTCGGGGAAGAATCGTGGAAAATCGCGTGACGCGCACTCCGCGCAAAGGCATCCACCCCTCCCTCCCCGATTCCCTTTGTTCCGCCGCTTTTTTCTTCCGGCTTCGCACGGCTCGAGCCCAGAAAACGCAAAGATTTCCCGGCCGACGTTTATTAATATCCCGCCAGACGCCTCTCGCAGCATGCGCGAAGCTATGCGAATTTCCCCGCGATTTATTTCCCCCCTTGGAATATTAAATGAGGGCCCAAGGAACCGAGAGGTACTGCGCGGTTGTGCGATGGTCGAGGAGTCCAGGAATTACGCTCCTGACCCCCGGATCCTTCGAGCCGACTGCCGAAGGATCCACTCTTAAATAATAGATTCGAGGGCGGAGCGTTCGAGGGCAGAGACCGAGTGAGCGCGGGGAAAATCCTTTGGATCGTTTTATGCGTTGCGCTATAAATCCGACGTTGACGACATTCTGGTTTAAACGGTGCGCTTTGGGACGAAGGAGTTTAATAAGCGATGTGAGGACTTCAAAGGGAAGAAAATCTTCGGTGCTATGAGGATGTAAGGAGTAGAAGAATTCGGGGCGTGGGGAGGGAATTGAATCTGAACCTCGCTGATAATCTCTGACCTCTTTTTCTCCAATGTATGTATAACATTATAGAGCCATTCGTTTGGTTAGAAAGACTGGGTCGAAGATTCGAGGTTAAAGTACAAATCCTCATTACTATACGAAAGGTCCCTAACGATCGATGCGAGAAGTTACGTGGAAAAATGGAGAATGAAGTGGCGAGTAATATTTTTCATAAAACTTATGGGTCCTTTGCATAAAGGCGTGAATTATGCTCGAGGGGCTCGAATGACGATAAGCTTGCGAAATCGCGAAACTATCGCTCCTACGTCGATGGAGGTCGGCATTTCTGCACGCTTAGTTCATTCCTTCGAGATCTTCGAGCGGTCGATGACGGCAGAGCCGCGGCACTCGGCGTCACCTGCGAACATTCCCGCCAGCACGATTTCCAGGATCGGGAGCATTATTCTTCGGAACGAGCTTCGATTTCTAGTGGGTAATTAACAGGGAATCAAGGCTGCGAAGGATGTTTCAATGAGGCGCCGCTGGGAGGGCCGATTAAACGACCAGTCGTCGTTAGTCGGATTTTGACGAAGCCCGACCAAGGGTTGCCCTGCGAACGAAACTAATCTCTCACATTATATTTCTCTCCCTCGATTTCTGTCATCCCTCTCAAATTAAGACTTCTCCACGGTATAATATGTTTCTTGCTATCGTGTGTATTAACACTAACACTACCAGGCCATATTTTGCTTCTAATATTTATATATTGCATCGAGATATTTAGGTATATCGGGTCTTAATAAAAAATAAGTCGAAAGAGAAATGTCAGCGGATTAATATAACGACTTATAGAGCGCAATGAGATCGTGGAAAATCTCAAGATGTACACCCTTATGAGAGTGTGAGATTATTCTAAGAAATGAAGTACCAGTCGTTTTGATTGTCTTGGTGGTTCTAGTGTTAAGGACTATTTGTGTATTAATCAGTTTCCTTTTTGGTGTAGTACACACTCCCAATTATAATCGTCCGTGAGTCGTGTACTCCAAAAAGAGATACGTTTCATACTTCAGATTATATGTAATGCAATGATGTACTATACGAACCTTGCTTTCTAGGTATATCTCTTTCTCCTTTATTTCGATTCGCACTATGTTGTAAGTTTACAGCATTATGCGTCCTGGTTTTGCGAGAGTTATTTGCCTTGCTGTAGAACCGTGCTTTTAAAATGGATAATTTCAGGCCGGGCGTGAGGGTTGTGTATCAAACGGTTTTATGGGCTATGCGATGTAGATACGGTTACGACTTATTTGTTCTCATTGTGCGAGTGGCCACGGCATTCCTCTCGTATCTATGCCAGATTGATAAGTCGAAGGAATCGATGCCATAGGAGTGTGCAACGTGCGATAGTGAAATATCCCCTGTTTTCCAATGCTCGAGAATAAAGCCTGGCGAGTCGTTAGTCGCTCACCCTCGATATTCCATTCCGCTTTACTTTATATAGGTTCCTTGGCGAGTAACGTGGCGCCAGAATATCCGCCGGTTCAAAATTAGTGGAAAGTGTCTCTCCGGCTGTTGGCACCGAGGAAACGATGACCGAGCCATTCTCTATATATCCGTAAGCCGGGCTCGCGCGGAAGATGAATTTCAAACGATACTCGCAATATTTCGCCGACGTACGGACGAGAGGAATATTTTTTCACCCCATTTTCCCGCCTCAAAGGGAACCGCTTTTTTAGTTTTTTGCCCGAGGAATCCAGAAAAGACCCGCATGGGATAATTTAAACTGGAATTCTTGGTTTACGTTCCTATATCAGGAAGGTAAGCCGCCTCGTTCACGCTCCATCCCGTTACAACTTCTCTATAAACTTATAAAATAAACGATATTCAAAAGGACAGCAGAGCGATCGATATGCTGCAGCTGGATTCTTTCTCACATACAAATTAATAACTCCCGATAACGACTCGAGCCGCTTCTCGGAAGTACCTCCGCGCAGAGCAAAACATCCTCGACGCGTGGAAAGGATTATTAATCAAACTTCTAGAAGAATAGGAGCCTTGCCTGCCCAGGAAAAACCCAAGACGTTTCCTGTAGGATCGTTTCCTCGTCCATCCGCGAATATCCTCGGCGTTACTCGGCCCTTCTAAGTGTTCTAATTAACAGGTTAAACGGTTAAGTAAGCGAGTCGCGAAATCGTCGAGGGGTATCGAACTTCCAATAGCGGTGGCAAAGGGATAAACCCTGAAGGAGGAGGGGGAAGGGGGTGTCTGGACGATCGATTTGGCAAGAAACGGAGAAGTTTTTCGAAGGGGGAAGAGGGACAGCCGACGAAACGGGAATCGGTACTGGTCGAAACGAAGGTTTGGCGAGGGGAACTTTAGTTCCTCTCCCTCCGTTAAAGTGCACTTAGCCTCATCCCGCTTAATTACTCATTCCAAAAGTTCCCGGGGCTCCGTTTAAGCGAGTGCCCCCCGGCGCCGTGGATTCTCGCAGTCAATATGCAATTACACAAAACAAACTCGCGCCGAATCGGGGCCTACCGGCGTTATCGACGACTCTTAATTGCTGGATAAGGAGCCGACTGATTAGTCAACGATTAGGCTCCCTTATTTATTTCATTGTTTCCTTCGTATCCTGTATCCTCCCATTGAGGTATCGTCCTTTGAATTGAAAAAATCATAGTCGAGGTCATTGAACTTGGTCCACCGCTGAAGTGCCTCATTTTGTAAGGAATGCCGAGTCTAAACGGTTTACATAAGAGCGGCGCCTCGGTTTGTACGATAAGCGAGTGGAGAATGTTATTACGATCGCTATCGATGGCTTTGCGTCGAGACAATGGTCCTTTTTAGTTTGGACCGACCGTTGCCGAACTGTCGACCGAGAGAACAGTTCCTCGTGGAATTTCGTTAAGAGCACGTCGCGCACTCCGAACATCGACGATGAATGTTTGATCCAACGGTTGCCAGCGTGTTTAGTTGAACCAGCAAAAGCCGTCTCTCTCTCTGCGATTTATTTCATTGTTTCTTTCGTTTTTTATATTGGTATCAAGGTATAGTGCTTTGGATTGGTTAAAGCATTGGTAAGATCATTGAACTTAAATCTGGTATTCTACTCCGTAACTGCGAAATGTGTTGATTAAGTACGGAAGAGCACAGAAGAGAAAGGTACATGGTGTAAAAAATATAAAAATTCGTAGAATAATATCGTGTTAATTAATAGAAATTAGATATAAATTTAAATATAAAACTGTGATTATGTTTAGTGGAATAAAAAGCTTTAGTACATAAAACGACATTATTTTACGTATAATAATTTGACACAGAATGGAGAAACGGAGAAGGGAAATAACGTGTGTATTACTATCAGTACATTTTCAACTACACCGCGGTGTGCGTTACAAAAATATGACCAGCCTTGTTAAACTGCTGTGCAACGAAAAACAGAATTTTCAAATGAGTGGTCCGGCAGATAATGGGGGGAAGTGAGCTTCATTGCCACCGAGACTCGTTTTTTAGATTCTATGAAAAAGTATCTTTTACGAAAAACTCTCCACGTCACATCGGGCACAGAGAGCTTTAAAGTAATACTTTTGAAATTTCATAAACAGCTTCGAGCATGCACAAAGCGAGCATTGAAAAAACTCGCAATTAGCCACGGAACGTATAAAAAATCAGTGGATCCGCATTGCCAGTGAGGTTTAATTTATTCACGACCCAGAACCATAATACAACGTCGATTATTTACGAGTTCTGAAACGCGTGCAAGAACCGCGAGTATACATCGCTTATCTTTCGCGAGGAACATTAGCGGTCCAAGTGGCCGTTGCTATTCTTGAGTAAGCATACTTCGAGTACGAGTTTATAGTCCTTATCCTCGTTAGACGTGTTTCTAAGGCAAATATTGTAATATATCCCCTATCCTCGCGAGGCACGCATAAACTATAAGTTCGCATTGCTTATCCTCGAGCGAGCACACTTCGAACGCGAGTACATACTTACAGCGGGGCATCATTACGAATATCCATTCCACGACCGCACATAGAATTCATTATGGAATTACGCTGGAGAAATAATCCATTCCTATTAATCTGATCGGAACGATTACTCGAACGCGCCCCGGGCAAATCTGCGAGGGTTTCCGGGCCATTGGCGGTAATTCGTCAGCACCAAAGGCCGGGGCTCTTAACCGGATTTCTTATTTCCCAGACACGGAGAATCCGAAGGTCTCGACGTGCCCGACGTCCTTTGAAGTGAGGCTCAGCCCGGGCGAACGAAATCGCTTAATATTCTGGCAGGAACCAACTTTCACCGACAACGTCGCCGTCGAGAGGGTGTACAAAACGAGGGTGAGTGGATATCGGATTCGAGCGCACTCCGCGCCGTGGCGCGTCTCCGTTTTCCTCGAGATTTCGGCCCGTTTGATCCTCGAGGAGGCGACGCTCCACGGCGATGGTTTTATTTCGGCGTTAAATCACCCGCACCCTTTCCAAGCCGAGCGATACCGCCTCCTTTTGCCCCGGAGCTTTATTAAAAGTTCCGCTTTAACGATCGAACTTACCGATCGGACCGAGTTATCTCTCCGAGATACCGTTCATTAATTACCCGATTTTGTCGCGTGAAGCCCGGGTAATCCACGGAGGTCGCCTTGGGAAGGGAATCGCTTACTTCCTCCTCCTTCGCACCGCGCTGCCGGGGAAAAGCTTGGATTTGATCGATCATTCGTGCAAGGTGATGATTATTGGGAAAGAGGAGCATTATCAAATAAGTACTTAATTCGTAATACAATTCACGGAGCAAGAAGAATAGGAGCACCACGTCACATTACCGGATAAGGTAGAATATTTGTATATATTATTAAGTTACGTTTCTTCGGGTGTGGACAATTTTTCAAGCATTTTGTTTTTAATATTTTAAAAGGTTTTTATTTTCTTTATAAATGTGTGAAGTGTATTAACTTACATAGGACAGCCTCACGAAGAATGTCTTCGGATAAGAGACCAATTTATGAACTGCAAATATCTTAATGCGATACGAATAGGTGTGAACCGAAGGGAATTGTCCAAATCCAGGGTCATAATCGAAATGGAAGAGAATGGTTAAATTGTCGTTGGACCTTGAAGAACGCACCGCCTGTTTGCATAACCTAGATTAGCACGTGTTGAAATACGATGTGTAATGTGGTGTGTTATTTGTACAGTAATTCTTGCGATTAGTCATTGTCGGTTAAAGCGGGTCCCCCTTGACGCACACCAGCAGGTCTGACGGATTCTCATCAGCTTTGTCGGCAAATAACGTTGGGCAAACAACGAGTATTCGTCTTTCCATACAGATGTTTAAAATTCACCCTTTAGTCCATATTAATCTGCGTACACGAGATAAGGTTTTTTCACCAACCAGCGCTCGTATCGACATCTCCGTTTTACAGCTATGCGTCGCACAGTCCATCGGTGCTTCAATGCGCGCATTTGAAAAAGCATTTGAAAAAAATATTTTGCCCACAAAAATCGGTGCGCGCGCGAAACGTTCAGAAAGAGCGTCCAGCCTCGAAGTGGCCCATTTGCAGGGGATTAAATTCGTGAAACTGGGGGAAGAATCGCGCGATAGGAAGGAAAGGCGAGCCGAAGGAAAGGCGAGGAATGTTCGTCGGATTTCTCGTGGAACAGAGCGCGACGTTTGCTGTGCGAATGCGGTTGATCGACGGCGACGCGGGCAATGCTCGACTTCCGTGGATTTCGAAACGCTCGTTCTGGCGGCCGTGTAAACGGCCGTGCGACATTTGCGATATCCGAGGCTCGAGCGCGTATCATTATCCTATTTTCCCAGGCCCGTGCGCGGCTCGTACCATCGCGCGGGATTTCGAGCAATAAATTCGCGGACAAAGGCGGATAATGGATGTCTCGAATCGGATTCGGGGGCGTGTGATTCCATCGTGGAAATTCATTTATCGTGGCCCTACGGGATCAGGTTTCGCGAGACGAGAGGGCAATTTCGAGGATCGACGTAAGGCAGGAAGAACTTCGACGTAAGTTCTTCCACGGGCAAAGCCCGTGGAAAAATGCGCGGCGAAACTTATGTCGAACATATTCCGTACTCGGAAAGGATCGCATAATGCACCCTCCCCGGAAATGGAAGCTCGATGATAAAGTGTCTGTATCTAAGCGGAACTTCGGGGAGCTCTGTCGGAAGTTCTAACTCTAAAACTATCGACTCGCTCGAAATGACCAGATCCATAATTTTTTTTTATCCTTAATCTCCACTTTTCATATTTACGAGAGAGCGTTCACTGAGAGTCTCCATGACTCTCTTGCGGCCATGATTAAAGGGCTCTGTCTTTTAACCGAGTGTCCTTTTCTTTGTGCACTACACTTGTATGTATATGTATGTACACACACATATATGTATACACATATCCATGCATGCATAGATGTACTCGAATATGTTTATCTGGTTATTTCTGAACGAGGGCCGGTGGTTCTAGTGTTAACGTATGTGCAAGCGAACGGCACGTAGGGAAACACCCGCGCAAATACGCGAGTTGAATGCAGGGAACGCGGTAAAGAACGTTAACTCAATCTGGCTTTAGTTCCGCCGGGTAGTTTTACGCTTGGAAAGTACACCTGGGCTCCCGCGAATTTCGCGTACGGCTGGGTACGTGGCGTCGCCACGGGCCATACGTCATTTTCGAGCGTCGCCCAGCCGCGGTATCGTCCGTTAAAACCCATCCCAAATTTTGCTCTGGGTAATACGCGCGTATTTAGAAATATCCGCCGGCCGAAATTGTCGAATAATAAATGTCCCCGGCGCGTTGTGCACAAACGGAATCTGTAATCCTCCCGGAAGGGCGTTTGGATCTATCGAAAGCCTATGCCTGATTTAGAGCTGGAACACAATTCCATTTCAAAGGGATGTATTGGTGTATTGTACTATAATATGTCCGTTTCCGTCGTCCAACGAAATTAATACGATCTCTCATCTTCCATCTTGCAATTAGCCCTTCAGCACCGTCCACCTACAATTATAGACGTTTTAAAATTAAAAGTCAATTTAACCTTCTCCTCTTAATCATTCATAAAACGTACAATAAATACCGTAATAATTGTTTGCTACTTATTTAAATAGTTCGTAATTTTGTGAAGCGTACACCTTGAAACACGCTCGAAGCCTTCTGCTACGTTTTATACATCGTTACTTTATGAAAAAGCGTCTCTAAGTGGCCTCTCCACCTAGACACACTTTGCACATCCGATTTCGCCATGGATCGAGCCCGTTTGTGGACTTCAAATGAACAGAGAGTGTACCTCATGCGCGCCAGACACTCGCCTCTTTCATCCTAGCCACGTCTGAATCGCAAAATCCTCGAATCGCTCAACCCTTCAAACGGTGCGCCGGTTAAGAATTCCAGACTTCCCATTAATGATCCGTCACCTCGGCCGGCACACGCGCGGCCCAGCCTCAAAGGAGACTCCGCCTGTGGCGTCGAAAGTTAACTCGTGTATTCCGCACAGGAACCCGGACAACTGATGTACCCTGGCATTCACAACGTGCGCTACATCGCTTCCGACGCAGCCGGAAATCGAGCCGAATGCCATTTCTCGATACACGTACGAGGTAAATTTATGCAATGCCGTTGAGCGTAAACGTCAGACAGAGAGAGAAAGAGCGAGTGACAAATAGAGAGTGAGTGAGTGAGTGAGTGAGTGAGAGAGAGAGAGAGAGAGAGATGGAGAGAGAGAGAGAGAGAGAGAGAGAGAGAGAGAGAGAGAGAGAGAGAGGGAGAGAGATGGAACGCTGATATCGAGCCGTGACTTCCACCGATTAAATTCGGGCCTGTCCGACCAGATACAAAAAGCACCGCCGGGAGGAAAGCGCATTTAAATCGCCGCAAAATGGCTCGCAGATACGTCCACCGTAATCGATTTTGCGTAATCCACGTTAACGCGATTACCTATTCGATCGACAAAATGGTACGGACCAGGTTCGTGGATTTGATCCATTTCCGATATTCCGAAACAAAAGTCGTATTAAAAGTTAGCCAAGGTAAGCTTTATGCGACCAAGGTGTTTTTAATTCGCGAGGTGTAGGAAAATCTTAATTTTATGATCGTTTTGTTAAGGATCACAATGTACGTTGCTTATACGAATGCAAAGATTGGATTTAAATACTAGAATTTCGTGGAGGTTTCTTGGAAGCGATAAATAAGTACATTATTTATGGCTTAAGGGATTTTGGTGATCACTCGAAATAGGTTATGTCGGACAATGCTAAATCCGTTGAGGTATACCGTTTTAATGTGACTTACGAGCATTTCTATTCCTGGTGGAATTAAAGTATCTCCCTTTGTGCGCGCATAGCTTCTGATCGAATCAAACCTTAAAGGAAAGAGCCCGCTCCTGATTAAAGGATTCGGCCTTTTACTTTCCACAATTAGCCCGGCGCCAATTTCGCGCGTTGTCCAAAAGGACTCGTACTTTTCGGAAGCTAGTTCCATTAGCGAAGTAATTATAATTCAATCCCGCTCCACTGTTCTACCAGCACAAACATCGGGTTTGACGTTTAGCTTCGCGCGTTCCGCGAAATAGAAGCATTCCCGTCAATTCGACCCGCGGTACTTTGAAATCTGCTTACCTTTGAAAACGCCCAGAGCATGTTAATCCGCTCAGTACGCATTGGCGAATCGCTTTGCCGAATTCGACAGGATCACGCCTCGACATCATTGATTTCCACCTATGGAAGAGGATCGATCGTACTTATCTTCCACTCCCGTACATTTTCAGAATCGGAGCATCGCCAGGATTCCGAGGTGAGTTGAAAGGAATCGCCGGGTTTTGCCAGCCGTGAATGGCTCCGTAAGACGATAAAATCCCGCCTGAGCGCGCCCCAACTCTCTTCCATTGAGGAACATAACTTTGTTTTGTCCATCGCACCCCCCTCCCTTCGCCTCCCTCCCCCCCCCAGCTCTGCGCCATCGAGCCGTCCATTGTTCTAATGGATCCTCAATTTTCCAGCGAGTCAGCGCGATTACCTCTCGCGAAACCTTAATTATCGCTGAACTCGCGGACGAACTGGGTTGATCGTTTTCCCCGGTGAAACGAAGTCTCGGTTTTTCCCCCCTCCCTGCACCCTTTTTCCCGCAGGCATTATAGCCGCCGTTGCCAGGGTCTCTTTGTAATCGGTACTTTTTATCAATCCCATTTCGTCCTTTTCGTCGTTCTCCGACGTTTTGTCCGCGAGTAGAATTTTCCCGCTCGATTGGAAATTTGGCTCCTTTTCGCGAAGCTCGATTTCGCTCGGCGAATGTGGCTGCTCGGCTCGGGGCTTTTACGGATCGTGTTCGCGGCGCGACGCGAACGTTGCCTCCGGGTTAATTCAAATTTATTCCGGAAAAGAATTTCTGCGTCGATCGGACGGTCCGTCTGCCGTTATTGAAATCGATGCAAAAGGTTCTTGACTTATTGTTTATGGGCGAAGTAGACTTTGTGCGCGTTTATTTTTAAAAGAATTTACTTGTCGATGGAAATGTATTTTTTTTATGAAACTCGATGTTGCTTTGTAATGGTAGATTTTGGACCAGACTTTTGTTTAGGATTTTTTTTCGAGACGAGGAAGGTGTTGCTTTTCGAGGGCTGCTGTGAAAGGGGTCAAGTTTGCAGTCCTTTTGGGTGTTTTGGTGTGCTTGATCGGAGCCCGAGAGGAATTTTGATGCCTTTCCCCTTTTCCTCGCTTATAGATCTCTACGTATATACGAGAAAATATGTGCTCGATCATTTTAATTGCGCGGCTAAACTGTTCCAATCCTCGAGTATGCTGTGTTAACGTGAAGTTTGTCAAAACCCTTTCCTTTGCTTGAATTTATAAAATTTCATGCTTTGGTTCATTAAACTTTTAAGAGTGAGATTTTTTTAAAATGTAATCAAACATATGGAAAGAAACAACTGTTATATTGTACCAACGCAGAATATTTTGCAAACTATTTATTCTTATCCCAATTTATCATTCATTGTATAACCGATTTATACCTTTGGCATCAGGAAAACCTTTGTCAACGGCCATACCACGTTGAAAACACCAGTTCTCGTCCGATCACTGAAGTTAAGCAGCGTTGGGCGCGGTCAGTACTTGGATGGGTGACCGCTTGGGAACACCGCGTGTTGTTGGCATTTTTTTTTCCTTCCCAATCCTTTTTTGTTTCCTAAACTCGGTAATAAATTAATAAACCTATTAATTTCAGAGTATATAAAATGGTATGAAACCGTTAGAAATTCTTTTTTTTTTATCGTATTCCCAAATTATACTGCTTTACTCTGATGAAATTCCCAAGAAATATATCTAAAGTAAGAAAAAATTTTAAAGTTGCTATGATCGTTCCTTTTAAATCTTTAGAAGATCGTAATCTTATGTCAACGACCATACCACGTTGAAAACACCAGTTCTCGTCTGATCACTGAAGTTAAGCAGCGTTGGGCGCGGTCAGTACTTGGATGGGTGACCGCTTGGGAACACCGCGTGTTGTTGGCATTTCTTTTTTTTTCCGCGAAGCAATAGCAACTGATGATATACTTTTCCTCAAGCATACACACCTTGGTAAAACTGTACGATATTGATTATTAATGCGTAATAATTCTCCACTACTTTATCGCAGTTCTGAATAGACCCGTATGTACAAACATATGTTCTTTGGAAGATTTTTGGACTCATAAAAAAGTCCCAAAATTATCCAAGCGAAACGCGTGCGCTACCCGTTTCTCTACTGTCATTCGGTGTTAACGGATAGCAGCGTGTCGTGCAGAAGCTGAAGAATTCGTCCACCTGTTTCAGCACAACTCTAATTCTCCACGTACCAAATAAAATTTCTCAGAGCCAGGCGGAAGATTGTACGTCTGAAAGTTTTCCCGAAAGTATTTCTAGGAGCACGCAACGCTTACTTAGTTTCATCGGGGATTTACGACGGGCGGATGGCGGGGGTTGCCGCGGCAGATGACTTTATATCTGCTTCCCGTCCTTTCTTTTCAAAACAGATATTCTCCCTCGATGGGGGAAAATCAGGTTGCCGATGCGCAGAGAGCCGGGGAAACGCTGACAATTCCTTGAATTTCAAGATTCTATATCCGCTCACCCTTCCCCTTCAATTCCCGATGTTCCGGATAAAAATTCTGCCGCCCCTTTTCTCGCGCGTCGTTTCCTGCTCCGTCCTTTGGACGACAGACGCGAGCCTCCTTCGATATTTTCCTCCTTTCGTACCTCTGTAAAAGACTTTATCGCTGCTTTCTATTTTTCATGGATCTTTAAACGGTTATCTCGAAATCATGATCGGTACCAGTTGAATCCGGATGTGAAAAATATTCTGGAACAAATTGGTTAGACGAGAAATATGCCAAGATTTTATATTTATTAATTACATTCCATATTATGCAAATTCAAACATGGATTCATTGTGTTTGTTAAATTTCATAGTACGGTACTGTAGTCCAAAGACCTTTAACCCTTTCGTCCCTACATGTCAAGTACGGGTCGTCCTCCGCAAACAGTTTGCTTATAGACACTCGGAGATGTTAGCACAAAACTATTTCACACACATACATATACAAACATCCTCCTTAGACCTTACAAAAACATTTTAATAATCCTTATAACAAAACAACATTACGCTAACAAAATTATTAAGATCACTTTCCCCAGGTCTTTACAGCTTCAGCACCCTTTACACCTTTTCAATTTAAAAAAGAAAACAATCTCCTTATAGCAAACTCCCAAGCCACTCCGCGCGAAAACGTTTGAAAACATTAAAGAATAACAGAAAACCTATACACGCGCGGATAACTCTCAAGCGCTCTCCACCATCGATCGATCATCGCCCATAGACGTTGGATATTTATCAGAAGGCTCAACAGAAATTTTGCCACCTTCTTACGCCTCACTACACTAAACTACAAAAATCACCAATAACCACGGAAGTTATTTCCAATCTTCGCAATACAATTCCACCCAAAGTATTACATCCTTAACCGATAAAACACGAGAAACATACTCACTGCTCTCTTCCACGACTATCCATGGCGACGAAAGGGTTAAAGCCTTCCTCGCGTAATTTTCCCCGAGAACTGAAAGCCCTCGCTTCGTTTAGCCGAGGTTCTACAGGAGGAGGATGCTGATGTGTCCCGGTAGACCGCCCCAGCCGATGCCCGCCTCTGCTTACGGGGTGAGTAAACGACTATCTTCCGGATGACGCTGGGGACAGCTATGGCGGACGAGGACGTATCCTAATTCGATTTGCAGTGGCAGATACCGAGCGGCTGCTACCTCAGGTACACGAGGATCTTCTCAGGGGCGTACGCCGTTCAGCGCTATCGGGGACATCGGCAGAACGGTTATCAGGACGCGAGGGCGGCCTATCACGAGGTTCATCCCATCCAGGCGAGTCAAGGTCGGCCCCAGCTCCCCAGGCCGTATCCCCTCGGCGACTGTAAGTGTATGTGTTGATCGTTCGTGCTCTTTTTCGAAACGTAGCCAACCGCTTGACCCGCTTCGACCCTTTGACTGCTCGGTTGGCGCGCGTATGCGTCTGCCAAATCCCTCCATTGCGCGCTGAGAGCGCGCGAGTGCTTGTTTGCGTCTTATTGTGCGGCTCGTTGGTAGGGAAGAAAAAGCAAAGGCTCAGAGATTAAGATATACGCCATTTTGTGGATATTGTGTAACGATTTGCCTGGGATACTATTGTTTGATTATTGTTTTGGATTGTTGTTTATCGTATTGATCGTGGTTCTGTATTGTTTATCGTGTAATGGATGGAATAGATTCGATCGAAGGAGCAAAGTCGTTGAGGAAAGAAATTCTGCGAGCATGCGTGATTATTGGTGGATATTTTTGGTTTGTTATAGTTGTTCCTTGTTATCGTTATCGATCGTGCAATCCTGGATTGCACGCTCTCGATGTACTCAATTTTTTGCACGTATCTGTTTGCGCTCGGATTTAGCCGAGGGAAAGTCGGAAATAATTGTGATTGGCGAAAGGAGGAGCTAAGCGTTCAGTGGAAGGCCATCGGTCTCTGTGTTCCAGATAATCGGAGTTTAACCCATTTCCTTTGAGTTAAATCGACCACGGCGCAAAATACGCGCGCCTCCATTTAGCCCGATGCTCAAAGAGTTTGCACTTATATTGCGATTCGATGTTTTTCCGCTCTTTCACTTCGCCTCTGCCCTTAGACTTAAAACAGCCCGCCTTGCCTTTTCAAATTACTTTTTAAATGGCGCGTCTTGCTCTTTGACTGCAAGCCCCGTGAATTCAAGTTTCCACTGTCTTTTGATTATCCGCGCAGTTTGTAATTAAAGTAATGATCGTCATCGTGGAAACCGACAAAGTCCGTCGAACATAGTTTAGAGTACAGCCATTCACTGTATTTCAGAGGCGCTTCGATGCATTGAAACAACGAAAAGTCCTCCCACATACGTGCTCCTCGCTTGACCTTGTTTTTACCAGACGCACACTTTAATTTACGACGTAGTTTATCGCGGCGGTGATATCTCGAACAAGGCCACGCGCTGGATGATCATATCTCCGCCCTCGAAAATCCAGGAGCCTCTTCTCAGGATTACTAGCGCGCACATCGAATCGAGCTCGAGAAATCCATTTTAGCATCGACGAATTACCGATGTAAAAATTCCGAAAATCTTCGCGGAGCAAATGTGCGATACGAAGAAGGCTGAACCGAGTTGGTGCGTTTTTCATTAACGCGGCAGATCTTGAGCAGGGGGATTAATTTAAAGTTCGTATCTTATCGGGTTTTACGGTCGCGCGGAAGCTCCAGAGAGGACACGTACCACGCGTCTGCGTGCTTTTGATCCGCCAAAGCTTTTCGTCCTTAACGTTTCCCGAGTTTTCACAGAGCGAATTTAATCTTGTTTCCCCGTTGATTTCGCGGAATAGTAAATCTTTCTCTCGACGAGGCGTTTCCGCCGACATACAGGGAGCGCCAAAGCCGCGCTCCTCTTAAAGAAGATATATTTCGAGAGGACTGCCGACCTTCCGGGAGGGTATAAATTGAATTAAAAGGAAGGGGTGAAAACGCGCCAGAAGCGCGCCGGCTCGTGTCTCGGGACGATGAATATTGTATGGTCATTCGATCGACTTATTTAACCCTTGCGCTCCTCTTATCGCTTAGCGCGTCCACGATCCTCGAGTGGAAATGGCCTTATCACACATAATCAACACCTTTTCCTACTTTTATTTCGAATCTCAAACACTGCGCACCGTTTATAAATTTAAATAAGCATCCCATATATCCGGGTTATCTTTCTATTAACGTCGTCTCTTAAAATTATTCGCTTTACCTTGGATTCGACTTTTGTGTATATTACGTAGAATGAGAATCGTGCTCGAACATTAAATTGGAAAGCTGCGGGTTCGATCTTTCTTTATCCATGGAACACGGAGGTGTAGTAATTAATCGTTTGGGGAGTCTTTCAGGATACGTTGGATTTCATTCGCCGTTGGATCTCTCCGAAAATCATTTGGCTTATGCGCGACGATACGTCAGGGGTCGATAAGAGCGAGGGAAAGGAAAAGAGAGAAAATGACGCTGAGCGATTTTCGGAAATCGATAGTCAGGTAGCCCGAGTGTTTTCGGTCCGAGCGGAGACACTCCAAGCTCGAGAACGAATCCATCTCGGAAGTACTGGCGAACCATTTGCATTTTTCAAGCTTGAACTGGGCCAAGATGTACTGGAAGGGAAAAAGGCGGGAAGAGAGAATAGTCGATTTACGACCGTGAAAGCTTTTAAAGGGTGAAAAAAGCCACCTAGCTTCCGAGGTACACAAAATTTCAGGCGTCCCAGGCGCCGGCGCTGAATTAACGCTCTGCGCTGCTGCAATTACGCGCCGAAATTCTCGATACCGGGGCGGAGGAATTCGAAAAAATTGTGGGCATTTCGACTCGACAAATATGAACGGCACGAGAGGTGCGATGTTTCATTTGAAATTCCAATCGGGTCGTTGTTTTCCGACCTGAATTCTATTAGCCGCGAATTTACGAAGACGCGGGCCTTGGAAATTCTTCCATCGCTCGTCTGAAAAAGGACTACCGTGTTTTCTATAGTTTCGAAAATTCGGGCACCTATATTTTTTTTTGTGAATTTCGATAGTTCTTATATTGTCCTAAAAATGAGGGAACGAAAAATAAGGTTTATCCTTGAAAATCTCGAAAATTCTGAACGTCCATTTTCTACCAGACGGGAGAGTCTATTTTTTGATCCTCCGCGATTGGTAGGACGAAATGTTTGAAAGTTTGCTTCGCGAGTCATGGGAAAAGGCGGTACTGTAATTTCAAGGATTTCAAGAATTCATGTCGCCTTCTCCTTATGACGCGGAAGAGGTTTGGTCTTTCGGTGAAATGCGGGAAAGGGATGAGACGGTGCTTTCGAGGGTCTTCAAAACCGACGATGCTTACACCTTCTGAAATCCCAGATTTTTGCCTATACCGAATCTAAAGTATGCGCAGGAGAGAAAATTCGTGCGGTAATATCCAACATCTCCGAACTTCCCTTCAAAAATCACGTTTCAAAAATCAAAGACCTGCCTCGATTCTTTTCTCTCGCAAAACACACGAAAGAGGATCGACGACGCGCTATCGTCGAGCATCACAAACACTCTCGATACTCCCAGCATCCGGCCTTCGGTAGTTTTGATTCTTTTCCTCCGCGAAGCGCGCAAAAGGGAGCACCATCGAAGGATTCGATAATTCCCTTTACCTCTCTTGAAATTCCCGAAGCTTTAGGGCCTTTCTTCTCCGAGCGGCGGGAATAAAGACCAAGACGCTCCTCGAGAATCTGAAAAACACGCAGCGCCTTTGCCCTCTCAAAATCGGGAACCTTTGTTCCTAGCCGGGGCGAAACCGGGGGAGGCGAAGATCCAGACGGCAGAGTCGAGGCTTTCGTTAATCCTGGCCGCCTCTTTTGAAATTCCGGAGCTTTGATTACCCTTCCCCCCTCTCGACCCCTCACCCCCCACTCCCCTCTTCTCTCGCGGCTACACTCGGGACCTTGTCGAGGAACTTTTGGCCTTTCGCGTGCCGCTGGAAGGGAATTGGTGCTCTGTGCGGCTAAAAGCCGAAGGGAGGAGCGCGCAAGAGAAGTGGCCCGCGCTTTCGGCCGACGATCGTTCCCTCCAAAGTGCACCGGATGCACAATGCATGCGCACGCTTTCTCGCGGTTTCGCGGTTGCGCCCGCCAAGTCATCGGGAGGACGAGATTCTTTCCCCCTCTCTCCCCCTCTTTTTTTCATTAATTCCTCAGCGCCGACCGCTAAGGTCGTTCGATGGAGGACCCATTGTTTGGATTCCTCGGAGTAATTGTACTTCTCGTTGACGCGTGTTTGTACCATTGCCATTGGATCGAATGAAGACGGAACTGAAGCGATAATACATGTTGCGGGTTTTTTTACCCTTATCATCATAAACGCTTATCACTGTTACGATATATCGAACAGAAGAAATGTTGAATAAAGGCGAAATTGACGAGTGGCTATGGCGCTGCTTGGCATTTTTCGACCGCATTTTCGCGCAAGCTCGTGGCATCTGGAATGGCTAAAGTGAATTTCCAATCCACCGGAGTTGAAGTATAAAATACGTGGGAAATTCTTCATCGACGATCGGCCGGATTCGAACTCCGATCTCGGGTGTAAAAGTCGAAGCTCTGTTCGCTACAACATCGTAGCTCTAACGAGGAGGAGATTTGAGGGCCAGGGGGAGGTGCTAGGCTCGAAAGCTCGTTTCTTGCCGACGGCTTTTTATCGCCGTCACGAACGATCTTTATCGACAGACCCGAAATGGTACAACCTCGTTCTCTCTATCAGCCGTAACGGCAAATTCGACGCGATCTTTCCTCCGCCGTTTCGTGGACCCTCCCCTTGGATACGAGCCGAGGTTCGAGGCCGCATTGTGCGTTTATTTGATGTCGGGAGTGGAATTCTAAACCTACCATGAACGTAATGGTCTCTATTGCTACACGCAATATTTCCTCTTATTAATTGTTCCTTGGCAATGCACCTTTACGTTTAATAATAATAATCATAGTAGGGAATAAAAATGATGGTAATAATAATATTTAACGAAAGTGATTTATGCGTAACACTTTGTTATAATTGGCAGATTCTTTCGCTTTCCAGAGTCCAGAGTTTTTAAGATGTTATTTTCGAAGATTTTGGGAAATAACTGTAGCTTTGTTTATGCGTCAAAGGAAAACATTTGGTATAGTAAAGTTTGATCCATGATATCTGCAATGTAGTTCGTAATGGAATTCGGTTTGTAAAAATCCACAAGGACCTGAAAGGATCATTAACTATTTCTTCGAGCCTTTCAAATGTTGTTAATAGGTCGGTAAATAGCGGTACGACCGGAGAGCATTAGCTGCGTTAAAAATGATCGACGTGACATTGTTACGTCTGTTGTTGAATGGACAGAACAGGTGGGCTGCGCAAAGATTGAGCGAGTACATTGAATATAATGCGGCAGAGTAAATGCGGGCATACGGTATACCATTAATAATTCTGTAAGGGAGGATAAGTTCAGCGATTTTTCTTCCGCACCGAAAACAGTGCACGCGAGGCAGTCCGCAAACTACGGAATGATCTTAACAGAGTGGAAGCATATTTATCTACGAACAGCAGGGTAGAGATTCATAAGATTTGCATCGAAGTTCTTTCAGATATTTTGTGACATCTCGGTAATACAAATATCAGACTGTTAATTGTTAAATTTCAATGTATACATTTTTGGAATTTTTCACTTACCAAAATCGCTCCTTCTCCGCGACAATAATTGAGTAATGAAGTTTGAGCGATTAATAATACAATTGTAATATTATACACTTGTATAATACACTTCAAATTATTTTTACACACATCTCGAATACGGTGACGAAATAATAGCTCGACCAACGGAGCAAATCGATGTTTAATTTTGATTTCACGAGATATATTTCAATTTTCGTTTAATTACCATGGTTATTTTTAACTTCTATTATTTAAACGTGGTTTCGAGAGTCATTGGCCGGTATTTCTCCTGTGCCTTTTTTTTTTATGGTAATTTGTAGCGCGTATGAATGCCTTGCATGCCAGCCAAATTTTTTGGTCGGTGGAAATTTATGAGCACTCACGGAGCCCTCATTGTCCTTAGGACAAAACTCGGATTTTTACCGCAATTTGCCGCAATGTAATATCGATTCCCGGTTTCGGCACGGAGCGATAAGCGACTTGACACTCCGTTTCTCCTCGTCGTCGCACGTACACCGCCTTAGGCGCATTTCGAAACTGCGATGTATCGATAGCACTTGCACGATCGCGCGCTCGTAAATTTAACCGAATTTCGCAGAAAACTCGTCTGCAAATTCGCGAATCGGCCATCTCGTTCCTCGCGGAATAGTCTATTGCGCATTGCAGTTTCGCGGAATGAACGAATGGAGAGGCGGATCGTAAAAAAGACGTTCGGCTTTAATAAAACACGCATGTCTTTAAATACTACCAAACGCACCGCACTTTTATAATATCACAATCGCCATTGCGAAACTCGTCGAAATGATCTATAGCAGTGGTCCAATCAATTTTCGACATCGTTTCCTCTCATCGTTTTTGCAATCGATCGTAAGGATCGATTAGTCTACGAGGCACCTTGAAATACTTCGAACACCATTGTGTTTCCAGTATGTAAATCGAGTACAAAAATTGCAAAGGACAAAAAATTAGACAATTTACACTCGGATTTTTTAATACGGATTTCCAAAATGCCACAGCAGACTTAAACCGCGCTGTGTTACGTCGTTTTGCGCTGATAATTATTCATCTCCATTGTCACCCCAATCTTCATTACCCAAGCCTTTCGCTGTTGCAATAGCAGAGCGCGGCGCGGGACATATTGTAAAGAGATCCATTGTCCCGATACCGCGATTCGTCATCCAACGACACCAAGAACGTGGCTCGCCTTGAATCGAAGAACCGCTATCCCAGATTCTTGGAGGGCCTCCAAATAAGACCTAATGCGAGCGATAGGTTCTAGGTCAAGCGACGTGGACGATCGATGCCAAAAACGAGGTAAACAAGCAAACTTCCTCCCAGTCAAACCTCCTCCTATCACGAAGATGGATATCATATCAGCTGCAGGAATTACGAGATTACTTGGCCGGGTAGTGATGATCTTCCAGATGTTACGCCGGAGCACCGAAACCTTCGAATGCTCTCAATCGGCGGTAATTAATCTCCCCTAACTTAATAGCCCCGGCCCCGTGATATACGAGGAAGTACAATTAATTCAATTTGATTTATCATACCACCCTGTGGCTTTGCTTGTCAAAATACCGAGCGCTATATCCCCTCGCCGCCTCCTAGAACCAGGATTATGTATCGTCGACGAGATATTGCTCAATTTCACAAACAGAAGGGATATCGATTGCCTCTAACGTTACACCGGACTTTCGGAACTTTCGGCCGCTATCGAGCTACGCGCACAATCGCGCTCTCGCTGTTGCGGAACTGAAACCGCGGGAGGTGTTACGGGAGGTGCAAGTACAAAGAAATCATGGCGCGAACACGAGCGAGGATACGAGAATAGCGCGATTAAGGAACTCGATGGCGGAATGAATTTGATCTTATTAAGAGCGCCGCTATCGCGGGTCTCTGTTGGCCAGGGGAAATCGATGAGCTTAAAGGGCCGCGAAATGTTTTTCGCTCGAAGGAAGATTCCGCGATGGCACAATGAGCGATTGCGCGGGGAGCCGGAGGAGAGAGAACTCGTTCTCCAAAGGGGCAAATCGGGGAATAATTTCGAGAGTTGCCCGAGGGCCACGAAATTCACGGCGGCCGCCGGTGCGCGCGTATTCTCGCGCTCTCGGAAATTTAATTCCCCCTCCGAAATCGCTTGACAAAATGTTCCTCTTTGCGGTAAGCACCGAATAATCCGCGATTCGCGCCCGAAATGGACGTGGAACGAATTAGAAGCGTCGGGGCTGGACGGGATAATTCTTAACCTCGTTACGCGACCGTTACGTAGGGGATTATATCGGGAGGGTGCTCGTTAATTACCTGCAATCGCCTTAACGGAATTCTGGAATGAACGTCTGTACGCAGCGTCTTCGGGGATGCGACGTAACGAAACTTTTTTTATGCTGGACACAAATTCCGTGCAAACGTTTCCTCGCGAAAAAAAAATACATCGATGATGTAGAACCGTTTCCTCGTCATTCCTACTACTGCCTGTATTGAAGATTATCCACGATCGACCGCTCGAAATTCGTGGCTAGATATTACTCGATAATTCCTATAGACAATACCAATACCGTATGTTGGCTGAAAAACGCACGGTTCTTTCCTCCCGCCACTTTAAGCTCGAGTTCTACTACTTGCACCCAAGCTTATATCATCCTTTCTCCAGGTATCCGTACAAATCGCACATATCCATTCAAAAAAGTAAATGCACTTTAAATTCCACTTGGACAAAAAGTGATATAGCAAAATACTAGTACATTAATAGGTTTCCCGGCATTATGTACGGTGAACGTATGGAAGGTGAAATAATCCAAAGGTCATCAGGAGGATTTGGAAGGCGGGTCTCGCCTTTATGAGCGGCAAAATTAATTCACCGCGCGAGAGCGGAGCTGCGCGGTGCTAAATGAACCAAGAAACTGCGCGGCGTGTGAATCGAGCTTCAGGCTCGTGAACGTTTCGGCGTGGCTGCACGGTGAGATAACGCGTAGTTGGCCGACTTTCGGTGTACGGAGGGCAGGTGATTAGCCGGCAATAGCTTCCAGTAGTGGCTCCCGGCCGGTCCACGGAAAATGGCTGTTCGGAGCGGCTTAGGATGCGCCGCCAGGCAGATTCGGCCCCTCGATGTATCGCGGTGATCGGAATTTCACGGCCATTACCCATTTAACCCTCTATGGGCCAGCGTGACTTTGAAATCGCAGGCTAACGCATCGATGTTTCCTTGAATAATTGAATTTTATTAAATAGACTTGGTCTCACTGAGCATAAATTTCCTTACGCTACGATGAATTACGAAGAATAAGGGTCCAGGAGCAAAGCAATGAAAATTTCTTCCATTGACCTTCGCGATAAGAGGAGCGATAAAAGAATACCTTGAGTCGAAATAAATGTAGGAGATACTATGTAGAAAGTGAATTTTTGTAGGAGGATTTGGTGTAAAATTCCTAATTTTCTCGAAAAGTAAAGAGAAATTAAATGCTATAATTTGCAAATTTAACGTACATTTGCACGATCCGCGTTTATCAGCGGCAACGAGATGACGAGGCGTGGCCGATATTTTTCACGATATTTATTTTGTTCGTGCCATTAATGTATTTGTTATACCCGCTCGATGTTTTTCATAATATTTATGTCATATACGATGCGCGCTTTGCATAATATAATCCGCCAAGCTCTTTACATTCGAAAAAATGAAGGACCCACGCTGATTAATAATATCCCGATTTAAAAGTCTAATAGAGTTACACGAACAGCACGTCTGATGCGCCTACGTGGTTACACATTTTATAAAAATCACATAAAATCCGCTCCATAGCGGAGCTTTAACCAAAGTACACCTTCTTACGAAAGACTTTGCAAAAAATACAGCTTCGTTTTGCAGCGCCAGTTTTGCACGTATCAACCATTAATACAAACAACTATTCGACCTCCGCGGGGATTCGACATCGTATTCAAGTCGATAAAAGAAAAAAAAACTTTATTCCCTCAAAAACACCCACAACCCGCACCGGAAGTAAATTGGGCGAGAAGTATTGACCACGTGGGTAGATCCAAGGATCCCAGCGACAGAGAGAAGGTATCCCCCACGTTCCGTCTACCCAAACAGCCTTTACACGAGACCAGCGCGATATCGAATTAACGATCGTCCCGCGCGGCCACGGGGACACCGCAGGACCGTCGATAAAACTGGAGATTGCGTTCGAGATATATCGCACGCGTGGCCGGTGCGATGAGTAGCGCGCGGCCGCGATAAAGACCGGATATTAAAGTCCGCGTCAAAGGCAAGGAAACATCCGGAGGGAGGGAGAAAAAAGAGAGCGGTTGAAGCCGCGTTCGAATCAAAGTCGAAACGCATCGACGATGCGAGCAAACCGTAGCGACAAACAGACAGTGGGCGGCATCAGCGCCGATTGGTCTACGACCCAAATTCGCCGGATGAAAACAGCCGGCAGATTTAGCAGCGATTTTTCGCCGACAGCTATCGTGAAAGGGTGGGGGGGGGGAGAAAAAAAGAAGGACGAAGCGAATCGTCGGTGGCTGCGATTGTTCGATAATGGAAGACGTTTCCGTAGGCAGTCTGCGGGCTGCGAGCGTCGTCGATCGGCCGGATTTCGAAGGCCCGATCGAGGCCCTAACATGAGGTGGCCGGGCGACGAGAAGAGAGCAGTCAGCGAGACGACAAATTCCAGAAGGAACCCGACGGGATGTTCAGCGTCGTGGCGCCCGGGAAGCTCGTCCTAACCTTGCGATCGATTCCCCCGTTCCTCGTAGAAAGTATTCTCGCCTTCGCCCTCGCGGTTTTACTGGCGGTGCCTCTAATAGCGCGCCTGTACTATTTTCTCGTACGTATTCGGCCTTCGTGAGGGTATTCCCGTTTCGCCAGATTCGATGGAAATGAACGGGCGCGTACGTGATCCGCATCGAGGAATCGGGAGGCGGGGAGTACTTTGCGGTGGTTCACGTTTTTGGTATTATCGTCATCAACGGTGGCCCTTTAATGAACTCGATCACGTCGAGCCAGTGGGGAATTACACGAGGAACGAGTGATTCGCAGACGGTTCGCGCGGTAGCCTGATTCGTATTTACGATCTCCTCTCTCTCTCTCTCTCTCTCTCTCTCTCTCTCTCTCTCTCTCTCTCTTTCGCGAAGATTTCCTCCGACTATTCGACTTAATATATGCGCCATTCGGTGCTCTGCTCTTTCCTTAATCCTCGCGCGTTACGGTTTGACCAAGTAGGAGGAATACTTTATATCCGGAGGAAATCGGGATTTATTCCGATAGGGGGAAGGAACGGAGAAGGGCAACGTTGCGTTAAGATTACGCTCTCGTGCCAATAAAGGTCGCGAGCCACTCGATCCTTCATCGTTAACCTGCTTATATGCAAAACGCCTCACTGCGCTCGCCGGGACAAGGCGGCCCCGTTGTCTCGCGATCCGTAAGTCCGACTCCATCGAATCTTTCTGTTTGAATACGCCCGCGGAATATCAAATGTCCTCCGTACCAGGGCGATCCGCCAAAATCCGGCAAGGGGCCGATCTCCTCCTCTCGCTCGGGCTGCCACGAGCGCGCCGTCGTGATGCACTATCCGGCCCACATCTTCGTCGAGTCGACCTCCAGCTCGAGCACGAACCTGCACGCGGATTCTGCGCGCAGGACGATCTCGACGCCGATCTTGCAGGCGAGCGGAGACACCCTCAGGCGCAGGGAAGCCCCGAGGGACGGAGAAAAGCCAGGGAGGACGAACGAGCTTCCCCTGGAGCGCTCCTCCTCCTTCGTCGTGACAAACTCCGAGCTCCCGATAATCGACATATCGAGCTTCGACTACAACGCTTACCGCCATAAGCTGATGCAAGCAACCCTTAGGGAGAGGTACGAGAATTATCAGCCACCCGGTGACGTGGTTCTGAACTCGATACACCTGAACACCATGGACTCCACGCTGGGCGTAAGGTTGGACGACAGGTTCGAGCACAGCTTCTTCGACTTCGTGGAGGAGTACTACGACGCGGCCAGGTGGACGAGCAAGAAGGAGAAGGAGTTTCTGCATCCCCTGGATCATTTCCTGACGAAGACCACGCAGAGGCCGGAGACGGCTGAGTGTGGGACGGAGACGAATTTCGAAGCGACTCGCGAGGCTGAAAGGTCGAGCCCTGAGGATGCGATTGGTCTTTCGAAAGGGACCAAGTCGCTCGCGGAGCGACGTAAACTGGAGAGCGGCTTTCGTGAGGCTCGAGTCTCCGGAGCGCGGCCGTCCTGTCGAAGTGCTCTGACGGATGAGTCGAGGACGGATCGATCGCGCATGCGCGTTGGAGGCAGGAAGATGGAGGACCATCTGTCAGAGAGCCGTGGAGTCGCGCTCGGGGATGCCACCAGGGTCGTTAATGATTCTTCGGTATCCAAGGGGACGAGGAGAGCATCCAGAGTACCCGAAAGAAGACCCGCGAGCACTGGAGGAACCGCGGAAGCTCGAAAGAGCGGGCTACCTTCGAACGGCACTTCGATAGAGAGAAGAGCATCCGTACCTGCGGAAATAGAATTAGGTCCCGAGGATCTGGCGGGAGAAGCGAAGAATCGTAACGGTGGGGAAGAGGGTCTGTCGTCGATCGAAAAGGAGTCGACGAATCGCACCTCGGCGAGCTCTGTTGAAGCCAAGAGCATTCCCAGCAAGTCCACGAAGCCCGGGGATCTTCGACACTCGCGCGAGTCTTCGGTAATTTCCAGAAGTCGATCACCCGGCAAACCACTTGGATGGTTGGCTGAAGGCGGAGCGGATAAGCCTCAGGAACGTAGACGCTCGCGCGAGTCTTCTGTAGCTTCCAGAAGTCGTTCACCCAGCAAACCTCTTCCATGGCTGGCTGGCAATCCTCGTACCTCGTTCAACAGGAAGTACGGATGCGTCGAGAGGAATATCCCGAAGTTACGAGGCAAAACGACCGCGGAGGCACGCCTCTCGGCGGAGAAATCCAGGGTTTCGAGCGTTGGACGGTATCCCAAAGCAGCGACGGTGGAGCCAAACTCAGAACGATCGAGATCCACGGGGATTGCACCAAAGGTACGAAAGAAAGTCGCTATTGGTCCGTTTGAAGAGCCTAAGGACTATCCGCGGACCAATGACAATGCCGCGGTGCTGAAAGGGAAACCGAGTCGAGAAGTCCTGAATGGTGATAGGAGGAAACGTTCAGGAAAATCTGCGTCACCTGGAAGAACAGCCAATAGGAGGATATCGATCGACGAACGGCGTAACGATCATTGAATTTCTTCGATCGCTGCGTTATTCGTCTAGCTGATGGATTTTTGTGGAGCGATAGATTTTTCTCTGTTTTGGTCTTGCGACGTTGAAGGCGGATACAACTTGATGGAAACGGGAAATTTGAGAATTGAAAACGTCCGACGTGCGATGCAAAGTTAGAAGTGTAACCAGGCCAGGCGAGGAAGTTTTGGGAAATTAGTTCATGGTAGAAAACGACGGTCAAGGTCGGCTGTTCTTTAACTTCAAAAGGTTGCGTTATTAATTTTAGAGGTGGTAAAAGTTATGAGCACTGTTGTAGTAAGTTGGAAATTTGATTTTGAGTATCGCGAATATTTAGAATATCCGAGGATAATGAAAATTAAGAGGTGAGCGGCAATGTCTGTTATATTGACACGCCTAATGGAGACGATTTTCCAAGGAGAGGAAAGTTAACGATGACTCCTTTAAAACTACGCATAGTGTAAAATATATTTAGAGAAAATGGAAAAAATATGAAAAACATCGAGGTGTTCGTTTAATGATTCTAACCTGTATCTCTCAACTTAATATATCACTTCAAGTACATCCATCTCCGACTTTTATTACGAACTAAATCACAACTCTAAAATATTCCCCGGACAAAAAGTCTAAATAATTTACGCATACTCATTTTTATCATTTTCTCGTATTATTTCGCATAATAAAATAACATGCGAACAGCCGTTTGAAAGAGAAATATTATGAACGAGATAAAAATTTAATCGGAAAATCATATAAAATCAGATTTCAATATTGTTCGGGCTTCTCGACAAATGAAAAGAGGCAAATGGAGTATCGTTTCACGTGTAAATCCACATTATGAAATTTAAAAGAACGGATAATTTGATTCAGATTTTAATTACAAAATTTTATGCGAGAGACGATGGTATATTCGAATATCCGCAATGTCTGGAATGGCCAATAATTACAAGATTTCGATCGACCGCCGATGGGCGAGATATGGATCACCGATGTCGAGAGCTCCTTAACTAACTCTGGTCGTTTCACAGTGATTTATGCAGGCCGTGCCGTCGACGGTCACTGTGTCCTATACGAGAGCGGCTATTAATAATGCATAATAGGAAAAGAGGACAACGGTCATCAGACGTGAACCTTCGTAAGAGACGCCTCTGTATTGTGTCGACGAACGCGGAAACTTTTTCAGCATGACGACACCCACTTGAGGAAAAGGCACGCTAACTTATACGTCGGTTTTCTCTCTCTCTCTCTCTCTCTCTCTCGCTCTTTTTCACGATCCGCTCATTAGAGGCCTTCACGAAGTGTGATTTGTCGTCCCATTTTCGGCACTCGAGGTACTCGAGTGGAACACTTTCAATCGTGTACCACCGATGGCGGTGACGCTCGATAACCCTCGCGTTTCGCACAGGAAAAGTTTCATTATCCGATATCGAGCGCAATTTCGCGATTATTAATTTGAACGAAGATAATGGCCATCCGTGGAAAAACACAAGGCTGAATTTCGCCGTTACCATTCACGCGAGGAGCGCGTCATCACTTGTCGTTTACGATTGACTCATTAGGTATCGCCGTGACGTGCGATTTCTCGCCCTAATTTTCTGCTCTCACAGAACTCGAGTGGAGGATATCTAACTAACGGCTACCGAGCGCAATGCGGCTCGACGACCACTTTTGCAACCTTTCGACGTTTCGCGGATTACGTAGAACTTCGCACTGCAACATCGCGTATGGAACGAGAGTTTACTTTACTAATGACAGCATCGAATTGTAGAACGTTACGCACACCTACCTGTCGGTCGATCGATGAGAATTGTCATCCAGGGTTAACGTTTATCGTCATTTATGATGTATTATTCGAGATAATTTTTTGCTCCGTGCCTATCGCCGTTTTAAATAGCCAAGAAACTCGAGTGGAACATATTTAAGCGTGAAGTATGGATTGCAGCGCGATTCGATAGCCGTATGGAAATTCAAGAGCGTTTCATGAATTCTTGGTAATTTATATTAAAGCATATCCGGCAAAATCCGGATTTATTCGTTTTAAATAATCCGTCTGGTGTTCAATAAAGGTGAATCCATTGGTGTACGGGATTTACCATAAACTATTACCGGCTTTCATTCCGACGGTGGCTACAAATTTTCGTTATTTCTCTTTTATTTTGCTTTATCGCATTATGCTTCCTTTGAAAATTTCACAGGACGCGAAGCGGAGATGTAAAGCAGATACGGCGGATGATGATTACAGTACCGCGTGGCATAGCGCGGTTAATTACAAACATTCCTAGAGTCCAATTACTAACATGTGGCCGTATGTGTACTTAACTTTATTTTATTAATTATCTATAATCTGATCCGGCAAACAACGGTAACGATTCAGGATTTCGCGAGAAAGAAAATGGCTTTACACGAACTCCTCGCGGTATTATTAATCTTTCCACTTTCCAAAGTTGTTTTTTTCCACTGCTCCGATTATTAGCTATTTCTATCTCCGCAAAACAGGATTTGGAAGTCTGTACCCGTATAAAGTTATTTACCTCATCATATATATCTGGAAAATGCCAAATAGGTACAACGGTGTTGAATAAATACGAAAGCGTATGCGCATGGAAATAAATACACAAGAGGATATCGTCGTCTCTCACAAATTTTATTTCAACGATCGAAGATACAGGAGTTTGTACAAATTCATCCAAGGATCGTGATAGTCGACAATTCTAAATAAAGCAGTACAAAAGCGTCCACCAACGATGATCCCCTTATTCTCCATCTCCTATAGAAATCCAACCATCGATGGAGATCGATGGATCCTTCGTACCGGGGGACCATCAAAATGAGTCATCGAAAATCTCGATCCTCTTATATCCGTACCTGATTCCCATCGACTCCAACGGCACCGCCGCGATGATCCAATCCGCATTGCTATGTGACGCATGTAAGAGCATCTGGGAAAGCATTCCAGTAGCTTGCCCTATGACGATACACGCGACATTCTGTCCCACTTATCCGTAAGCTCGCGACAACACAGATCTGTGCGATCCAAAGTCTAGAGCCGTAGGAACATTAGAAACCGTCGATGGAGATTGACGAGCCGATCGTACCACTTGGCACATCTCACCGTCCCGATCAAAGCCCATTGTGGCGAGGCTTATCGATAAAAACCGCGGAACACTGAGTTAAAAGCCATTCCTTGGAGCTTCAGGAGGCTGGGCTACGCGCTGATCGAACCTGGTGCTCGTGTTTCTTAAAGGATACGCCGAGGGATTCAAGGTTGCGCATGCACGGGGACCGGCGATCGATAATCGGGTCGAGGGACGGGGATTTTCGTTTCTCGCGATAAAGGGGGACTTTGGAAAGCGCAACCTCGCGGCTCGATATTAACCTAGACGGGGCTTTTGGAATATTAATGATATTTTGGGCTGCGACGGATGAAAGGAACTCGGTTCTCGCGATATCCGCGTCGCCTGGAATATGTCGAATAATCTTTCCTGGTCGATGATATAAACGAAGTACACTTGTATTCTATGCAATTACGGAATTTATTAACCACTCGGGGAAAATGTATCAGGTATACATACACATCGAGCTATACGCTTTAAGAATCTAGGATTTTCATCCAGTCATCTCTGTAAGATTTATTCACGGACAACATATTCCACGAGTCACGATGCTTCTCATATTTTACATCGATCCGATGTATTTTCTGGTTCAGTGTCGCGCTTCGATCCTCGAACATTTAAATTATCTCGCGCCTGGAATCAATATTAAAAATCATACCACCGAATGAGATGAAACGTATTCATTGGGATATGATTAAAAATCATGATTAAAAATCATATCCCAATGAATACACTCGCCCAATACGATTACACGCACCGTACCTTATCGACCCGAGACCATCTCGCAAAATCACAAGTTCCACGATATTAGTCCCAAATATGCAGTCTAAGTAAGTAGAGGCGCCTTAACGAGATCCTTAATAAGGATAAAATGCCCTTCGAAAGAGTCATCGCCTCTCGGCGTCCCCGACGTGAATTTCAAATTCCCCGGCCGGGCGCTAAGCCCTTTGTCAGGCTTCTTCGATAATAATCCGCCTCTATTTTCGCAGACCGACAGGCGAGGGAGCAGCAGTACCATCTTCAGCGGCTGCAGGAGCAACAGCTGCAGAGGGAACAGCGCGGGCGCACCTCGAGGACCGATCACGTAGTTTCTCCTGCGACTCATTACGGGAGGGGCCGCGTCGAGACTAGAATATTGCCGCGGCGTAAATGTTGCGCGTAAGGACCGTCGAGACAGCCGGTGAACGAGGCGTAATAACCGAAAGTAATTTAACCGTCGAAGAAGCGGCCGCGCATGAATTACAGGCCGTTCCTAAAAGATTCGAAGCCCGAATGCACCACTCGAGGGACGTGGATGCGACGAGGACTACTGGAAAAAAAAAAAACCGCTCTGCGAGGAAATGTCTCCTGGAAGCGGTGAATCGAAAGCGAGCCCTCGAGAACCGCGTTATAGCGTACAGGTGACGATTCGATCGAAGGTAAGGAGGTGAAGGAACCTTTAGGAATATTATCCTCAACGATTTTTCTCTTTTTCTTGCACATTGATACTCGAAAAAATGGATATATTATGGGGAATGTTTTTTTCTCTTTTTTTTTTGCAAAATGTATCGGGAATTTTGCGGGGAATTATATCTCGTATATGATTCGGTTTTGTTCGATGGTATTTTTCGAAGCGTACTGCGCGTTCGGGAAATACTCGCGCGCGCGACTTTAAATGGGACACTCTGTACGTTCTATACGATCCGATTTGATTTGGAGTCACTTTTGGAGCATTAAGCGTTGGAATTGAATTCCGATATTATTGTTCTCGAGCGTAGTTTTAGCCGTTATAATTCAGCATGGAAATTTTCCCGGGGCCAGAATCGTACGCGTTTATGCATGCACGATTGTGGGGTATAACAGCTTTCGGTCTTGAGGAAAAACGGAATGCCTTCCAGGAACTTAGCCGGAGTTCTTGGAAAGATCCTGTAGATCGCGTTTCCACGGTGAAAAATAACTTTCGTTGCGCCCGGAGACGGTCCCGAGGTTTAAATACGCGTCATTCCGTGGCACGAGATCGACCGACTTTTTATCTCCCGCGCGGTTTCACGAAACGGTCTGGATATTCAAGAGATCACATCGTGGTTTTATGGTGCGACCTAGGGAAAATCGTTTATTACCGGAGCGAATCGTAGGATGCAAGGTAATCTTTGGTAATCGTACCCGCTAGGCCTATACTCTCGCCTTTGTCAGGACATTATCGTGTTCGGAAAATAAACTGCCATTCGAAGCTGCCCTCTAAACATAAGTTTAGTAGTATAAGTATCGGATATGCTCGCGCACATTGCAAGAAGTGCCGGGCGAGGTACTCCCACTTTTCTTTCTCCACGTCGAAAAGTGCCCCCAACTTTAGGCTCGACTTCCAATCGCACAGATTTATATATTTTACATTTTCATTCCTTGTTTTTGAAACGACTCTAACAAATATCAAATAAAATAGTTTTTCCCAAAATAGTTAATTCTCATAATCGTGAAACAAATTTAATCCAACATACCGCAACGTAAGCCGGCATTTTTCGACTCAAAAGGGAACAGGCGTCGCCCGTCGTAACTCGAGCGATCAGAGTGGGAGTGCGCAATAAACGAATCGACATTTGTAATATATATATACATATATTTGATACATAAATTTTATACATTTATTATAATGCCGTACGATGGTAATCGAATCGTTATTGTAACAATGATATGCGAGTTGCATGGAGGGGTATTAATAAATAATAAACGAAAGTTCGCTTACGCTAATTCGATCTCTTCGTTAGATTACGCTCTTAGAAGTAACGCTATTTATCGTTTATCGCAGAATCTGGTCTCCGGCAGGTAGGGAGCGCATCGACGTACCCGCGCCAAGGGGAACGTGGGGGATAAAAACGTGCAGGGCTAACGCAATTTACATAGCGACTGGCCTCGTTAAATCCACGCGGCCCGTACGTTTTGCTCTAATTATCCCGCTGGTCATTGCTAATTCATCGGCGGGACGCTGGCGATTATCAATAATTTCTGCGAATAAATACCGATGACGGCCCTTGATAAGGAGAGGGAGAGAGGAAGAAGTCGAGAGGAGACAGAGAGACAGAGAGATAGATGCAGAGGGGGAGCATCTGTCCAACCGATGCGAGCGATGGGTTCGTTAATGGTAATTGGTCGGCAGGATTTTGGGTATGCCTCGAGACGACCTTATAATTAAAAGCTAATGACCGTGACAAGGTAATCGTTGCTGCACCGTTGGCAACGATCGATGACAGACCTGGAAACGATCGTCCGGAATCGGAGGACCGATACCGCCGCAGTTGTGCGGGACGCAAAGTGACATTCTAATTGCAACAGAGCCGCGGCCGAGATCGTCCGATCGTAGAGCCCGGGTTAGACGCTGGCATTATCATTCGCCTTAATGCGGGGAAAATGACGGGAGCCCCGACTCCTCCCGTCCTTATTTCCCGCAAATTTGCTGGTCCGCGAAGGTTTAATGGGCATGTTCGCCGACAATAGACGCGGTTTAATGCAGTCAATATCCTCGAGGTAATGACGGCCGATTACTCCATCGGCCATTCACGCAGGTATTTAGCCGCTACCGCAACGAGAGTTACGCCCGCGAAAGGCATCCTATCGCGACGTCTTTAATGGACTGCCAAGCCAGGGATTCGCGGTTTACGCCTTGTTTTTCTTCTTACTATGGTTTAATATAATGATAAGGAGAAACGAACTGCTGTTGGATCGGTTGTTAAATTATCGAGGATCGAGTTTAATTTTTGGTTATATTTACGCATTCGAAATGTCAGACGCGTATTGTCGCTTGACAGTTGGTGCTTTGATCGAATGGATTATGAAATGGAAATATTTGGTTTCATGGGGAAGTTGTCATTTGTTTTTTTGAAAAAATCCGCGATTACTTAGTTGCTAATCTTACGGTTTAACGATCAAAGCGGCTCTATTGAGATGTTTACTACTCTCGGAGTAGATTTCTCCGTACGACCTCGTTTCACCCTGGCTTGAAAAAATGATAAATAAAATTTGCTATTTTATTGATCAAAGGGGTTTGCTCGCAATGAAGATGTCTCTGAATTGCATGGGAGATTTCTCCGGGGGAACTCGTTTCTTCGCGATTTAACAAAATGATAAGTAAGCATAGCCTACTTTTTTTTTATACCGCTCAAAGGAACTCTATCGCGATGAAAATGTCTCTGACTTTCGCGACAGGTTTTTCCGTGTTCGTTTTGCTGCGAGTTGACAAAATGATAGGTAAGTAAAATTCACTATTTCATCGGTGAAAGAGGCTCCGTCGCTACGTAGGCGGACGTGAATAATATCGCATTGCGGTTAAAGCTTCGAGGGAAGGTTTTCCACGCGACCTCGATTTTCCGAACGGTAACGAAACGATCATCGCGATAATAACCGATTACTTCATCGGCCATTCGCGCCGATATTGAATGTTCCTCGCGACAGCTGCGCCCGAGAAGGTCATGCGTATGCAATTGAGGCGTCTTTGAAGAATATTTAAAGGGCGACTACATCGATGTTTTATCCTTGCGGAAAATTGTTCCGCTCGGATATTTTCTTTCGAACAATATCAAAGTAATCATCGCAATAATACTTAACCTTTATTATTCCTATACTTATTTCATCGACCTGTTACATTGTTAGCAAATACTTGCTGCGACAGCTACATAAAAAAATGGGATCGAGGTGTCTTTGAAGAATCCTTAAAGGCTGCCGATATCGATATTGAACCTTTGTGACAAGCTTCTTCCTTGTTAACAGTTTTTCTTTTTTTCTTTTTTTTCTCTAACTCGTAAGGAAATAATGAACATCGATAACGATTTATTGTATTAGCCACCCCCACTGGAATGAGTAGCCGCCGCAAGGCCAACTCGGCCGTAAAAAGAGTTTCATTACGATGAGACGAAACGTCTTTGAGGGGCGACAAAATTGCGCTTTAGTCCCATTAAAGGCGTCCTTCTTTCTCGACGATAACAAGATAATGGGTAATGAGAAACTAATTAGCGCATCAGCTATTCACGCCGGTATTTAGTTGGCTCTAAAGGTATTATGACCGAGCAAGGTATCCCACTGTAACGAAGGTGCTTTTAAAAGGGGTGACAACACCGAGGATTAACTCTTTGAAGGAGATTCTCCCGCTCGACCGCGTTTTTCTGGACAATGGTAGGTTAAATTTACGATGTGTGAGAGGGGCGAAAAAACACACGTATGCACAGGAGAGAGAGAGAGAGAGAGAGAGAGAGACTGCTATGAGACCAGCGAAATCATCCGTCGCCACTCTCGACGCGGCGGATAAAAGTAAAAGCTGGAAGGGTTGAAGGGTAGGAAAGGCATTGGCCTCGCAAGCAGGAAGGTTTCGATGGAAACGTCACACGGTTATAAAAAAATCTAACTCTAGCTGGACAAAAATAATACCTTTCCATTGTTTCAAAACGCGCTTTATCAATAAAAAATATTAATAAACATACCCGAATCAACGATTCTAAAATTATCCATTTTCATATTTGTTTATCACCACACGTTGAGTAAACAAATACTCTGAGATTTGTGTATTTTCACATTACTTACCTGTAATAAACAAAAAAAGAGTATGAATTTAAGAAAAGGAAAATGATAATCCTTTTGTTATAATTCCTTTCTATATATTGTGATCGTAACTATCATGCATCAAGAGGTTATAAATCATTCCACAACAATTTTGTCCACCTAGAATCGACTCTTGTATCGCCGTGCATCGCTCGCCTAAAGTGCACACGGCTAAATTACAACGGCCGTCGCTCGAGGCAACCCGGCCGGGCTCCACGTTTGGTCTATGCCTTCGTGAGTCATTCCGCAAATTTATGCTCTTAACGGCCCATTGTTTGCCGACGCGCTTATTAAGTATGCGGCACCTTGGCGACAATTTCACGCGCGAAAGGAATCTGGCAATGACAGAAGCGTCGTCTCGGTGCAACGTCACGGCCATATTAATTACTACGACGTATTCTCGTTACGCCGGCTCTTAATGAAAATTCAACCGAGCTCGTTAGTAATGTAGTTCACGCCGCGATGCATCTCGTCATCCTGGTGTATGCGTTGCTTAAAGTGGCTCGAAAACTGCTTTTAATATTTTTTTTTTCCCCCGAGAAAAGGGAAAACAGATCTTGAGACGCGAGAGGGCAAGAAATCCTTCTCGATGCTTTTTGACAGGATCTGAAGTTATCCGATACTCGTTGATTGGTCGAATATGTTTGTCCTAATTTCAGGCTCATGCGTGAGAGAGGGGATAAGTGCGACCACGTGACTTGCAGCTCGTTACAGTTGCGCCAGTTGGGATGCGAAGGGGAAAAAAGTTACTTTCGAATTAGTAGGCCGAATTAGTAAATCCAAGTTCCAAAACGATCCCAAAAAGGTGACACTCGCGATGCAGGAGTTTTAACGATTTCTGCTTCATATTCTCGCTTCGAAGGAGTTCGTGCATCGAAGGATCGAAGAATTTCGTGGTGCTTATCGCGGTTGCAAAGTTTCACCGAATTTCTATCGAAGAGTCAAATCAGCAACGGCTTTGAATACTACGAATACTTGAAAATGGTCAAACTTTATCCTGAATAGGAAAAATGAGGGTACAACTTTCGTGTCTTTTTCTGCATGTTTTTTAATCGTACTTTTATAGATGACGAGGTGGAAAAATTTTACGATAGTTCGCGCAGCTCCTCGAAATACCGTGAGGATTGCGCTGGTACCAGCTCCGTAGCCATGGCTAAATCGAGGGAAATTCTTGGTGGAGTGAAATCGTACGCGATTTATCGTTCCTTCACGAAGTTACTTCGAAACGACGAGGCGTAGTGCGTGGCGGAGGGGGTGAAAAAATGACGCTCTCTTAGAAATCTTAAATCCCCTTATTTGACTGCATGAATCACCACCCGCCGCGAAACGTCCTCGTTTTCAGGACTGTTTAAAGCCCCAGACGCGTCTGAAAGCCTTCGAGTAATATCATACGCGTATATTAAAAAGGCGCGTTCACCTCTCGCCTTGAATCCGGTTTCTATTTCTTAAAGAAGAAAAAAGATATTTCAAAAGACACTTTCAATTTCGCATGCAAATTATCCGTCTATTCGCTTTGTATATTTAATCGGAATCGCACAGTAATTTTTAAGAACAATACCCTTTTGTGCGAGAATAGTCGGGCCCAGGTACGCTTGAGAAAAAGGTTCAAGATTAAACGAGATATCGTCTTCCTCCTTCTCACCTCCCTTTTTTCTTTATATTCACTCTCTTTTCCTATCTTTCGCACACAATACTTTAGTACCTTGGCGCCCAAGGAAATGAAGCGTCCCTGGCCTCTTTCATCTTGCGCCATATTTTCGTCCGCCGATATGAATGCGATCCAGACGGCGTTTTCACGGCGGCACTAGTCGGCCAAACATATAATTAAATAATATTTTACCGTCAGGAGGGATATTTATCATACGGAGTGCGGGTTGTCACGGTTGGACCGCCCACTTACTGTTTTCCAACTGCGGGCCCCAATTTATTCGCACCTTTCGTCTCGCCGTGGTTAAATAATTACGCCGGATGAGGCGACTCAGAATCCAACGCAGGATCGATCGTCCGCAGGCCAACTGTACAACCCGGGGAATACCTTTTATGCGATTACACCGAGGCAACTCCGTTCGATCGTCTTTCGTATGGAAAATTATTCAGCCAATAATCCCTGGATTTACGAATCTCAAGAAGTCCCGAAAGGTCGGCGGAGAGAATTACAAGGTTTTCCCGAGTATTCTACGAGCGACGTGTTGCATTAAAAATTTTACCGGCGCTCCCTCAATTTCACCGTCTCGATCCTCAAATGCAACTTCGAAAACTTTTACAATGGAAATAATGCAGCGCTGCGACATCGATGATTTCGCGGATCGAGGACGAAGGTTGATCCTTTAGCGGTCGCACGCTTCCTAATGTTTTACGATGTTCGTTTACAGTGGCCATTAAACCCTCGGAAGTTTGCTATTACTCTCTTAGCGCGGTTTACGTTCTTAATTAATTCCTGCATTTACCCCGGCCTTACGTGAAATTATGATTGTATTGCGTCGTACGGCCAACTGAAATGGAAAAAATGCCCTGGAACGTGGAAAATAAAGAATTCCGCGCTACAACGCGTTACGATGAATGCTAAAATCTCGCGCTTTAATTCGCGCGCTAAAACTCGCTGAAACCGAACCTCGCAGTATGCAAATCACATCACGAGCTTTATCACTAGATTAAGATTCTCACTTCTACATTTTGCGAACATTGCGATTACTATATAGTCCGGGAAGTAACGCCGTTTTTACATCACGTTTAACGAGCAGAAATTGAATGGCGATTATTTTTATTCCCAACCGCGCCGATAAATCGTGATTCCAGAAAAACGGCGGATCTTACGCTTAACCGCATCGAAAACTCTTTGACTTCGACTCGATGCCGTCGCTATCCGATGTGCGGATGATAACGCAGGATTAATGAACTCCGCGTTGCCCCCAATTTAGGATCGTAGTTCTCCCCAAGGGCTAACGACGAAGATGAATTCGCAGGAGCCGAATAAAACTCTTCCTCGTCTTCGCATCGCGAGAACAATTTTTCAATGTTTTCCGATTCATCGCTCGCGCTTCATTTCGTCCTCCTTTTTTTTATTTAATCCCGCCGTTTTCATCCGCGTGTTTATCAAATAATTCCCCCCTGTTAAATGTCCGCGGTACACCGCGTGGTATTAACCTCATTGAGCTCTACGTTGGTCACAAGTTGTCGTTTTGCGTCCACCTATGTGCGGTGAGCACGAGTAAAAAATTCGGGATAAAACGCAGTGGAAACGTTAACGGCTACGTTAATCACGGGACGGGGGCGCTCGGTTTACAGCGACGAAATCTCTTCATTCTGTATGACGGCCGCCTGTGGAAAACACTCGGCGTTATACACGCTGGCCGTATCAAATTTATTTATCGCGCACACGTTTACCGCAATCCCAGCATCCTCATCCCGTTCGGCGGCCGGACATTAACCCTAAGCTCCTCGACGCAACGCGTCGCGGATCTCCTCTTGGCGGAAGTATCGCCGAAATACAACACATTAGAATATATACGCTCTCCATAACATAACGATCGCGCTGCAAAACCTCGGTAAAAACGTACAAAAACACCTATTTAAAAGCATAATCGAAACGTAGCTCGCGAAGGAGAGAAACCAGTGTGAAAAGGGTGGAGAGTCTCGGTCTCTCGAAACGGAAGGTTCGAGCTTGAAGAAGTCATCGACGAGTATTGGGAAAACGCCTGGATCTCGATACGCGGTTCCTGTTCCCTGGAACGATCGAAGGATCCTCTCTTGAGGGCTCGAGGATCCGCGGCTGACGTCGCGAGCTTCGACGCGACGACGTAACGCGGAGGAGCAGGAACTCGCGGTTCGAGACCTTCGACGAAGCTCGCGGATAGCGGACCGAGCGTCTCGTCGCGAGTGCACGATGGATCTCTATCCGGCTACGTCGTGTGTGGTCCAAGAGGGAGCGAGAGAGGTGGCGGAGGGGGAGGGTAAGGGGGAAAATAAGAAAGAGCGATGTGAGAAAGGCGAGAACAGACGCGGAGAGAGGGAGACCTGTGGATCGTCGAGAGCCGGGTGGGAATCAGACGCGGGAAGATCGACGAGACACCCTGTCCAAGTATAACGCATCGCCTATATAATGTATCGCGTTCCACCCGGGGAGATATACAGGGTGATACGAAAGGCCCGTCAAATAATTCACTGGCGGCTCCTAAGCGGAAAGTCCCGATGAAAACGCGCGCTTTAGGATGTTAACGGTTCGGATCGGCGGGCTGCCTCGTAAACTCGTATATCCGATCGCATAATGAACGAGCGGCGTTATAAATACCCGTCGGTTCATGAGCGGTGGCAGGTCGGATAAAACGAGCAGGATTTCATCCCGCATCCTGTCGATGAATTACAACTTATCCGCGCCGAGAGCGGGGCTACCCTTTAACCGAGGGACCCGCGCTCCGAAGCGAATCATGCCCGTCAGGAATTTTTATTCCGCTTTGAGCCTCGCGCCTGCGAATTTTCGACGGCCCATCGTAATCTCCCTGTATAGCGCGGAAAGATATCCGTGTCTCGTCCGCGTTTAACCTGCCGGGTAAAACGGAATCCATTACACACCTCGAAGCGAAGGCGCGCCCGCGCGATTCCGGGGCATTTCCATTTATATTACCTTATCGTTATTCTTCCACCCTGCTACGTTTTTTCCCCTCTCCCTCTCTATCTCTCCTCCCCCCCCTCTCTCTTTTCTCTCTCCCTCTCCTCCTTCCACGCTTCCTCCTCTTCGCCATCGTCGTTTTCCCCGTGTCCTCGCTTTCGTCGGTTCACTCCTGTCGGAGGACCACGGTGAAGACGCACTTGCTCGACCAGCCGGCCTCGTCGCTCGCCTCGTACTCGATCCTGTGCCCACCGACGTCGAATCGCCGACCTGGACTCTGGAACAGGATGGCGGAACACCGATTCTCACCCGGGAACAAGAAGATATTTGCATTTGATTTTGCGAATCTCCATGATTCCTGCCCACCGCGCTCTGCGCCGTTTTCTATGCGTTTTTCAATGAGCTCTGTGCGCTCGAACTGGCGGGTAGGAAAAATCCGGGACTTGCATTAGAAATGAATGTTAATTAATCGTTCCAACCTAGGCTGCTAGCACGGTTATGGTGTGGGGCTGAAAATTGCATTGTCCGTGCGGGCTCTCTCTTTGCAAGAGGTGCCCCGAGAATCTTAATTTGTGAAAGAAAATAACGGCTCGACTCAATTACGAGATAAGGAGGAACCTTGGCGCTAAATGTATAGAGTATCATTATATAAGCGTTCTCCTATTTTTATCCTACGCCTCTTTTTTGCCATATTTATTTTCTCTTATTCTCTCACGTTGCGCTAGAAAGGGACAGAAGAAAGGTAAGTAATTAAGCAGAGCGTTGAATATGTCTCGGATAATTATCCAAGTTAGTCTCGATCCGCCTTATTATTAAGCCAAACAGTACCTCTTCCTGTTTATCTTCGATATTTCAGCGAGAAAAGAGCAAGCATCCTTCCAAGTATCGCACCTTTAATCCCTAATCGCATTCCCTTTTTGCCCCTCCTCCTTTTCGTGGCGCACAATTCCATTAAGAAATTCATAACTAGGGACATTATCCTGCAAAATCAGCCCTCGGTCCTCATTGTCGCGCGATACAAAGTGCACCTTGGCAGAGACGCGGGGACCGTGCCGAAGTTCTCGCGGCTGAAAGGGCCGCGAGGAATTTTCGAAAGCTCCAGGAGACAGGCAGCACGTCCGGTAACGAATGTGAACGTAAGGATTGTCGGAAGGTTCCGACAGATGAGCGCCCCGGGGTAGTTAGCGCGCGGTATTGTTTCGCGATGCTTGTTATACGGAAACGGGGATTGCGCTGTACGCAAACTTTGCGTAGTTTAAATTCTCGAGGAACTTCCGCAGTTTCCGCGTACAATTCAAATGGACGGCCGATTCTAGCTGGTTGAACAAGCCACTTATCGAACGGGCAATTTACCGTGGCCGGAGCGCGTAACGGCGTAATAGGAATACAAGAATTACCATAAATCGCGGAACGGGGCGCTTTCGTCGTCCGCCGCGCTTTCAGTTTTTGAAGCGCGGATAACACGAAATCACCGCGAGGACTCCAACGTGTTGCTCCCGAGCGAGCACTTTCAAATTGGCCCGCTTTTTTTTTCCATGCCCCAGCAAAACGACGTAGGTACCTCTGAACGGCTACTCGGAGCTTTTATACATTGATACTTGCAATTTCCCGATTTAATTATTCGATCGCCGGATAGAGCGCCGGCCATCGGTGCTCTTAAATATAGAATGGGGACACGGGCAAATACGCGCAGTCGTTTACGGCGGGCGAGCTAATGATTAATAACTAAATAATATCTAAAAGGAATCGGGGATAACGAATTAATTACCATTTGAGAGGGAAGCTTTGTACGGTATTTGGTTGAATCCAGGATCGTAAACAGAGGGAAATTCGAGGTAATCGGGGCGCGGAGCGCGAAAGGCTGTGCGGTAACATGAAACGAACGTGTCGTATAGAACGGATATCAAATGTCCGTTACTTCTGATTTATAAAAAAGAAAAAAAAAGTAACATCGCATTAATTTATTAAACATCCTACTTATCGTCCCGGCCGTTGATAAAATTTCACGATCGGATTAGCTTCGCTTAAAACGCTTTAGTACGAAACGAGTTGGCCGGCACTCGAAACGGATTGTTGGAATCCTCGAAGCGCATTTGTTCGTTGGTCCAAGAGCAAAGGATCAAAACTCGTCGGTTAAAACTGCGGAACAAGCAATTCCCCTGGCGTGTGTGTGTGTGCGTACGTACGTGCGTGCGTGTGCGTTTGCGTGCGTTTGTGCGTGCGTGCGTGTGTATGAGGGTTTGTATACGTATGCGTGTACGTGTTCGTGTATGCGTGTGCGTGTGCACGTTTGCGTTTATGCGTGCGTGCGTGTCTGTATGGTGCGTGTGTACGTGCGCGCGCGAGCCTGTGTAGGTATATACGTACACACAAATATTCCTACATATGCACATATGCACGCATATCCACGTTTATCAGCGATGATTATTCGAACACCGCGAAACGAACAGGCACCCGCAATACGTTGTTGGCCGACGTACCCTACGTAATCGGAGGGCGTTATTTACTTTGTAACTCGTAATATGTATTTCGTTCGGCGGCTCTTTTGCGCGCGATGCCGTTTCCGCCGATAATTGGATATCATCGGGCGATTAAAGCCCCGATTTGCCCGGGGACAATTTGCATATGTTTATGAAGGTACCTATCTGCGCTTGTTAAATCGGCAAACGCATCGGCCGTTATCGCGCCCGCGTCAAATTAATAATTGCCCCGTGACGTTTTTCGTGCGTATCGGGGGTACTCGTTCGAAAATCCGTAACAGCGCGCGCAGTTGTGCGCGTAGCCCTCGGCATCGATTCGCCAAAAAATCGCGGATTTTCATCCCCGCATTACGAGTCGCCTCGGTCGTGTTGGTGTTTTTAGCCCCATTCACGGTGGCTCAACTTTTAAACCGTTTTCGGCCGCACGAAATTACAGGGATTAATCAACGCAAAACCGGCGGCGCATGCATTAGTAAAATCGGCTTTTGACTCTCTTAGCACTTTACCACCGATAGCGTTGCCACCTAAATACGCAAATGCACCGCGCCGCTTTCGAGAAAGTTTAGGTTTCAAGTTTGTCGGGCGGCGCCAGCGTCAGCGGATTAGATATTTAGGCAACCGCAACAGTAACGAGCCTCGATGCCTTTTGAAGAGTTCGATACGCACCCAACATCGTCCTCGATAACGCCGCGGTATTGTTGTTAATTTTCGCGATAAAGTTTACCGTAGGCTCCAATCTCGTCCATTGCCTTTGAATAATATTTTATCCGATATATCCGTTGTGGATACAGTGCTTCGAATATCGCATTTTATAGGTTAGGATGTAACCTAGATGGATTTTTCAGTTGATGCCGAATATTGATTCGATCAACAAATTTAATGTAATATTACTCTATAATTAACAATATAATTAACAAATGTAATGTAATATTACTCTGTAATAACTCGATATAGAAGATTATTTTGAAGTAAAATTTTATGTAAAAAATGACACTTTTGTGTTGTACTAAAACCTGTGGGGTGTGCAATATGAATAACTAGAACTTGCGACAAGGAGGAATCGCTGGATACGTGCTGGCTCAATGAACCTCGCGCGGTGGAGTTTCTATTAAAATCAATTTCACATGCTTTTGATAAGGCTTCCGTGCGGCGATCGATACGAACCTCATTGCTTCTGATCCTCGTCACTTTCACATTGTCCGTAAAAATCGGCTCGACCCAAGTTATGGCAGTTCCATTGTTTCCGGTGACTTCTATGTCGTTTGGACAATCCTTGACCTTTGGCGCCTCTCCTCCTGGAATCGAGAATTAGCGTGGAAATGTAGGCGTGACTTTTTACAGCGGCTTTAATAGCTTCCTACGAAGGAGGAAATTGCGCGTCATAAAGGGGCACGTGAAATCGAAACGCTGCACGCGGCAGAAATAACTGAAATTTATGTTCCATAGACCCGTGATCGAATGATGGCCTTACGAATTAACTACCAGCCGGAGAATTAACCATCTCGACAATGGATTCCGTTACCCACTCGTGATTTAACTATCGGCCTTTGTTAGGTTTCATTAATATTTCCTGCGCGGCTTCGTCGCACGCGGGCTCCGATCGAAATGGAAATCTACTTATAATGGCAACGAAACGAGGATATAAGAAAACACGCGAAAAAAAATATACACTCGTCGTCATCCGATTAAAGCACGGAGGATATTCGTGAAACATCCTGAGCATAATCAATTCTTCAATCACCCCGAATTCGTTGCCATTTGAACGGAGGAAAACAACGCAGCTCTGTTTTCTCGGGAAAATCCCGCGCATTTTATAACAGCTTTATCGTGGCACGTAAATCTGGGACATTAATAAAACTCCGATGCATCCACAAATGGTCCCGTATTCGCATGTACGCATTTAATTACAATCGAATCTCCGCGAATAATAACGAGGTGTGTGCGCGGGATGCGATGAAATTTTTATCCTCGCGCCAAACGCACGCGCCGCATTATCGCGTCGAAATTCCGTTATTTCGCGAAGCGCACAGAGCAAAGAGGTCCGTCAGCGCTGTTCCGGAAGGCGGACGGATTCGCCATCTGCCCGGAAAATCCGTCTCGTTCCGCGCGGCGAGATCGCGCCAGTCACGTGACCAGGGCGACGAAAATTTTCCCGGGGCGTCAATTAAACGATAATGATTCCGCGCGTCCGCTCCGACAGCTTTGCGTAGCGTAAAATTACACCGCGGCGGGCGGTTTATTTGTTCGCCTAACGAGACTTCTTCTCCCCAACCTCGCTTCTGGCCGACGAGAGACAAATAGTAATACGACGTTGCACTTGGCGCAAAATCGGGGGCCGTTCTTTTCGCGGAAAACTCGCCGCGCCACCGGCAAAAGAAGTTCATGCCGGAACTATCGAGCTGCGTTTAATTAGTTCCATCAAATTACACCGCGGGGCAGCCATGGTTGTAAATCATGTTTGTCCGTCGGACACTCGAAAAACTTATTTCATTAAGCGAAGGAGGATCGCGATATTCCGGGGTGGAAAGTTATCGTGACGTGCAATAAGAAGCGGAGAACAATCGGCGATCTGTTGGGGCGTAGTTGCGTTGAATATTCGCGGGAAACGCGTTGCATCCCCGTCCTTTTTGGGGAAAACGAGGGGGAAATGAGATTCGTTTAATTTTCCGAAAGGTCATAGATTCCATCGTGAAGGTATTTTCTGGTAAAATATGGAGAGTGGCTGATACTTTCAGTTTTTCTCCTTTTTTTTCTGGGACGTACATCTGAATATTTGAAAGGTCGCGATTACGATTGGTAAATGTTTTAAAAATGGGGCAGGATCTGCATTGCGCCCGCCAGTCGTCGGCGTCATTGAAGATTGAAGATGCATTTAATTAAATCGCGCCTAGTTCGCAGATGCCGCGAGTTCTTTGGCAGACGTGTACAAATTTGCATGCGGACCGCGCCGCCTCGTTCTATGTGGGTCCGCATGAAATTCGAGATTCTGAAACGTCGCGCTGACGGTAAGGCGCCTCGCTGGAATTTCTTTTATTATTTCAATCCGCGCTTTTGGAAAGCATATCTCAGCTACTTTGACAATAATCTAAGCTTTATCGCTTTTAGAAACGCGCTCAATGCTTTTTCCTCGAGGAAAGTATGCGATAAAATAGTGGATATTTTCAGGATTGACATTGTCTCGGATATTTTACCCTCTTCAGTGTATCATTCACGTTGTGTCAGTGAACACTTTCATAGAGTGATATAAACCAGAAGTTCAAAATTTCTATTGCATTTTTATAGTCGCTCTTCGGAAGTATCGAGTTTTTGGCTAAGAAATTCAAGAGCCGTAGAAACTTTCCGCACTGCCATCGCATCCAATGTACGAATTCCGAGGCTTCCCAACTCCCGTATCGTAATTTTTATGTCGCCTCGCTAGTTCTCTCGACGGATTCTCGAGGTCGTTATATCGATGCATTATACGTTAAAAATTCTTATTGCAATTTGATAAGGCCATTAAATATCGGAGCACGCATTTTCTCAAGAGGGAAACTTTCACACGGATTATCATAACGCATATTTCATGATTTAAACTTTCAAATTTGTATATTACACAAACTATACCTGTTGTACCGCAAATAGCCGTATGAATTATCGTAAAGAATATTTACAACGTTACAAAGTTAATACATATAATTTATGTAAACCACCGACCTTTCTAAATAAAGAAACAGGGCAGGTGTTACTTTTTTCTTTTCACCAACTGACATATTATTGTCCATATTCAAATTGTACAAATTCGTAAGCTTTACGAGTCATAACTTTTCCCTTGCGTTGGATGTATCTTCCGCGATGCTTCGAAATCGATCAATTGTATGCCGAGAATTTCTATTACACTTCTGCGTGGACCCCAACTTTCGGAGTTACCAATCTCCGGAGACAAAGATTTAAAAGTTGTAGAAGTTTTCCATGCGGATATCACAACACGTATACGAGGACCCGGCTTACCAAATTTTCGTGCCCCATGTAACTATGGCCTAAGGAGCCCCGTGGGACGAGGTACCTACCTACATATCACCTGCAGCTTGCTCTGCAGGAACCCAAGACTAATAACATTTAAAGGCTACACGTAAACACGTAAAACGTATAATTAGTCAAAATACGAAGGTCCTTCTCCTGTATCCACTTTCTCTTTTAATAAAATATTGTAACTTATTAAAATCGGCATAAAATTGATATATCTGACGTGTTAAACGATTAACAGTCAAGTTGCTCAACTTTAACTCAATGCCGCTACTATGTAGATCTTCGCGTATCGTATAATATTTCCTTGAATCGTTATGAAAATTCTACGAATGTCCATCATAATTATTTCGAGCAATGTTGGGCTTTGAAGTATTAAAATTACGATATAATGAGGCGAGCTACCCGCGTCCTCGATATCACTCGCAAAGTGCTCTTACTTCGGCTTTTGTTTCTCGTTCCAAATGAACTTCAAAGAACGTTCTGCCGCGGCTTACTTAAAATATATGGCCATTGTACAGCAACGCGTCGAGAAATTGATTACTCGCGAATAATGGAGTTTCTACACAATTGGTCCTTAATACGCACACCTTAAGTACTTTAAATCCATTTATATTTAAAGGCCAGAGAAGTTGAATTACTCGAGATCGAAACTTGCGCCGGTTTTTTATTCGACGACCGAAGCCGGAACACTGTTTTATCAGATAAAATATTAGTACACTACGATACGACATACGTATTTTTCAATGGTGCTGCACATACGACGTGCTTACATTTCTTTCGAAAATTCTGCAAATAATACTTTATTAAATATCGAATCGCTGTATTTTCACCGATCATATACCTCCTCCTGTATGTTTTCGTAACGAAAAATAACATTAACAGTGGCGTATTTACTTTTACGTGCGCGTGTATTTTCAGTAATAGATTTATAACGAAATCAATCTATTTATTTATTTAGTTCAATCTACATATTTACACGATAGAATAACATTGACGTAGTAGTGCAGAATGTTATATCAATCAAGCTTCCATATCCGTTTATTATGATTCGTATTTCCATCGTGAATTCTGTTCATGCATTAAGAAAAACAACTCTATCGCACAGAAGCAAGAAGGATAACGAATACAATTTTCTATATATTAAATATCCCAAAACGTTGTATAGAATCGTATAAGAAAAAGAAACATCTTGATGTCTTTCCAAAATATAGGACAACAAGTAACATTCGTACATCCTTTAAGTCTCCTCCATCCGCGTATAATAAAAACGACTGTCTGCGCCCATGCCCAAAGTAATCACGCGTCATAACACATACACAAAGTCCTCCTCTTTGTCCATTATTCGATGTAGAAAAATCTAGGGATCAAAATTAACGTTCCCACATCTTCCAAATCTGTCTACGCCCAAAGCGGTACATCGTCCTATCTTACGCGCAAACTTACAACCGCCAATCGTGTATCTTTGTCCAACATTCTGTACGGACAAGTGGTCGGATAATGGGCGGCATTTGCAGTGGGACATTTTCGTAATCGGAGCTTCCATCGAACAGGCACCCTTCCTTCCCTCTTGCCCTCTGCCACGGCGGTCTGCGAGCCTCCGGCTAACCCGGTCAATATTTTCTCGCGACGGGGACCAGGGAAACAAATCCGCGGTGCAAATTCCTGGGCGGTGGGGGAGGATAAGTTGAGCGGATGGCGCCGGAAGTTGGCCAAGCATTCGGCGGTGCTCGTCGAATAATCTAATTCGCGGAACGGGCCTCGGTGATCCGCAGATTATACGGCATTGTGGCAAACCGCATCCCGGAAGCGCATTTAATTAAACCGTCGCGAGGGGCTTCGGCGGACGGAGAAAGTTTCTCGAGGCCACCGCGGGAAATCTGCATGCGGCGGCCGTGCGCCGTGTGCGCATATCTCAAAGAGACCGAAGAAGACGCGGCGCTTCTTAAACCCTCTGTGATCCGCGGTGACTTCAAAGGGACGTTACGTTTAGGTACTTTGTATCGAGTCGGTCACCATTTTTTTTTTCTTTTTTTCATATTTCCAGATTACTTTAACACTGGAACTAGGGCAAAATGACCACAAAAGTCGACGCGGGAAATGCAAGAAACAACAACAACAACACTGGAACTACCAGCCATTTTCTGGGCATATTTAGAACACCACATACATCTTTAAATAAAAGAGGAGAGTAAGAGGAAATTTGAGTAAATCAAAATGGTGATCTAAATACCGCATGAGAATCATGGAAAATCTCAAAAAATACATCCTTATAAAGCACTACGATTTTTTAAAGAAACGACTGACCAGCCATTTTTACTGGTTTGGTACTTCTAGTGTTAAATAGGAGTATTCGGAATATCAGTCGACGCTCATGTGCGACTTTTTTCTTTCCCTTTGGGGAGACATGGGATTGGAGGAAGAGCGAGATTTGAACAACACTGGAATTCTGAAATTATGATTTAAGAGAAAGTTCGGTTGTAGTTGGTTAGGTTATACCCTCACCCTCGGAACTAACAAGATAAACTTTTTTCCACTCGAGTAGCCTCGCAATTTCGCGTTGTCAGTTTTTAATCCATGTCCCGCTATAAGTTCACTCGTTATCGTTGAAAAATTCGAGCAACAAATGGTCGCTGGTCCGAAGGAAGAAACTTATTTTCTCAGGCGCGACCTCTTAGGCACGTTGCACCGCCCATTCCTGCTCTCCTGCGCATCGCGCCTGATGGAAGGTTAAAGCGTCGCGTAAATGGATTCCCCTTGCGCCTCTCTTGCCAAGACAGTGACATTAATAGGCGCCGGGAGGGAGGAAAAAAGGAGTCTTAATGCGAGCTCGGAAAGACGCAACACGACACATCAGCTCGCGATATCGCCCGCAGTGCCCGCTGAATATCCGCAGTTTCCACTGGCGGAGTAAGTACTTACGACGACGGATTTGCCGGCTTAAATGAGATATTCATCGGACGCGGTCAGACGCAGTGACCCATATTCGCTGTTCGCTATACGTTCCCTCCTCTCCCGCCGCGAACGTATCGAGTCTCGTTTAATTCCGCGTGGTTACGGACGAGTTAAATCTCATGAACGTCCCGCCGATCATCCGGATCTCGACCATCGTCTCGGGATTTTTCCATCCTTATCCTAGATTTCGATCGTTAGCCTTGGAACTGGCGAGCAGTACCGCGACGTGCTTAGGTATACGATAAACAAACTCGTATAACATAATAGGATGCTTTCACATCGCAGGTTTACTTCGCACTGCACTTGGGAATTTTGAGAGATTTCCCAAAAGTCCAGCAACCGCTTATGAGAGCATAAAATGTCAGTGCGAGGAGAGCAACGCTCGAGTAAGGTGAAGCTTTCGGAGCTGCAAAAAGGTGACGTTACGCTCGAGCAAAAATACATCGGGAGGAATCCTGGCGGGAGGTCACAATGGGCGATATTTAGTGCGTACTTCCTGCCACACCGATTCGCATCCTCGTGGATAACTCGAGGAAGCTTGTTGGCACCGAGCGTGCAATTCGGCCCTGGATTTATTACCGGCCCGCAAAGTCCGGACTGCGAAGTAAAGGGGTGTAAAAAAGATCGACGCGGGGTTGACGCTTGTCCCGCGGAAATCCGACTCTTTGCCAATCGAAATCCTGCCCCCGCTCGGGCCAGCCCTCCTTGAATATTCAACGACGCCGATTATTGGATATACAATCTTCGGCCGTGGAAATTCAAGGACCTGGACGCGCCCAGCCGATGGTGGCTTCAATTATTCATCCGCGTCCCGCTAGTCGATAAGCCGACCTTGTCGCAGCGGGCCGCATCCCAAAATACTAAGCGAGATTTATGAGCGGTACGGGCCGTTCGTTAGTTAATAATTATGCAGGGTAATCAATAGCGGGGAGGTACGGCGATGCTACCGCTTATTGTGCCAATGCTAATCGCCATTATGAAGTTTACACGCGATGCACCGATGCCGCGCCGGCCTGGTAATTAATTACCTTTAACGATGATGCGTAGCACGCAGCTGGTTTGCTTCTTCGATACCGGGTGTCTCGCGTAGAACGAGACCTCGTGCACGCCAGGCTTCAGGTTGGCCTCCAGGCGAGTGCCCCAGGAGGGCTTTGATCGCACGTACCGGAACCAGTCGAGGTCGGTCGCGGGCTGGTCGAAGGTCACGAAGGCCTCGTCTCTGCCCGGTGGAAGCTCCGCGACCACGTCCTTCGGACACTCCAACCGGGGCTTACTGTACCCTGTCGCGGAACAGATACGAATGTGTTCTTAGTTTTTCCCTATTATTCACCGCTGGCGCGCGGGGATTACGCAGGATCTTTTATTTTTATCCCACGAAACGCCGTCTAGATATTCTGTCCTTGAGAATAAGGAGGATCGTAGAGCTTGTAATAATATTTTCTAAGGCTGTGAGAGAGAGGCTCGAGTTATAGACGAGTGAATTGAGCTTGAAGAATATTTTATGGATATATTATCTATAATAGGATATCATGATCCTATTGGTATAATCAGGGATCGTGAGCTCTAGCGATCGTGATCCATTTTGCGGCTGACCGAGAAAAGTTTCATTGTAAAAAAACGCAAGGACCATTCTCCGCAGTTGCCTCTATATTCTCTACCAAAAATCCCATTTTTCAGTTTGCTATTCATTACACCAGAAAACGGTTGTCGGGTCGAGGGATGTCGCAAAAAGAGGGAAACATTGTTTTCATCCCTGTTTTTGGAAACAAAAAATATTTTGCGCAGGAGCTTCGATCGCGCATACCTCCCTCGCTCCCTTTTTCGAAGCAAAACGGACGTTGGGATGTTACAATTTCTGACAAAAATTTAATATCGCTCCCTCGTTGACTCGCGTAGACCGAGAATGGCAAAGAGGGAGAGGCCAGATCGAAACGATGGTACGTTCGCTTATCGTCCCCGATATCGGCTGGCGCCCCTACAAAGCTGACAAGGTGTTTTTTTCTTCTTCTCTTCTTCTCTCTTTTTTTTTTCTTTTTTTCAAAATGTGGTTTCCTTTTATTAACTTTGTGACAGGTACTCTGCTGATCTTATCGAATCATAAATATCGGCCGAGCCCTGTTTTTTTCGGTGTACATCACGGTTTCGTTACAGCCAATATTTTCCACCACTTATAGGCGACAGATCGATATTTCTAGACGATGCGTATCGTACAGTTTTCGTGGTTCGAGCGAATATGATCAGATTTGTTTTCCAATACGACCAGTTTTATTTCCGATATTCCGTTCACGCCACGACAAAATGTAACGAAGAATGGTCGAGGAGTCGATTATTCGAAGCATTTTGAGCTCGTGTTTAATATCATTAATATCCTTATGTAATTATCTAAACCACGTTAGTTGTACACTGAGCTAAGAACTATACCCAATATTTTCACAAAGAAATCGAGATTTAATCTACGAAGAGGTACAAAACCAGGGAGAAGTAAACATAAATAATGTGTATCTTAAGACATAACCGCAATTTACTCTTATTTAGGAGCAATAGCCTAAATACATCGCTCTTTAATAACGATAGCACGATGTTAAAAGCAGGGACAAGCGATAGGTCCTTGATTAAATTGCTGCTTGATGAAAAAAAAAAAAAGAAAAGAAAATCGATAGAAAGCCCGGGTAATTTGACGTTCAATGAACTTTACTCACTGACACACTCTCCGTGTTTCGGTCCGTCCCATGTACCATCGGAGCGGCACGTCAGCTCGTACTCTCCGCGAAGCTGATATCCGTGAGGACACTTCAGGAAGCATTTGGTGCCTGGCCTGTTGGTTACTCTTCGTCTGCCTCGCCATGGTTTAGGCGTAGTCAGCCTGGAGCACATAAGGTAGCCCCTGCCAGCTGGATTCAAGGGTGGACAAGCCACGTTGTTTATGTCTGCAACAAAAACAATAGCATCCTTCTGAATTCTAGTATTCCATTTTTTTTACGTGCAAGTTTATACAGGATCGTGGTATTTTTCTTAACGGCAGATGTGACAGAAGAGGATCGAGAGGAGGACCAAGCGATCGCACTCATCGTCGATGCGTTTGGATTCTATGGCGACTTTTAAAACTTAATTGGACATAGACGAATTAAACCCTTTTTTCCTTCTTTTTTAAGTTAAAATTAGCACAGAGGCGCGATATTAAATGGAGCTGGGATCGTAGAATTTAAAATATTCCCTTTAGTAGGATAGCTCACTCATCCTGCTCACATCGGGCTCTTTATTTATGGAATTTGTAATTCTACTGTCACATGCTCTTTCGCACCTTTTATGCCGGGCAAGCCCGTCAATGGTAAAATCATTTAATCCTGTTATGGAGCTAAACATAATGCTACCGAAACAAAGGTGGCAGAGTTTTTCCAGGAAGCTAATAAGCGCATTAAGGTCTATCGGCTTAGCCTCCGAAATACGGACTTTTAAATGCGCGGAATCTCGCAACGCTGAATATTTTTATGACTTTTAAACCTTAAAATGGCTCGTTTTAATACCCGGGAATTCCAGAAAATTGTACTTTATGGACTGCGCAATCGGTATGCGAAGGGGCTTTGCTGACTTTGCGTAGCACGTTAGACGCTTAAATGTAGTAAAGTGATAACAGCTATTATATAAGTAATACAAACGATCCATATTTATACATATTATATTTACACTTGATATTGTTTATTCTTTAATACTATACATCATTGAAGACAGCGTCTGCTAATAAAATTTTGTAAGCAAATAACTGATTATGATAAACAGCGAAAATTTGTTGTCGATACCGCATGATACGAAACGCCACGAATTGTCATTATGGTGCGATGCAAAATCGGTCCTGATTCCAAATTCCCTCAGAATCCCGCGAAGTGGCGTGTAAAAACGTACGTGTTCAATTTCCCGGAAGAAATTTCTCTGCGCCGCTTGGCCAACCTCGGTTGAACGAGGATAAACCGAATACGAAGAATGAAAGAAAGAGGAGATCGGGAGAAGATAATGTGGCCAATTGCACTGGTGAAGGCGAGTGCATCGAAAGTCGAGCGGCAGTACGTTAATTAACGGTTTGACCTCTTAAATGCTGGGATATATTAAATCAGAAGTCACGCCTAAGGAATAAGAATCGATCGCAACGTCGTTCGCATGTATACGTTACTTACAACTATACAATTATATTCGTCATATATTGATCAAGTAAATATAAGCCACGTATATACGTAACACTGTATATGAAAGCCTCAAAATAAAATTCCTCTACCTAACATATATTTATCCTACACATTACATCGATCAAAAACTACAGTCGTCCTATTATAAAACTTTTCTAAATTTTGATTGATAGCTTAAACTCCTTTATACAACGATACCAATTCAAAATCAATGCAATTCAATTTCAGTCGTCATAGTGAAATTCGTAGGAGGAATACTTTGTGTTATCTTTGCGATTAAAAAACCTGTAACTAATGTAATTGTTGTAATAAAATGTATCCTTGTAATAAAAACTAATTCTTACCATTGAAGGTCTAATTAATTAATTCCTGCCATTGAACAAACTAATTGTTGGAGATCGAAGCTTCTTCGGTAAATCTATTCGCGATACGCTGTTGCTGTATATAAAGGAAACGTCGTTCCCGTCGCCTGGAAAGCATTGTGCTTTCCAGTCGCGTATGAAACGCGGCCGCATGCGTGTCGAGTGAAAACGAGTACCGAAAACGAGATGAGGAGTTTCTGGAGGACTCACCGACGCAGGACTTCCCATCGGATGACAAGGCCCTCTCGTCTCCGTTGCAGGCGCAGAAGAAACTTCCGTCCGTATTTTCGCAAACCTCGGTGCACGCCCCATTATCGACGGTGCACTCGTTGATATCTGTGTGCAGAAAACGTGTCCGCATTGAGCAACGACGAGGAGAGATCCTCGAACGCGGTACGTCGTCGATTTATCTACGCTCCTTGGGAAGCTATGTACTCTAAGATTTCTCTATCGTACGTACATCATAGAAAGATCGCAGATCAGACCGATTCGAGTATCTCAAAGACTGGGTCATACCATTAATACATGTATACATATTTGTCTAGACTACTAAATCTAGTTAATCTTGGTATTCAATTCACTTTTACCAAATCGTATATAAATTTTGTATATTGTTGTATATTTTGTGGGTTTATAAAACGATGTAATTTTGGAAAATTCGCGGGCAGATACGTGGTAAAAATAGGGTTTATATTGATCGATAAGAGCGTAGATCGGGCTGCTTCGAGTAACTCAAATGACTAATTTATACCGTATACACATCTGTCTGGACCGCAAGATCTGGTTAACCTTCGTGTTCAATGATTACCAGGTATGATCTATTCGCATACACCAAACCTTATATATTGCGCATTTTATATATACCCCACTTGCTTCGTGGCTCTATATGACGATGTAATTTTGGAAAACTTGCTGAAAAATACGTGACAAAAATACGGTTGATATTTATTAATTGAGAAAAAACGCGTAATAATTTAGCAATTTTTTCGGGTTATTCGACGACCTATTTTTCTACCCACCTCCCGTATACCTGGTAACAAACACAGACCAAATCGATTTGGCTACCATCATTTAGACTGCTGTAAATAAAAACCCAGCCTTTTTGCCAAAGCTGCAAAACAATAAACCTCTCGTGCACATACGTATATATCTAATTGGCATGAGTTCAGCGGCGATAAACGCGACGCAGGATAGACTTTTTCCGCAAAGAAGAAGAGTACCATTCGTATCTGTTCTCGTAGACCGTAACTTTCCTTTCCGTCGAAAGATCCGCCGAGTGTATCGTACGGACGACCTTATCCATCGTTAAGCCGACGAACCAAGTTCAAGTTCCGTCCGAGTACGTGCATAGCGGCCCTTTCATTCGCATATAACGACATCCCCGTGGACGATCTTGCATTCTTCGCCACAGGACCACCAGACCGCCGGGCAATTGTCCACGCGATGGCGTTAAATTGACCGAAATGGACGTACAAGGGACGGCCAGATTGCGATTGCCTCGAGCACTTTCAATGATGCCCAAGAGCTCTCGACTTCCGTCGCTTTCACGGACTATACATATACGTGTGTATGCATACAGGGCATGCGGTATTCACGCGATAATGACGCTCGGGAGGTATGGATCTGGATGGTATCGTCTTTTCTTGGGAAGCGAGCACGCGGCATCGCCGATTTTCATCTTCTCTTGCAAGCGCTCTTTATTCCGCGATTCGCGAAAAGTGGCTGGCTAATTCTACTCAAAGTTCCTTGCTTGGTATATGGTTGTTTAATTATGTACATTAATGGTAAACAATATATGTGTAATGTATTGAATATGTATCTTTGCAATGGGCAAGAGAAAGTATTTCTTGGAAAATCTCCAATGATACGATACGTCCAATGATGGACGATAACTCGATGTAAGCAGTGGTTATTCCGGGTGGTTTGATATGCAGTGAAAGAGCAGTAATTAATAGTTGTTGACAGCTGGAATCGGCATTGAGGACATATGTCGATGGTTAAACGAAGGATTAATGAAATATTTCGGTATTCGTTTAGAAACGAAGTATTGGGTTATGCTGTTCACGTGTCGCGGAAAAATGGCACTAAAATATTCGTTTCTCTATTAGCTACGCGCGAAACACGGAAGTCGATATTGATCGGAATATCCACCATTAGTTTTCAAATGGTGGGTATTATGGATACGAGTACCTACTCTCTGTATGCAGATAATACTTTATTCGCAGTGCAGCATTAAATACGCGATTCGTCGTGAGCTTGGTAGCTAAAATTTTCCACGGAGATATTCTCTTGCTTCGAGTTCTTAAGCTTCCTTTGAAGCTTCCGCGGGATTTGAGCACATTTCAATCTCCAGCTTCATGTCGTACATACGCGTGTATCAAAGGAGTATCAAGGTCCTACCCGTGTACCACGTGTAATTTAATTACGCACTCCGCTGAAAATTGAAAATATCCTTACAGCATCATTTTCACAATGCTCCAATTATAATAGCCAAAGTTATTGTAAAATCTTCTCGCAATTGCGATTATATTACATTTATACGCAAACGTTCTCTACGAATAAAATCGGAAAATTAACCTTACGTCTAGCAAATCCTTCGTTGCCCCCTTCTCTGATTCAATGCTCGACATTGCGGCTATTAACTAAAACCTATAAACCCCGTGTTATTTGTTACGACATATAGTTTATACCGAAGTGCCTTTGTATTTATAAGTATCCAAAAGGCGCTTTATCGGTTAGTATAAAATATCTATTGGTTGTTACCGCATCGGGCAGGTATACATTTTTCATGTTTCCTTTTACATATCGGAGCCGGCGCATGTGTTTTTCGACTTTGAGGATTTGCTTAAGCTCTCGCAAAGCTTATTGGTCGAAGGCCCTGCGCCTGCAGGCTGCTGCGGATAAACCGCGTCCGTGGCTTTTACTTCGCGGTTTTGGGAAAAACCGTAGCAAGCTTAAAATCGCGGCCGTTGTAGTTTTTAACGGGCAACGGCCTCGCAGAGCGAGTCACTAATTAGCGCGTCGCTAAACGCACCTGCGGGTGAAAATCAAACTGCCGCGAAGCAAAGCAGGCACCTCTGTTAGGAACGAGAATGTCCCGATTATACCAGCACTGTGCCGGCCGTCGACCGCAGGATCGCGGCCGATTCTGAGAAACTTCAGGCGACAATTCATAGTCGAAACACATCCGAACTTTCGATGATTCAAGATCGTTGCTCCACGAACCGAGGAGAGCCGAGGAGAATCGTTGAAGAGGCTGGCCGATCAAAATCTGATAGCCGTGAAGGCTTTTGAAAAATATTGCACGATGCTTTAGACGACAATGCAGAGTAAATACGAACTTTCGACAACTGGAGTTCGTCTATTGCTTTACGAATGGTGGTGCGCCGAGGAGAATTGTTCAAGAGGTTGGCCATGAAAATCTGATGGCTGTGAAGGCTTTTATAAAATATCTCTCGATACTTTGGACCGCAATCTGGAGTCTAAATACATCCGAACTTTCGATAACTGGAGATCGTCCGTTGCTTTACGAACGGAGCTGCGCCGAGGAGAATTATCCAATAGGTTCACCATCGAAATCTGCTGGAACAATATTTGAGGATGAACCGTGTGCAATAATACTTTTGCTTATAAACGGCAGGGTAGCGCAACCATCTTATTTGGATAAAGTATGGATACCACCTTTTATGTAAATTTTGATGATACGTAAACCTTAAAGCAGGAAGGGTTACGCGTATGTAAATTAACTTTGAATATTCCAACCGTGGATCCTTCAGGACATTATTTATGAAGTATTTAACCAAATGCACGGTTTATGTACAGTCGCTTATGTTTGATCCAGAAAATGAAGTTTTAGCTCTTTTAACTTTTCTTATCAAAACAATGGGAAGAATTTGCATAACGCGTCGACCTTGATAGCCTTTTGCATTTAGCGCGGTTACACTCTTTACGTGTAAATTAAGACAGGAAGTTTAAAGGCAAACGTTTCGTAAACACGTAAATCGCGAAGTTCATTGCCGCGTTGCCGCAACGTATCGTTTTCCAATCGTTAATTTTCAATCGAATACTTACACAAAGCCGAGGTAATGAATACAACGATAACTGGAAATGAGATTATCGAGTTAAATAAAACCGACGATAAAATACTCGATGATATGGAGAGCAATATAAACGACGAAATTTATTCAATGAAGAGGAGGAAGTCTATTTAAATCGTATTAAGTGTCCATTCAAAGCTTCCGTAATTCATCGCCGCAGTCAGTGCGCTAATAACGCCTGTTAAAACAGTTCGACAATTCTACGATGGCTCCTAATTTGAGGGACGAATCGTTAATCCATTCCCATGTCGGGTGTCTTTAATGCGATCCGAGCGATGAAACAATCCTGCCCGCTCTTACGTAACCCTGCGCCATCCTGCACAAAGATCGTTTTGTAACTAGCCCCGTTTCACGAAACGCAAACGCGAATAATACAGAGGCAGCGTGCGCCCATCTTGGCGACGAGAGAGAATAAGCTGCGGGTATAAAGAGATTTCCGGATATATAGGGCATCGCATAGAAGGCGGCTACATAAGAAATGTTGCTGGCCTTTTTGCAGGCGGAGTATCCTGAAAATTTCCTTCCCCCTTTTTACCGGTCCTGACCCCATGAAAACCACTTGACCCCGTCGAATAACGTCGACGACAATTTTAGGATGGCCTCCTTACGCGAGCTAAAAAATTTCGTTCAAATCACGCTGGGTAAGGGAGCAGGGGATGGAGATATTTTGTCCCGTCGAGCGGAGACCGAGGATTTTCCCCTGAGCATTAAGGATTTTTCCACGACGTCAGAATTTCTTTCGCTAGGAATTATCTCTACTATCTCTGGGCTCCCGATGGGGGCCCCTTGTTCTTTAAAGCACGAAAATTACACTCGTATAATTGGCGCGATAACAAGTTAGAGGATAATATTGTCCTGATATTTTATCTGCGTAAAGAAAAATCTCTTTAACCTGATAAAACAAGGAATGGCGAATGTGACTACGTGGTTCACGAGTATGTCGAATAGGCCAAAAATGATTCGAAAAACGCTGAATATAAATAAGCGTATAACGCGTAGGAGGAGGGGATACGGTTGTAAGTATATTTGCATTTCGTATACGTATCATCGTGTCCAAAGGAGACGGCGGCTCAAAAATGCATGGAATTCAAAACGTTCGAAAGTAGCGTCGCCAACTCTTTCCTCGTCGATCCTCCAAAAATATGAGCCGCTCAAAGCCAAAGTTCTTCGCGGAGTATTTTACTCTTGAACATTCCAAGCGAGACGAAACTAGTTTTCCGGTTACGTCCGTGCTTGCCCGAGTTAAATCTGCAGAGGTACTCGCAGGCTGATATCCCTAGGAGTTTCTTACAGGACTAATTAATCAGGAAACCGAGAGGGGGAGGAGAGTAGAGTACCAGATAACACCGGTTCATTCCTGGTTTGCCAGTATATCTTCCTGTAGAACTCCTATCGATCGTCATCGCAACATCGAAGCTCGTGCGCCGAGTAATCGGAATTTGGGGAGCAAAGGAGCGTTTGAGCACGGTTCGTCCAATCATTTTCCATTCGTCTCCCCTTTTCCCTCCGCCCTGCTTTCACCATTGAACGGCCCGCCTCAAATCATCGTACAAAAGATATTGGTCGTTTGGAAAAAGAAGAGGAGGATTGAAATTCGTTTTAATATGATTACAAGTCGCGCGTGGCTTTCGGGTTAAGATGATCTCGACATGGAGACTCGTTGGTCGTTCGTTTCCTCGCTTTGGAATAGATTTTAAACCAAGTAAGTTAAGACCATTTAGCTTAGAATCCGTTGTTCGACCGGGATGTGAGCCACCAGGTGTGCAATACTCCAACGCTAATTGAGTTCGGCCAGTCTAATTATTGGATCGATAATATTCGTTATCGTATTCTTTTGGTATTCGAGCATTCCTTTAAACGCGCCTCGACCGGCATTACCACAATTTCGTCGTTAATTTATATATCGCTTGATTACTCATTTATTAACACTAGAACTACCAAACCAGTGAAAATAACTGGTCGGTCGTTTCTTTAAAAAATCGTAGTACTCTATAACGATGTATGTGTTGAGATTTTCCATGATTTTCATGCAGTATTTAGATCATCATTTTGATTTACCCAAATTTCCTTTCACTCTCCCCTTTTCTTTTTAAAGATGTATGCGGTGTTCTAAATATGCCCAGAAAGTGACTGGTAGTTCTAGCGTTCATTTATGTACATCGTTCTGCCACAATACACTTCCTTAACTATTGATTCTTGCGCTTCTCCACATTCTACATAAAATATATCAGCCATGCGCTCCCGTTGTTTTTTTTTTGTATATTCCGTAAAACATTTCAAATTCGTTGTAGTCCATGAATATGAGCGAGGACGGTTCCAAAACGAATCATTCATGGAACCCGTGCGCTGCCTCTATTTCCATCTCCTCCTTTTTTTTACGGTAAGGCGGGACCCCGACTTTGCTTTTAGCATCGGTAGCGTCTTTAAACAGGGACGAAAGCTACTATGGCATAAAGGAGGAGGCAAGAAATCCGTTTACGTAGTAGCATGCAACATGCAACGTGATTCGGGGTAGCCGAGGCTCGTTCGAAGAAGCCTCGTGGTTCGTGCCCGAAGAAAGCTCGCCCCTCGATTTCTTTTTCTGCCAGGCCCGCTTTTCCACAAATCTCCGCGGAGGCCGTTTCTGGTTCCGCTCTGGCCATTCTTTTCAGCTCCTCGCCGCGGCCGCGATTGTTAGCCGCGCTGGCCCGCCGACTGTCCTTCGACAAAAACCCGGGCGAAGCCCTTTGAACCCAGCGGCCTCCTTTTCATCCCGATGGAGAGATAATTGCGTCTCTCTGTTAAGGACAAGAAATTATTCTGGCCCGATACGGAGCGCCTCGTAAATCGAGCGACCCCCTTTTCTCGAAGAGGGCGGCGCGACTCGTTCGCCCCGCTGCCAGAAAGCAAACGCTTTACGAACTGCTGGCCGATTTTGCCCGGCCGCAGTTCGGATACGGGTAGCTGCGGACCTTCGATTTTCTCCCTATCGAAACTTTCCCGGCGTATCGGCCACCGCGAACATCCGAATAGTCCCGAATATTATTCGAACTTTTCGGGAAATTTCATAAGCGGAAATCTCGGGGGAACCGTACGTCTTGAAACTCGCAGGAGTCGCCCTGTAATTTTCGAGCGACGCGGTTCGGCGCATTTGCTTCGCAAAGATAACTCGGTTACCCCTCGGAAATTTTATCAAATTAGTTACGAGCGATATCGTAATATCTGCGTCGGAGGGAAAGGACGTTTAAGGTTGGTATGAACTTTTGTTGAATATCTCGGTGTTTCGAGTGAATTTCTTTACGGCAGGACGGATTTTCGAGAGTTTATGATTTGGCAAGGATTTTAAGAGATCCTTAGAATTTTATAATAAGGATCTATTTAATTTAACACTACTCCTAGCAGCCATTTTCCAGACAGGCTTAAGTGTACTCGACATATCCTTAAAGAAAAAGAGGACGAAGTAAAAATGTCGATAGACTGCGCCTCATAGTTTTACGATTTTTCAAAGAAATCACTGACCGGACATTTGACCGGTCGTGGTAGGAATAGTGTTAATAAGGATGATTATAAAGTTTATAATTTGGCACCATTGTAAGAAATAATATATAATCTAGTATAAATTATCAGTATCCCTTGAAGAACATCGTGAAGATCTTTGGTTCGTTATGTACATACTGGCGCGATATAAACGGTGAAACTATGGGATTTGCGTAAAAACGAGGCTCGTGAGCGATAGTCTTAATCCGATTCTAATATTGTCCCCGCCGATTCTTCCCACTGTGCGGACGACGTCGGGAGGATTTATGAGCCGCGAAATTGAATTGCCAGTCGTGTGATTCGCAATATAAACCGAGTAAGCCATATCGGGGAGAGAAGTCGCGATAATCTTTTTCCCTTACCGTCGCCTCGAGAGTTCCCAGATCCCGCCAACTTCCGTCGAGGGGAAGACAATAAAAAATATTTTCTCACTTAAAAGATAGGGGGAGCCAGTTAAAGCGTCTTCTCCCGGAGCCGCGAATCATCTCGAAAAACTTTATTAATTATCATAGCTCGTGTCGCTCGCAGGTGCTGTATATCTCGATGAGAAATCTCTCCGCGATACTTCCGATCTCTCCGCGAATCGAAAAATCACGCGACTCCCGCCACGCGGATTTTTAACCGTTTTGCGCGCGCTATCGACGATTGGACGCAAATAGAATTTTAGATACGGAATAAATTTACGAAACTGCGAGCGTGACGTTATTCACCGACATTATGCATTTTACACATAATCGATCGTTACGTACATGTTTATTCAAGCTAGACACGATGAAGCCACGTCCCACGGCTCGTACTCGTTATATAAACTGGGTTCGACTAGCAAATCAATTAATAGGTATGTAGACGCGGAAACAACTTTTGCCCTTCTCTCTTTAATCGGTATATACGTCAATGATAGATAAACTATACATAAATGCCATATACACTGCTATAACTATATACACGAATAATGACGAACTGTACATAAATGATCAGACAGTGGACGGTAGTCCTGAAGTTAAATGAAACTTGTATCGAGGAATTATACCTGGAGAAAAATCTGGGGCAATGACATTACGATTTATACGAACCGCGAATAAATCAGAATTCCAACGTGCAATAAATTAGGTTAGAGGCAACGAGGTATGGATTTCGATATCCTCCTATGGACTCAGAAATATATTCCGCTTCTGAAATGCATTCTCTCCGCGGACGGAAAAAGGTGCTCTGTCGGGATACCGAGGGATATTCGACGGTATCTGGAGCACCCGCGGGACTTCTAAGGAAGTTACTCCCACGTGGTACACGTAGGCCAAGGTTGGGAGGAGGTGGAGGAAGAAAGGCTCTCTTTTCTCTATCCAAAAGCAACTGCCAGTGATATGGGTATCACCCTCGAGGGGCCATGTACCAAGATTCGAAGAAGCCACGCTTAAGGCAAAAGGAATGTAAAAGAGAATCGTCATCGAGGACAATGAATTTTTAACTGCTGATAAACTATTTGAGAGAAAAAAAAGTAAAAAAATCAAATCTTGATCGAAGATCAAAGAAATCACGAAAAAAATCAAACGATGATGATTTCTTAATCGATCGTCCACTGTATTTTTTTGGTAAGAAAACGACACCCAGCATTTCTTCCTTTATCCGTGAAAAGATGGCGGAAAAATTGGATCATAGGTTCGAATGGAAATTTCAGAAACGCGCTCCTCGAACATCGAAGTTCATCCGGATGTATTGGAGGCTCGATTTCTCTTCCCTCTGATCGACGCATCGTCCATGAAAGACTTTTGAGAACAGACTGAACGAGGCGCGTGCTGGCGCATGGATGTGGAGTTTTGAAACTGCGGTCTACTTAGAAAATAAAGGTGGTGTATGATCCAGGTATAATCGCGTCGAGTGAAGCGAGTGTCGAGCGCATAAGTGGCGCACGCTCTGGTTACTAGAAACGTGTCACTGGGCCCATTCTGTGCCTCAACCTTATTTGTATTCGCCATTGTGGAGCTTTTTTAGAAGGGGGCGCTACTTTAGGGAGTAGCGTACAATTTGCAAAACGAATAAACGTGCATTAACGCACCCGTCATGTTTATTTAAGGCTCCTGGTTTTTAAGAATAGGCTTTTCTAAGTTGTTTTTCGCAAACATTCTACGAACGTTGTTCATATAGATACTGGTTTTGCGGGTATAAAGTGATTTAATACTTTGTTCATTTCCGCTTCACGTTCTGTTTGAAAGCCAGACGACAGAAGTTCATCATTTTAATTTTTACCGTCGTCAGAATGACTATCAACAATACGCTACTGTTCCAGCTTGGTATGTCGAGGCTTGAGAGGGATACCAGTGGCAAGTGTCTCTCTTCGTTAACGTCACTTATATGCCCGTATCCATCCATGCACCGATCGATGATAGGCAGCTTTTTAATTGGACGATTGTTCCATATCGCCGCTTTTCGCGCAGTTTGTAACGAAGCAAGGTGGAACACGTGCAAATTCAAACTCAAGTTTGCCTTTATCGCTACACCCTCAATTTTTTTTTTAGCATCCGACAAAAATTCGAAGCTAACACAGACGGGCGATCTAATATATTAACCTGGAGGATCCAAAAGACGTGGATGACCGATAGGACTCCAGGATCTTCCTCCTTTTTTTCTCGTCAGTAGCGCAGATAGATCGAATTTTGAGATACTATCTGAGGATTTTCTTCTCTCGCTTATCCGGGATCGCTGTCCATTGAACGTGATACAAGGTAAAACTGTGCCCCACCGTCGATGGAGAGGCGATCGATGACCGAAATTTGTTGGCGACGTGTCCACATGGCCGAATTTACAAAGTAAATTCGCGAGTTAATGCGATTGTGCTACGTGGATCGTGCCACATGGTGTCCGGACAGACTTCGAGGCTACGGTTGAAATCTCGTTAGAACGGTCATCTCCCTGAGGGCACGTCGCATGGGGACTCCTAACGTGTCACCAACACGAATCAACATTTTTTTCAATCAACATTTTTCCCAAAAAAACATATCTCCAATTGGCTCCTTAGGACGAACCAGCATATTCGACATACGTGATTTTGTTTAAATAAATAACTCCACAATAGCGTGTCCATTCATTTTTACGTCTTCCATAGACGATTTACTTTCATCCATTTCAGTCTCCTGATATTTCAGGTTCACTTTAAGTTTTTACGTATTCGCTGAACGCTTTTCTAATTTTCTTTTCCGTATTATCATACATCTTCGTATTCGTCCATTAAGATACTTTGTTCTCAGCTTTTCTCAAAGGCATATTTATTTACACATTACAGACCAGCAGCTATTCTCCTCACGACTTTGGCTTCAGATTTCTTGACACGAACAAAAACAACGCAAAAATAGGGATCCTCAGACTTGTCGAGTATCACTCCCTCTTTTTATGCCATCGAGAAATCTGCGATTCGCGTGGATTATTATCGAGCGCCAGGCGCACGTACCCCGGTGAAAATGCATTACGTCCACCTTCAATCCGGTAGGATTTTCAGAAGGCAAACATCGATCCTGGGAGGTATTAAGACAAAAGTTTGAAATTGTTTGCACGGCACGGCCCGATTCATCTTCCCAAATCTACTGAGATCTACGGGCCGATCTAGATCCGATATTACGTCGAGGTCCTGCCAGCCTACCAAGTGGATCCATGTGCAAGCTAATTCGATTACGTACTCGCATCGTCTAGAACGGTATTATGGTGCACGACGAGGGGCCGAGGGCTGGAATCTCGTTAGGGCGCTCATCTCCCTACGGTGAATTGTTATCGTACTATCCATCGGTTGGCTGTTCTCGAATTTTGCGCCGCGAAATGAGCGACAAACCAGATTACGTGGGGGTAGCAAAGAAAATCCTTGTCTCCCATGAAGGAAAATGCAGGCTCACCGATATCCCTCCGTTATCTAGTTACTCCCTCGACCCTCGATGAGAATATCGTTTATTTGGCCATCGATACACCGGCCGTAGATTTTCACGCTGATTTTCGAATACATTATATCGGAGCACTTTCATATCAATTTCGCGTTTCGAGAACGACGTCGAAAGACTCCATTAAGCTCACTGTCATTCATATCCCATCCCCTCCGCAACACCTTCATACTCAGATCGTTTTATGTCGAAAATCCAGAAGACTCTAGGAATATCAGGCTGTTTGCCATAGATTCTCGTATTCTCGAAGAACAAATAATACGGAAAAAAACCCTGTTTGGTATAAAAATACGATTAATGAGACGCTTTGAATGGATTTTTAATCTGCAATAGACGATTCAATGAACACAATTCACGCTAACCGTGAGCGATCATAAGTTGAAGCAGAATGTCGGCAGAGAAGAATCCAGTTTCAGAGCTCATCTATATTCAGCACATTATCCCCCACTAGCGTCATTTACCTGGGGTCGTAAATAACTGGAAAAGAGTCAGATTGTCCTCCCCCCCCCCCTCCCCTCCGACACACGAGCTTTCATTCGTCGAGAGAGTAACACGAAGATCGAATTAAATCCCGACATTTGCGCGATTCGTCATCCGGTAGTTGGGGAAGCTTATGGGGGGCTAAAATCGCTTTCAGTTTTCCAGTCTGAGAGCGACATTTACGAAGCGCCGCAGCACTTACCGATACACGTTCCATCGGGGGTCGCCTCGTAGCCGGGAAGACAGGTGATCGACAGGCTGTCCAGCACCGGCTGATCCTTCAGCTCCATTGGCTCAGCGCACCGATAAGATCCAGGCGTGTTGATGCAACCGTAACGACACACTTCTGTCTGCAGATCGGGCACGGCGCACTCGTCCACGTCTGAAAAGCAGAGACATCGATCCTCGTTATTAACAAACGTGCCCAAATCCGACGGACGTACAGCTAGTCTTGCTGTCCGGCTTTCAATCACGATTCTCCTGCCTATTTGACTTTCATTCCTACTCGATGCCTACTATTATTCGTTCTATACTTGGAAAAGTACGTTTTTCTTTTTTAACTCATTTTTAGCATCGACTGTTAATGTCGTTAGGACAGGGGTGGATCACTTTTTTTTATCAATGGACCAATTTCAATTTTTATATCACGGCGGGAGCCTGCTTCTATGAGCACTGCAACTATATATATATATTTATATTACATCGATCATGACTATAAGTTTCTGCACAGTGTACGATCCATTTGCAGCAGTGGAATGTGCGAGTGAATTGAACTATTTGAAATTTTAAACTGCGTATCGGGCCGCACTCGACAACATGACGGGCCGATACGGCCCGCGGGTCGGCGGTTGCCCGTGTCTCGCCTAGGATCTACTGTTTAACGTGGGTTTCGCACTACCAGAGGTACAGTATATATATATATATAAAGGGGGGGATTTTAACCGAGAAAAATTCGATATTCATCGAACGCTATAGGGAGAGGAGATTCTAAAAGCGGAATGATGCAAAGGTTACGAAAGCCTATTCCGTCGTAGCTGCCCTTTGCACGCCCCTGCAGCAGGCAGTAACGTGACACGTTACGTGGAGAATTAACTTATGCGCAGCGCACATCATTAAATGGGAAACGACGTGACCGCGTCGGACTAGGCTGCAAAATCGTCCCCTTGTGTTATTCTCATATATAGTGCGTATGTGCGTGCACCATATTTCCTCCTGCTTCAAAAAAGCAATTTCGAGACTCATCCGGCCAGAGTTTAGCGTTCGCCAACAGTGATGGAATTAAGGACATGCCGTAAAGTTCCTGGAGAAGACGGTGCACACAGGAATGGCTGAAATTATTCTCACAACCGACCGGAATTCCATTAACGCGCAAGTGAGAAACAGCGGTTCAAATTCGAGCGCCTCGATTTCACTGCTGAATTATTAAACCGTCGAATTTATCGATCGTTGCCTGCAATCTCGGTTTCTAAAATGGGAACGTAAGGAAGGTGCGCGGCGATTATTGCATTTTGCAGTACTTTCTCGCATTCGCTTATCGGCGGGACGCGCAGGAATTATAGCCTAGATACGGCTTAGCACCGTGGCCGATTATCGTCGCTCCATATTCGCGTGGGATGGCCCAATAATGTTCGGTAATAAACCGTAATGGCGCAGTTTTACCGCCGTTCGTACTCTTTAACGTATCACCCTGCACCACTGTCGGAATTTCGTTATCCTTTGCCACGTAACAATCACTCGTGTGCACCGAATTCTTTGTACTTTGGATTTATTTCAGTTACATAACCTCAAAGTGTCATGCTTTGTTTTCATTCGACATGGTTTTCGAATGTTTTCAAACATTTCTTATGACAGATATAATTGATTACGTGGAAAAGGATTACGGAAAGTTTGTCAGTGGTGTAGCTTCCTTTTTGTAGAACCCACCAACCGGTATGTCGAGATCTAGGCGGTTCTTCCAGCCACATTTGCACGTTAAAATTACTCCTCGCGGTTTTCCAACGGAAAAACCCAAGATCGTAACTACAGGCGCCCAACGTTGGTGCTCGAAACTAATTTCCAGACCGCGACCAGCGCCTCGTAACTACGCGTTCAAATATTTTATATTCGAATTCTTTATAAGTTTGATCGATCGCTTCGACAAAGGGACCGCGCGTACTAATGCGAGGTATTAAGCCGTCATTTTGACTACTTTGTAATGAGTAATGTATACGAATTAATATTTAGAAGATATTGTGCTTAAGCGTATGAAAGTGTGTACGGTACAGGAGCGTTACACTTTCTCCCTTCGGTGGAAAAGACGTGTCCGTATTAACATGCGCGCGTAATTAATAGCACACATTATACGAAGAGCGTGGAGCGGCACGCGCAGAATTGGCGCCATTGTTTCCTAGAACGAGATTCATGTCGCGTATTTCCGGTCGCGGCGGTGTTCTCCGTTGGTTTTCAGAATCAGATTCGCAGCAAGAGGCGCCAGTACCACGTGCGAGCATTATGCAAATCAGGAACACGGCTTCCACGAATAATGCAACGCTAATAATAATTCCACGAAACAACCTGCATCTCCTGCCCCATTCCGTGGCACCATTTATAGAGCTACGCTATAAGCCCTCGCTCTTGTCCTTATAAATAAACCGATGATCGCACGACTCAACGCAGAAGGATCGGTCGAGACATCAAATCTATAAGTATTACCGGTAATACGAGAAATCCAGACTACGAAAGCTTTAATCCAAGGTACAGAGCATCGTTTGCATCGTGTTACGGCTATCTTTACAATATACGAGTCCCGATATAGCTTTCTATTTTTGAGTTGACGTTTTTAAAGTTATCTAAACGGCACAATGTGCATTTTCGCGGAACCGCACAATAGCTAGATGCCACTCTTGATACACGTTCGTCGAGCAAAAGTTTACCTCGCAAAAAGATCTTTTCTCGAGCACGAAAAAGCTCGTGGAATCGAGGTTAACGAATCGTTCGCTCTCTACGTCTTGCTCACTACTTGTAATGCATAAATTACTCACCCATGACGCGAGAGGCTCTCGGTGGCGGGCTGCACAGAGGTGACGGACATGTTGCTTTGCTGGGCGACGACTGAAAGCAGAAAGAACGAATTTCGATTATCTACCTGATATTTGCCGATCGATACACGAGGAAAACAGTCCCCGGTTACCCAGAGAGCTCGACCAAACAAAGTAAATCGTGGAATTCCCCGTGGGGAAAGACTCGTCAAATCAATCGCCGTTTAACGACGCCAGTAATATTTACGCGCGCAGATAGACTCGCGAAGGACAAACTCGTGGATTTCACCGCGAGTCTCACCTTGGCACAAAATGAGCACTTTTACTTTCCCCAAGAAAGAAAGCTCGACTGAGATCCGGTGACGCGGACTGAATCCTTTATTCTGATAAGGTAACCGGTATGTGCTTTCGTTGCACCATATTACGCAATCCCGAATCAGGCATGCTTCCGCGCTATGTTTGCATTTGAGATTTCCAGTGATATATGCAAATCGATACATCGATTCATTTAAAAGTTCCTCGCGGTGCACGAAGGATGCAGTATTGCGAATTACGCATTCAAGCGTTTCGCATAACCGTTCAACATTCGAATTTAACGAACCGCCAGGTTCTACGTATTTCGCGCGTTATTAGCCTTTCAGTTGATACGTTTCTTCGGATAACAGCGGAGTATCGAACATTTCAATTTTGAAAAAAAAAAAGAAATATGATATAAGCAACAGGATGGAATTTATTTTTACATTAGATATGTATTGCGAATGTGGGACGACCGGTGTTATAACGGCAATCATTGCAAAACGGTACTCATGTGCCGACAAGGCTGAAAGAGAATGTCAAGGATTCCCCGATGACACGTTGGCGTTGTCGTGTATTTCACTGTCAAGAAACCACGCGAAGGCTACGCTGTATGATCGGGGAGATTATTGAGAAAATATTGTTAATAATCTACTACGAATGATTTTACCTTAAACTCCGAGTAGTATTATACGCGAATCATATTGTTCTTCGAGAGAATACCTTTTCATCCGTGAGTTAAGCGCTTTACAATACGGCTGATATTATAATTAGACAATAAGAATTCCAAGGAGAATCTTTTTGTTCGCTATGGCGGTATTATCGATCCATTATTCTACGTACAATCAGCAGGTCACAATAAACGTATATAAAGGCCTGCATCGCTTGCCAGTGTATTAACACGATGCGATAAAACGATGAGAAAATGCGCAGTGGAATCGATGATATCGATTGTTTTGCATTTCCATGGATATGCAGCTGTAATCTTGTTGTATACAAACATAATAGTATGTGCTAATGTAATTTCCGGGACAATATTAACGATTAATCCTCAACGGAGATACAGATAAATTCCTTGCGTTCTTTGCTCTGCGGTGATAGGTCGCAATATTCTTAGAATATAGATTATTCGGATGCAAGTACAAAAATAAGACGCATGATTCATGGTTATTTAATTAGCTGTTCGCATTGAAAACTGTCCTGTTCTACTTTTCATTTTATTTTCACCTCGAAATGTTTTGATTGCAACGGTTCGTGTGTGTTTTAATCAAAAAATAAATATGTAACTTTTCATTGTGTACACATCTCGTTGCCTTTGCAGCAACTTTCATTTTCATTCTTCAAATTTTCGATTTGCGTCATTCGGTGCGAGAAAAATATACGTAAGATCAATAATAGCTGCTTGACGGTTGAAAAGACCAACTGATTCGAACTAATTAAAACAGTTCCCTCAGATTCGTGCCAGTTCGTTTATCGAAGCACCGACAAAAACTTTTTGTTCGCTGGTCGAATTCGAGACGTTAGCAACATTCAACGACGGCACAAGGGTTACGTATTCTAAAATTAGAATGTAGAGCAGTTATTATAAGTCTCCTGAATTTAATGATGTCTAACACACGACTTGAGCATATTTGTTGACGAAGAACGAAGGGGTAGACGATAAAGCACATCTCGACATCGTCATCAACTTGAAAATAAATGCAGCTCCTATTAGTGGTTCACGACCCAATTTTCTTGAATGGCTCTCCTATGCGCACTATGCAATTAATCAGTTAATGGCGCCTTTCGAGGTCCACTTGCAAATCCACGCTCAATCTTCAGCGTAAATTGAGTCTGTCCTCTTTCGATAACGATAAAACCTTATCGGCAAAATCGATCAAATCGACTTCGCTCGTATAGCGAAAATTCGATTATACACGAACGTCTAAGGAAGCTCGAACAAAATTTATTTCAGCACCCCGAGAGAAATGAGCGCTGGAAATACGAGTCAAGGCGAATAAAAACGGTGGTTTCTCGAATTTCATGGCGGATGACGAGCGTCGAAAAAATCCCGGTGAAAACAGAGACGAGGTGGAGAGATAAGTCGAAAAGGAACGAGTGAAACGAGACGGGAAATTCTCATGTGTTGATTTGCGTCCCGTCTCGCCTCTGCGGGATTAGTAATGCAATCGTAAAAATAGAGTGCTGCTATAGACCGCGACTATAAATAAGACGATTATTTTAACACCATCTATAGAGAGTGAGACATCTCGCCTTTCCTTAACCACCGCGTATTTAATTTTGCTTCCGGCCATATTCGAAAATCTCTTCTTATAGACTATATTCTTTCTTTTGCCGTGAAACTTCCTATGTCCATGCTTACTTGTACTACCTATTTCCTTTGTATCATGCGCGTTTATCTTCGTTAATCGATCGTCCCTTACCAGAGTTAACTAGTTGCATTCGCGTACAAATGCAAACGCACATTGTATGTGAGTGCACGCTTGGTAAATATTCCTACACGCAAAGAGAATTGTCGTATCGAGGATACGTCTTATAAAGGGGGGTCTTTACGTAGGCTTAACCATCTAGTGACGTCACGGTCTCCATTCAGTCAACGATTTTCCATAAGATCGAACCTATCCGTGACGTTTTTACGCGACGCGGTAAAATTGTCTCAAAGAAGAACGACGACATGACGATGACGTCAATGGTGGAGGGAAGATGAAAATTTCTAGCGCATCATGGATATAATATTAAGTCGTGGGACGATGACGTCGAAGGCTCAGAATATTATTTATAACATCCTTGGAGACGATTACCTTGGTCGTTATATGCACCGGTGCAAGAGACTCGATATCGGTTATCGGGCATGCGGTCTTTCATTCTTCCAGCTTATCTCGAATTTCTATCGAGCAATCGCTTTCACGCGGGTATTCCCAGATCCCATTACTAATCGAGAATTCTGATTAAAAACTATCGCAAAGCACTGCCAGTCTTTTATGCTCTGTAAGCGTTACAAAAATGAGAAACAGCGAAGGAGCATGAAGTTCTTTCTGCAGCCCATTTTTATCCCGTAACGCGCGGCAAGGATCCTAAGATTAGTACAAGACTTTCGTCTGGGCGTTTCGACTCGTTCTCCGAGGAACGAGTTCGCAATTCGTTGGCAAACATCCCGAAGAGGTATGGCCCACGTGACACTATTTTTATTCCATCGGGGAACGAGAATAGAAGAGCGAGGAAAGGCTATGCCAGAAGCAGATGGTATGCGCGAATGAATTCAGTAGCACCAAGTAGACTGAGGTCGACCACTATATTCGACCGACTCTGCAACTCACGGCTGGATTATATATAAAAACAGTCGATACGCGTAATCGCGGTACGATCATACCTCGTTCCACTTGTCGAAAACTTGCGCTTACAATTCAATTGCATCCAAATGAAGAAGCCACACATCGATTTATATCAAGAGCTCCAGAATTAGTATCGCCTTTTATCATTATAAATTGAAACGTCCCACTCTCCTGCGTGCACGTGTGTATGCACATGTGCCTACTCTCACGATAATTCGCGTATTCCTATTAAATGCTCTAGCCTATTGATCGGCATTATGCACGTCGTTATTATTATCGTAAAAAAAGTTACGTCTTTACTAACATCCAAGGAGGAAATAAAAAGTGTTTCAATACATTACACGTGGAGGCTCTCAATGGAATAGTACGTAAGATGTGGCGTACAAACATGATTCAAGGTAATGCACGTTGCGAATAAATTTTGTGACAGGTCGAAGATGTTCTAAGGCGAGAGACGCTTCTCATCTCGTCGAGCGCCGAGCAATATCACTTGGCGAGGTAGGCCTGTTATAACGACGAAAAGCGGTCACAAGTGCTGTGTTGCACCTCCGGTGCATTACTATTTGGGTTGCCTCTTCCTCGACTGCGCATGGAGGTAACCCACATGCGTGACCTGCAGGAACCTCTCTACCCTGGCGATCCATGATCCTGGTTTCCCGTGGGGTGAAACGGGGACAACAACCCTCGGGTCGTGGGAGTCGCTAGAAATGCGGGGAAACGAATCCAGATATCGATCGGCCCCGAGCTGTCTGAATATACTCACACATGCTTGCGCATACCGCGGTATGGAGAACCTGAGGGAGCAAAAACGCCCCAAAAAAGAGGTTGGCTCACAAAAAATGGATGTGAGTGGTCATAGTTTGGTATCGCATTACGAAACGGAATGCCAGCGTTATCTTCCTCTTCCGCTTTATAGTTTTTTGTCAATACTTTTATGATATTTAATCGAGTTGAATGAGGTGTTTTATTTGAACAATTTGGTTGATCATGATCGTTAAAATCGTAATGAAGTTAAAGGTTTATAATTATGCGAAGAATTACGGTCGCTTTAATGAGATCGAGTTGCTACTTAATAAATGAAACTGCCAACGAATACTTGTTAAGAATAATGCATCACAAGAATTCATATAATAATCTAATCGTGTGTCTATGCAATGCAAATATTTGTATACGAAGAATGTCCTGAATTTTCCAAGGCTCCTTAAATTATGTGATTAACATAAAAGGCTGGCTCAATATGCAGTAGAAAGGTATGATTGTTTGTGAAGCTTGATAAAAATAAAGATCGTAAAACTATCGTAGACTTAGATCATCGATCATCCTTATTAGAGTTGTAAGATGAGAATCGTCAGAAGCGTCTCTAGAATGATTCAATATTAGAACATGATGTATTGAACGTACTAGCAAAATCCACTTCAAAGGAACATACTCAAAATGCTAAAAATACGATCTGTGATCAATCGCGTTCACAAACGAATGACCAATACATCGAGACGTACATTCTTCGGGCACGATTAAAGCGATCGTACACGTGGTTCATTTTAAATGCGTTTATATAAGCCTAGTGCGCGATTTCTAAGCCGACGGCATTGCCAGGACCTTCGATTGCATAATGTCCCAGTAAATGCGAAGAACTATATACGGTTACGGCAATTTCCTATTCCCATTATCCGGTTAAATATAACTACGACCGCCGTCAGGTTCACGACTACGAGTTTTTGACGAAGTTAAGCTTATCGCAGCGCATTTTAACATCGATTAATTATACGACGAACATTTTCGAACTTTCTATCGAATTCTCGAAACTTTCTATTGAATTGCTAATTCAACTAACAAAAGAACGATACGCAAATTTCCATTACACGAGGATGTTGTACTTATACCACCGCTCCAAACTTCATGTATAAACACCGATACTAGGTAAGGGCGAGTTTTACCTGCGCGTGGTCCTCTGTTTATTTACGTGCAGTCGTATCAAAACACCGTGACGCCATCGAACTGCACCATAATATTTTGAAGAGACATCGAAAAGGTACCGTGCATCCTGCACCACGTGACGAAGTACGATGCGTCGTTTCCACGCATCGATCGTCGCGAATAAAATATTTGCATGCGACACGCATGTCCGGGGCGGACGGGAATGCAGCGCAGCGTTAACAGGATTGAGAAATTAAAATTCCGCCTTTGGAATTCAGCATCGCACGACTGGCGTAACGGGTTTCCAGCAGTTGTTACACCATGGAGGAACCGAGTGCGTTTTGACCTCGTTGCACCCGGCGGTGCTCCTGAGAAATTTAACGAACCGCCGAGTCGATATGCCGATCAAAATATTACTCGATCACGTCCGACTGCTTTCAGCTCGCATGGAGATACGGCACGATTATAAATCTCTCCTACCAGCCGCTGCGCCAAATAATCTGCCAGAAAGCGCTTAGCACCAAAGTAAATATTTAATAGCGACGGAAAGGGAATATGTGCGCCAATGTAATCTATACGATTATCCTTGAAGACGAAGACTCACGGTAATATTCCTGACATCGTGCAAATTATTTGAATAAGTTAAAATCGCGATTAGAACTTGTGCAGTAAATTCGACTTTTAACGGCTATAGCTCGCAAGAAATATCGTCGTGTCATAAGTTTGTAGTTTGTGGCGCTTTTAGAGCCTCTGTCAGGCAGAGCAAGGTTCGTCGATACCCGACAGTTAGGCGCCTCTACCCGCCTGAAGTTGGCCGCAAGTTTCCTCGTCGAGAGTATTGATTCCACCGCTGCATTCGTTTCTCCACTTTCCATGCACGCCGCCTTCGCTCTCGCACTTCCAACGTTCACGACCCGCCCTTCCTTGCATTCGACCACGCGTTCTACCTTCCTTCTTCGCGATCTATCCTTACGACCTTACCAAGAAACTCGTCATTGCGCCACGAAAGAAAAGAGGACTCTCCTCCGATGCGAGGTTTCTCGACTTGGAGGTACGAGTGAAAGCAAGTTTTGGGAGGCAATCGACGCGCCACGATGCAAGGAGGTCGAAGACACGCGAGTCTTGGCCAAAGTACTGGCAGAAATATCCCAGTTGCGTGCGTCGATCTCGCGTGCGCTTCGCGCTCGAATTTTGCAACGAGCCGCGCGTTTACGCAAACAAAAGGGGAAAAAAAACTTTCGCGTCCGTTCCACCCACGCACCACCGCCTCGCAGGAAAACGATACATCCCGGGGCCCTCTCTTTCAAACGCGCCAGGGAGAAAGCAGTACGTTAATTCGACTTACGGTTCGCGGTAATCCGTCCACTAGGCTGGAACAGGAGCACGACAGAGCTGCACTGAGATTCCACTGGTATTACAACCGGGCCAGTTCTTCGAGAGAACTATTAACTCGGTGTGCACGACTGAGAGAGAAAGAGAAATAGAGAGATTGAGCGGTTAAGCTGATGAACCAAGAAATCGTATCGACAACAACGATCACAACGACGTCTTCAGTCACACTGAACCTCCGGCGGTAGCGCGGGGTGCTTTTATAACCGCGGTGTGGGCCGAGCATTGATAGTGGTCGCTCGAGTGGCGTGGTGGTAGGAGGGGAAGCACAAACCCCATCTACAGTCGACTGTAGCGCGACCCTGCGCATTGGTGTGCGTGCACACCACATAGAGGCAGGGATTCTCCGCGCGTGGCGCCGGCATGTACGGACGCAGGCCGGACGATAAATAAATAATGAGCGGTTTAGACGATAAGACGTCTTATCTCGAATGGATTTCAATGTTCTGACAGTCGTGGAGGAAAGGACGGAAGAGAGTTTCCTTCATTTTTACATACCAAGGACGAAGAACCTTTACCAAAGCCGCAGCTGGGTGATTCCGATAGATAGCCGATGAGTCTGATTGTTTGCCTAGCTCTTGCGTTTGTCTATCTTATTTTGGGTCGTAATGGGATGGATTTATGAGACAAAAAAAGGAACGAGGATAATTTGCGTATTTGTCTCGTTGTCTTGGGAGTATATGGAATTGTGCAAAAAATATTCTTACGATAATATTCCTAATGATCGTGATACAACGTTTTGGAAGTTCTTTGAATCTCTCCTTTATTTAAGAGGGCGAAATAACGATGTGTCGGATGCACATTATTGCACAGTATTGAGTACCAAAGGACACATGCTAGAGCGAGCTACGCAACACGCTCGCCTTTCTGGAAGTAGGTGAAAGTTTCTTCTTTTTTTTTTTTAAACATCGTAAACCGATACGGCAACTGTAATGAGCGTGGGCTAAGCATTTACGGATAAAATGCCACCGCCCTCGGTTTTACATTCATAAGCAAATGCTCTTCAGGACCGCCTTGAACGATTAGAATAGCAAAGATTCTCTGCCGTATTTTCCAGCCAATTCTTGCACATAAATTCTTCGAAAATACCTTCGAAAGATCGTCCCAAAAAGGACACTAATCCAATAACGCAAGAGATTTGTCTCTGACGTACGAGATCATTCACGCACACTTTTGAAAATAATTCTACGTTGCGCGGCTGGTGCTGACGCATTATCCGATGATTTTTAACATATATTTGACGTTTGGCGGAAAAAAAAAGAGACGAAGCACTCGCTACGAAACGAAGCCCAACGTGCAGTTTTTCGGGGGCGTATGCGCGATGTTCTCACGGTGCCGGCTGCGGCTGTCCAAAAGACGATTGTCAGATCGTGTTTGAGATGGGTTCGTACCCTGGGAAAAAGTCCCTGACCATCAGCAGTTCGAAAAGGTACAATGCGTGATGTTAACGATCTCGGGCGGAATGAGGAAGTGGTCCATCTAACGCAGATAACTCTCACCTTTGCGGCATGCTTTGACATTTTCAAATGTCTAGAAAGTACGATACACTATCCAAGTTCTATATACATATGAAAAGGTGTATATACGAATGTGTATATACATATATGTATATACATGTGGATACATATACGAACAATTGGTACATCCGTACGAATGAGAGAGGGGGGGGATAAAATGAAACATGCCAGAGTAAATAAATTGGCATCTTAGTTGGCGGAGATTCGGGGGAAGAACAAATCTCTAAATGAGATTCTCACTGTATCGCGCGCACCCAGCCGAAATGATAGAGCGCGTATCGAGAATTCATATCTCCTTCTCCGTGTTTTATTGGGCAGGTCTTTATCAACTTTGTTTGTGAGTGACGCACATTGATCTTAGATTTTATAATCTGCTCACGTGAACTTAACATGGATGAGGATAACTATGTAGGTGAGATAAGTGATTTTACGAATTACAAAGAAGATTTAAGCTAATGAAAAATGTAGATTTCATGATATTAATATATCATCATTCAAAGCCAAGATTAAAACACCGGCGGAAATATTGTGATCGAGAGATACAATTATCCGGGGGAAATATCACGTCCCCTGTCGCATTGATGCTGTGCCAAAATTTTTACTAGGATCACACAGTGAGTTAAGTCAGCAAAAATAAAAATAATCGATTACACAACTGCATTGCAGATTTTCTACAATGACGTGGCGATCTGCAAAATTCAAATGACTAAGAAAAACTGAAATGCAGCAATATTGAACCACGAATAGACTGTGCGAAAGCACGACCCTCCGACTAACGATTAAATTTAACTTTCGACTGTAACATTAAAAACTTCTAGGAACCATCGAGCATGAATGGTTCAACGCGGAAATAGAAGCGAGTTACGACAAAGCAATAATAGAGCAATACTATCGATGAGCTCAACACACCTATATTCAACGCCAATTTCGTCTAAATATCTCGAACAAAATGACGGCACGAGCTTGACAACGAATGCCATAAAATAATACAGATACGAGCAGGCGTGTAGGCGATGGAAACTCGTGAACTGTTACGACTACGCTCATTTTTATATACGATTATGTACAATGATAAGTCCGGGTACTAAATAAAGTACTAAATCGGCACTAAATCCACCAACAATATCGACAAAATCGTGAGCGTTCTCGAAAAGCACCAGAGTGCCGGCATCGCATGCGGACGAGGAGGGATAAACTACCTGTTAATTTGGGCTGTATTCAACGGTCAATTGATCCATAAAAGGCGCGGCGTTTTAAAAGCTAATTCCTCAACAAGCAACAAACATACCACCTCGTAAGCGCCGTTAAGTAATTCTCGAGGCGCAATAGCAGGATAACCGGACCAGGAAAAACCCGTGCTTTCGTTGTAAAGGTGAATAAAAAAGTGCGCGTAACAGGTAAATCGCACTGTGCAAAACTCTCACGGGCGTTATTTATAATCCAACCTTCAATGAAACTTAAAAAAAAAAAGCGGGTCTTTTTCCCTAGGACGTACGATATTCACGGTGTTCTTTATTTATTATCGATCGTCCTGACGCAGATTCCACGCTCTCGGTCGGAAAAGCCACCGTGGAAAAAGGTTATAGGTCCCTTCCAGCGAGGAGAATAAAAATATACGCATCTGTCTCGTCCCTCTAACGATGCGCCATTCCACGTGCCTCCTGAAATCGTTGGGTCGGATCGTTTTACGGGTATCCCAGTTTCCACGATTTCGCACGTGTGCACTGTAATTTGCGTAATCTTCCGTGTGGGTGGCACGCTCATGATCCGAATCAGGTGCACGTGGGTGGCGAAGCCGACGAATAGGCACACTCACGAAGGCGAAGATTTGCGATGTTCGTGTGTACGGACAAATCCATGGAAGAATGTGTCTAAGATCCGATAATTTAATTGGCCGTGGCCTAGCCACGTGTTTCTTCGCGTACTTTGGGTCTTATGTAGAAAATACCCTTATGTACCCCAAAGAAAGCGTGTACACAAGACCTCCTTGTATCTCCGATCTATCAGATTATATCTGAACGGTGTACACTCCAGCGCAAGTATCGACGAGAAGATTGGTTTATCAATATCAATAACACGTTTAAAAAGTCATCCATCTTCCTGACATCTCAACGTAAGGACACTATATTTACCAATATCAGGAGTGGCCGCTCGTACACGTAAAAAATTATCGACAGGGATTTTATTGGCACAATTCTGCTTTCCGGCCTTTTGTCAGCGACATATCCGGTCTTCTACGTGCGTCTCAGAGATAATAGAAAGAGTAACCGGGCCGATTATGTACTTTAGAGAGGCAATACGTGCTGTTCTGGGGAATCAAAGGCGGTTGTGGCAAACAAACTTCACAAACATTACGTAAATTATGTTCTTAATGTAAAATGGTTAAAGACGTCGATAATGAGCGAAAAAGACGTGCGCGACCAAAGATAAGGTTCCGTAATTTTGACAGGATATAGATACGCAGTAAGTTAGGGTAGATTTGTACTCATCGCATTTTACGATTAAAGTGTCTGAATAGATGCTGACATTTTTTTGAGTTATTTAGCCACCACCCTCTAATAATTTTTTAAACTTCGCCTGCATCGCCTGCACGCGAGTCTGTTTCTCAATTTTATCTAAACGAAAGCTAAGAAAATTGGTTGATGAACTCTTGTATCAGAAATATCCATCGGATGACTTATCTTATTGAAAGGAAGTTTGATTAAGAAATTCCTTAGCCTAGGCTTATCTGCGCTTTCGATTAAACAGCCATTACTCTGCTTCAAATGTTAAATAGATTGTTTGTTAGAGAAAGCAGAGATTTAGACTCTAGGCTAGCCACTGCTTGTCCATTATTCTGATAACGGATGTACTTAATAAAGATATCGCATTGTTAATGATTTGGTGACACAAAGAGCGTATAATCGTGTATTGCAAAATATTTGTTTGTCTGATTGTACATTACGCGAGTCGCGATTTTGGTACTGCTTAACGAAATCAATTCCACAAAGTGTTTTGCAACAAGTATAGTTCGTTTTTTTCGTAACACGATAATAATGGTCGCACATTTACGAAATTCATGCGTATGTGGCTACTATAGATTAAATATCTAACGATAATTTTAAATATCATAATCGACGTCAGTTTACGAGGGTCAAGTAGAGATGGCTTCCTTATTTAAAAGAAAAGAAAGAGAATGCAATATCGAATACTATTATTTCTACTGCGTATAAAATCAGAATTTTTTTTTCAAACGCATCACAACAGGGATCCATTAATAGTAAACGGATCTGAGCAATTATATAAGCATTTTTCAACTGGAATATATATCCACATGTTAATCAACCGGATATTTGATGGAGTTTCTTTGTAGATTCAAGGCTAGCGTCCATCGTTTTTTCAATTTCCTCCAAGATCAAATTTGGACATTGGACCATGCAGATCAGCAGGAGTCGCAAATTATATCACAAAAATACAAAGTCGTATTGATATGAAAATCCCATCCATAAAGTGTCGATTTACGATTTTGCGTCTTATCAGAACGGCGATGATCTTTTTCGATAAAATAGGTCGACTGGAAGTTATATAAGGTCTATAGACAATCTTACAATCGCGCATATCAAATAGTGTTATAACACTTGGAAAAAATCTGTATATAGTTTGTTAAAATAATGTATGTATATAAACCTCGGCCATTTTTACATAATTATTAATCTTAATCATTTTAATTTACTGTTATCGTAAAGTCAACTTTAATTATTCATTAAAAGGTTCAATATAATTTGGAATTTTCAAGGAATTAACAATCATTATCGACAAAGGTCAACAAGTAAACTCAGTTTTCGTGGTAACGAGACTCTGGATTATTATCCATTACATTATTCGTATAATTCTTAAGAAATTTTATAATCGCGGTTATAACATTCGGGATCGTAGGACAAGATACGCGAATGCAGTTCTCGGACTTGCCCGAGACGCAGAAGAAAGTCATGCGGTGCTCACTCTCGTGATCGTGTCGGCCGAGATAAGTAGGATAATTATTAGCATTTACATGTATGCCAGGCATACGATAAGATCACGTGAGTGTCGTCGATCTCGTGACGCGAAGATCGACGTATTTTTTACTCATTAATTTTTCATTTGCTTTCCAAAGTTAACAGAGCAAACCTAAAGGTAATCGTACGGCGCGTTCTTTGTCGGGGAATTATTTTCAGAATTTTATCGGCGTCGGGCACGGCGAGACTCGCTTCGTCGATTTAATAATGAAATCGTCCGTGTCTAATTAGCATTGATAACAGAAACGAATATTCCTAACCTCGAATCTCAATTCGCGTGTCGGAAACAAAAAAGAAATGTCCCGATCAACCTCACGAGGTGTCGCGTTATGCCGCTTATTTAATCCTTGTGTAATAGCATTAATGCCGACATGGAAACTTACGCTCAACTATGCTCCCTCGTGCTTCAGAAAAAGTATATGAAGAAATTAAAATCATTCTAATTGATGGGGAATTAGAAACAAGCTGCCAGCAAGCAATCTGCGAATTAAATCTGTTAAAGCATATACCTCCTTATCTTCGTAGATCCATTCCATAACGTGCAGTATTAAAGCAATAAGTAAGTAGAAGTAGATACATATGAAGATGATGAAAAGAATAAGAGATGTTAAACTCCACGCTATTGCATACAAATCCTGCGTTGAATTAAATGTTTGAAATATATGTGGATAAGATGCAACGGAAACCAGATTGACTCCATAATTTATTTAAGGCTTATTGCAAGGATCTTCGATGTTTGCCGACGATGAATAAAAGAAGCAAGATTGCTAGACTTGCGGAAGAAACCGATACAGGAAAAGGATTACAATATTAACGCGTATTTGGTCCGAATATAGATATCGGTACTTATTCACCGATTACTCTTGATGTCAGACATAAAATCAATCACGCGCTATTGTTTGTTTTTTGCATAATCCTCGAATTATATCAGATTTTAAATTACGTGGAGAAAATAAAAGTACTTTTTCCGCATTTTCAGGACATTCCTGCAAATCTTTTATAAAATCTCAACATAGATTTGCTCCTTTGAGTCCTAATTTATTGATACACTTAAAACAAACGTTATAAAAAATTGTTACTTTTGATACCTTTCCCTATATTAAAAAAGTAATACTCAAAACCAGTAATAGTACATGTATGAATTACAGTGAAATTAATAATGTAAAAACACTCAAAATGAGTGGTACAAGCGTATCAGTAATTGTGAATAAAAAAACTAGCAATACTTGATTTATATATAAATATATATTTATAAAGTCTCTGGTAAGAAGTAAGAAATATTGCATCAGATTTATGCCGGATTCGTACAAAAGACATCGCAATCTCGCAGCTTTATAGCTACTTTAATACAGCGGAACAATGAACCTCGATAGTAGCAGAACTTGGAAAGCAAGACACATATAAAATATTCAATCATGCCCGTTGAAACTATAAATTACGAATTTAAACGTATTTGTAATTAAGATTAATCGCAGCTCGCTATGATACGCGGTACAAACTCCGTCGGTGCGATACATGGTACCAGCGTGTGACAAAGTTAGGAACTGCGCACGTTCATTTTTGCTTCCTACACGCCTACCTATCCATTGCTCAACGGCATCGCAAGCCCACGAATATCGCAACATGCTTCGAAGGACTAAATGCCTAATACAACCAGCCATCGTGAAAGATAAATTCGAAACGCGAATGATAATTGAATTTAAGTCGCTGCAAAAAATCGTGCCCGATTACTTACATTTTAATACGTAATCAATCACGAACTCTTGCACTGACCTAGTATCTGTCGAAAAACCGTGCCCCGGACTCCCCTTGTACGTAAAAAAATTATAAACACAAAACGCAGCACACGATATGAACCCTTAGCATCAAAAGGCAAAAGTCCATGAGAATTGGCGATTCGACGGTAGCACCAAGGCGAGAGAATTCCAAACGTAATTCATAATTACTATTTACGCAGTAGTCGTCGACGATTAACGATCTTTGCGCGCACACTCGGCGCGTGTCTGACTAGCAAATATCGCGCAGCTTCCCGCTGTCTTTCTTAAGTGAAACCAGTTTGATCTGGTCTTAAGGAGTCAAATCGTCTCGCGGTGACGTTAATCGATCAGACCAGGTTTCGAGTGAGCAACTCAAAACGACCTGGGTAGGAAGGATGACTGTGCTCGTTCGAAGTAACAGGACTCCCCAGCCAAGGTCCGTTTAACGCCCAACTGTACCGCTATGATTATCATGATTAATGAAAGACTTTTCGGACTTAAAGGTGGAACAGAAGGTCCACGAAGCCGGCCTTATTACGTTCTTCCTCGATACAATTACACGCCAAACCTTATAATATGCATAATATTGTAGTTCTATGTAACCAAGTAATTTTCAGGAGCATTCAGGAGCAATAATGGATACCAAAAACGACCACGTTATTAAACTTTGCGCCTCTTATTGCTGGTAATCGTTAATATCGTTAGACCACATTAAACCTGGTTCTCTAGACTTCAGTATGACGTATGGAAAATGATCAGAGCCATCAAACACTGTCGGATTAAAGGCAGTCTACGCCCGATAAGCAACGTAAAAATTATCCAGCATAATGTTTATTTTCTACAACTCGTTTGCAAAAAACAAATTTGTCCTATGTGTTTTATATCTCGTAAATCAATTTGTATAGCCGTGCGACGTATATTTAAAGAGCTGGATGTAGAGACCTTTGAATATTCCTGACATACCACTCGAGTATTTTCGACAGATATTTCGGCCACGTACTAGTCGTCGATTACACTTCAGGATGTATCGATCAAACTCCATATTTATATTGCAATTGTGCCTAAGGTTATCGTAGTAGATGATGCAACAGTCCCGAAAAGTTTCAATCTAATTCGCGTGTCGGCCTTATTAATGAAACGAAATATACCGACTTAGGCGTTATCTTTATACAAATTTTGACAACGTTTGTTCTCCGCTATGTAAATCCTTCTTGTAATAACGCGGACCAGTGGGTGGAAGGTAGAAATAACGAGGTTGGGGGATAATTTCGTGGGGATTTGTCGGAGCGAGAAATTCAGGACGGCAGCGCGCGATAGGCCTCGAGGTAACGACGGAAATGCTATCGAAGGACAGAATGCGATCGATTTATTCCCGTCCCGGGCGCATCGAGGATAATTGCTCGCCGTTAAAATGTGACGGAATACCTTGCCTGCCGATTGTATATCAATCGAATGGTACCCCCGATTCCGCATGGTATCATTAATCCGAAGGTTTATGCGTTGAGCGGCCGTAATTACAGACGAGTAACAAGACTCTCCCAAAACACAGTGGAGGCTCCGAGGAAGATGGGGATAGAGGCAGAGGAGGATGAACACTATAAATTAATATACAAAGACGGTGATTCGTTTCGATACCAATTAAGACGATTTATTCGGGGTATAATCAGAGCTCTCCGCCGCGAGGTAGTGAGCCACGAAAGTATATAATACCGAAAGTATAATAAAACGATATTAACCTTCGGCAGAAGTATACCCGCTAATTACCAGGTGGTATATTATAATAATATAATTTCGGATGTAACGTTCCCCTGCTGGTTTTTTCATTCTCGTCCATTCCGCGAATTTGCGTTACGGCTTTTCCACTGAAGGCCCATGCATTATGCATAAGCACTGATAAGAAAAAAAAAAATTCGTCGGAAAATTCCAAGCAGCCATGTTAAATTAAGTACCAATAAGATGGCCGAAAGTTTCTAACCAGAAATTTATTTACGCGGAGAATCGTTAAAATACTATACCGTTTTGTTTGTACGTGTCAGAGAAAGGTAGGTGATATTGTTTTAAACTCAATCGTAATTATCCTCGCGATATTAAATCGTGTAAATAATACCAACCAATCATACGAGTATCATCGATGAGAATCGTTGACATTGAACAGGTTTAAACCGGTGCGTTAATACCGAGGACGAACATTGGCCAAGATTGGACAACGCAGTACGGTTAGCCGGGAATATCAACGAGCAGAATTTCCTGCAGTTTTCAAATAACCGAAGGTTTCAAGGAAACGTCTTAGACGAAGCTAAACCAGAGATCTTTGGCAATTTGCTGTTAATATAATTCACGAGAAAGTGTTTGTACCGTCGGTGCAATTCCGCAGTCTTAGAAAGGACTGTTACGACCTTCGTCAACGCATGATTCGTTGGTACCACCTTTTATCGTCCCCTTTCGCGAATTTTCTGGCCACCATCCAGACAATGGTATCGCTTCTAATTTAAATAATATAAGCAATGACGCCAATGTCGAGCCGTTGACTTTGTTCGAGGGTAATTTAAGCGCCCGATGATCATCGAATGTTTGTCAAAATTCACCAGGCACTTTATAATACACTCGTTGATATTAAAGCTTAGCCGTCACAAAGGGCTGGTTTGACTTATGCTAAACTCCTCAGAGAGGACGACTCCGAGGAGTTGATAACAATATTGATTTTCTTCCTCATGGAACCACCTTGTTAATACTTGGTTAGCAAATTTTTACCATAACAATGAAACTCCACCATGATATTTTATCTTCTGTACTAAACGGCTATTCGTATTATTGATTTTGTACTGTGTAAAGACTGTAACATACTTATGAGATGATCCCACAATCGTTGATTCATCGAAAGAAATTGCGTTTGTATTGCGTACGCTTCTCTCGCGAACTCCATTCAAGGAGATGAGGAAATCTATACAGGTACGAATAGTGCAAATTCTACGGAGCCCAGGCTGATTACTCAAGTACGCCTTTGCATTTCAAATCACGTCCAAGAAACGTGAGACGGAGTAAGAGCCGTGTCAGAATTAAATGGTATTATTCTTTCCTACTATTGATGATTTCTTACAAGGCACCTAATTACCAAATAGAAAGTCCGGCAAGTCGCGTAAGGATAATAATACCCACGAGGTTTTCTAACGCGTCGAGACCTCCTTATAAGTTTGGCCATGTAAAAATAGGCTGCATATTTTGGATCGATCCCTCTGAGAAGATAAGGGTCATAATTTCACATTTAAATTCTGCCATCGACGTTAATCTCAGGTTTATCGTACAAAGTTGACGGAATTTAATTCGTCGCATGAATTTTCAACCTCGATGAATATCGGAGCGTGTTTTGTTGTCGAAGTTTGGGGGAAATTACCCGTTGAGATGTGTTTAATTTATGTTTCGAATTTGTTTGCTCATTTGCATATACACAAATGGTTTGCGCAACTCGGATGGAACGCCTATTTGTTGCCACGAGAACGAAGCCAAAACGAAACCTCGAGCAATTGAGCCCGCAAATGCAGCGTCGATAAGCCCGCCTAAATATGGCGATAAAGTAAAAATGCATGAAACAGAAAATGCAGCGTGGCAACGAGAGAAGTGCTCGTCGAAACCGCCGCGTCGCGGCGGAGAATAAATCCGACACAAAGTCGATATTCGTTGTAAGGTAACAGGCTTTACGAAATATTCAGACGACGTGAACAAATTATTCTGTGTTCCGCAGTGGTAAAAAATTCTCAAGTGTAAAATACGAAAGAGGTCAAACGAATAAAGAGTGTTCCCAGGAAGCGATGGAATGAGGTTAAGAGCGGGCGACTTACGCTCGAAGAAATTCGAGGGAAAAATGTTTACCTTTTTCCCGTCTACAGAATGCCTTAAAATAATTTTAAACATACCGTCGATTACCGCGAGATTAAGAATTCATCACGTTCTACCGCAAAAAAATACTTAATTACCATTGAAAAAGACAGCGAATTATTCTTTGTATCCGATATAATTAAAGATCAAAATGGACAGTGATAAAGGCTATTAACGACAACGATCCCACTTCGATGTACCCGCAATTTTGGGATTATTTGCTAAACGAATTCGTTGTCTCGCAAGGAGCGACATCGTGTCATCGTACCTACAAGTAAAATGATAACAATTCCCTCTTGGCGAACAAAACAAGCACGATAATCTGGTACGTGACATACATTCACGTTTAATCCTTTGTTACGTACGCATAATTATTCGTCGAGAGAGAAAGAACGGTGACAAGAAAAGATCGCAATCCTCTCTCGTGCACCTGCAGTTTCGGTAGCCCCGAGTGATTCAGCGAGGATCGCAAGGACGCGCAATTCGCCCTCGTCGACTCGATTGTTTATCAAAGGTCAACGCGTGAAACTCGAGCCCAAAATCGATTCTCGAAACCTTTAACCGCGCGGTTCATCGACACGGCGGCGTGCTTTCAAGGTCGGTTTTACGATACCCCCAATCGCTCGTACTCGCGAGAGTATGCGCGCAGAGCAATTTCGAGCAAGAGGAGCGAGTACCGTTGTTCTACAATCGCGAAAATTCCCCCCCGGGAGGAAAAACGCGATTGCCATGCACGTTCGCGACCGCTGCTCAGGAATAAAGATCGATATAATCCGACAAAGCGCGGATCGCACGGCTGCCAATAAAGTGCACATCGATAAGAGTTCATCCTTATCGTCGTGGATTAAATTTACTGCCGAAGAATGAGCGCTATGTATCCATTTACAAGCGCCTTCGCCGCCGATAATTCAACAAACCGAGGACACTCGTTTCTCGTTGTTTCGCAAGAGGCGCAAATTGATCGTGCTTAAGCGACTGTTCGCCCGGTGGGCGTCTCGTTGTTCCTCGATCGAGCCGTTCAACTATCGAATGCCCAGAACGCAATACGGCTAAATACCGTGCATCGTGAACCGTACTCTCGAGCCCCTCCCCAGGAAGGTTGCTTCGACAATCGTGTTGCTCGATCACTTAGCAAAGACGCGCACGATAACGTTTAGCGTGATGCACGATTTATGATTCTTTCTGCGCGACCAGCGTATCTCGCTGTCGTCACTGAGCCCGCGCCTCGTAAAAGTCGAGTCGCTTATTGCACCATCGAATTTCTGCGACTTGGAACAACACTCTTCGGAACCTTAGCCGCGAAGGGGGTTCGCGCAATAATAACGCGTATTAATTTCAATGCGCACGTCTATTTTGGCGATCGCCCAGTGGAAGACGCGGCAACGAGACGGAGGAAGCGTTTCGGTCGGCCTTTTTGCCCGAGAGAAATGTACACCGCGGCGGAGGCTTATCGTGTGTTTAAAATTCGTGGTTCAGACTCTTGGAAGACGATCGCCCACCTTGCTGAGAAGGGTACACGCACGTGCACGGCCAGACAAACGCGAAACCCGAGAATCTTGATGAACTGACGGGCAGAGTCGAGATTATGCACGCGCCTCTGACGTTTTAATCGCGGCTACGCCGCGGCCACCTTTGCTCCGATTTACGTTACTGCACGGCGCAAAATAGGGTGGGATTATTTTCCTTTTCTCATCGGTAGAAGGATGGATATACCGGCGTGCGGATAGAGATAATTTATTCCCGAAGGTTGCGCACCAGCGGTTAAGGTTTGCTTAAAAAATACGAGGCGTATAAAAAGTGAGACAAGTGAAATAACATCTTGAGGTATATATGCATTTGCGTCCAGATAAGGCGCGTATCCTTAAGGTAAAATACATTGCACTGGCACGGCTAAAGCCGCGCATAACGTCGACCTCCGATTTCGATGATGGCGATGTAATTAAAACGATTAACGTGTAACGGATAACGTAACAGGATGATGCTATACGGATCATTGAAATCTTTAAGTTATTCCTCAACTTGCATTTTCTCCGAAGCCGATTTTACGTTTATCCACAGTTATCGCATTCGACGTTAGTCGATTTGTTCGTTCTCAAAGGAATCAGGTTAATTTATTATTAAACCGTGCAAGTCTTCGCGAAACTAATACTCTCCTCCTGACGCAGCAATTGCAATGTCATTATACCCTCCAGTATGTATTTTGAGATAAAGGAGACGAATTTCGTAACAAGACGCCGCCACGGAAAGCCTCGTTTGTTTGAAAAAAAATTCCGCTCTCTGTGTCGGTGCTGTAAATTCCTTATTTTGGCGAGCCTTAAATAGCCAGGTTTGAATCGGTACGAAATGGTTATCGGAAGATAACTCGGCAAATAATATCAAACAACAAAGAACTTAATGATACGGACAACAATGATACTGCACAATACGTACAATTCTATTTTACACGAAATGCTCTTTCTTATTCAAACATCGATCGAAAATCGGTAGATAAGTTTCGAGAAACCGACTAAAACGCGTCTATCTCAATTTTACAATCACCCAGCTCTTTCACGGAATTCCATATCAAATATCCAGAGTTCACAAAACACTTCATCTTATACTACACTTTACTACAGCATCGATGGTACGTAAGGCACACCTTAGATCCGGGAAATCCCGGGTCTCGGCATCCAGCAACCGCAATGTTTCGGCAAAACAAAATCTCGCGCTTTATCGACCACTGCACTATTCCTCGATCGTCCTAGCGAAAAGAAATCTCAACTCGGTCCACGGGCTGATAATCGGCAGGCACGTTCAACCGCAGCCCGGAATAATTCCAGTTTCAGCCCGTCAGTTCGATCGGCACTTCTTGCTCCTCAATTTAGGAAGCCGAGGACAAGACGGCAGTGCAGAACGTCGATTTCAAAGGCCGCACACAGTCGAGTCACGATTCGTGCGGAACGCACGAAAACTGAAATAACGAAATTCTCGGAGGTTTTTGCCGTCGCCGGGCGGAGGTCATCGAGGATCTCCTTGGACGCGAGCATAGATGGTCTTAGAGTCACTGCAAAAGGTCTCGCGGCTAAAAAGTCCAGATGAAAATCCGGGAAGACGGAGGGAAGGATGGAGATGGGGGATATAGGAGGACGCCGGTTTTTGCGAGTCTCCCCGTCTGCATTCCACGGTGCAGCCAACAACCTCAGAAGTGCATTTGCACCGGGGGAACCAGGGGAGTAAGAGAAAAAGGCCGGCCACGCGATGGTGGGGATGAAGAGAAAGATAAGATTTATTGACTCGAGCCTGGTTTTTCGCTCTTTCCCGAGATCCCACGTTTATTCTGCTTATCTGCGGTGTACCTACTTTCTACGAAGAAGTAGATTAAGGACCGGTAAAAAAGCGCATCGGACACTGTGCTGAGCCCGGATGGGCGTTGGTGTGAGGGGAAAAAAAAAGAGGGCGAGGGAAGAAAAGAACGGGAAGAATGCTCGGTTGCAAGAAGTTTCGAAAGTCAAGGACCAATTTATACCGCGCGGTACATTTTTCCTGTAGCTACGAGAGCCCGATAAAGTGCGGATACCCGAGATAAAAGTTTACGGTAATATTGCGGCCGTTACGAAGATTCGCGATCGAGGATCGCTGGCGACAAAACAGGAATTCGATGGTGACAACCGTGCGATGCGGCGACGGATCAAAATAAAGAATTGTAAGAGTGTTTAAATCGATGAGATAGAGTTCGAAGTTCGATCCTGATACTTTCGAGCGAAATTTCTTTATTTATAAGATAAAACCCGAATCCTAGATTTATTCTGCGCCCAGTAAAAAAAAAACCGAAACTCCCCTCTGAATCGAAAAAAGAAGGGCCTTCGGGGAACTTCGAATGGGTGGAAGCGAATGAACGAGCTGAAATGAGAAACAAATAAATAAATAGGGGTACGTCGGTCGCACGGACAAAGAGGCCAACGTATAACCCTGGTTTGCGAACGTAGAAGGGACGGAGGTAAAGGAGAAGAAAAAGAGCCGCAAGGTTTCTTGGAAAGGTTCCGCAGATTAGAACCAGTTCTTCCTTGGGATCGAACGAATAAATAATCCGCGAGGTCCATGCCCGTGTTAAACGTGCGAATCCGCGATTTCGCCACACGTTTTTTTCAATCTCACGATGCAACGTGCGCGGAAAACTGCCACCACTGCGATCCGCAAAACGGTACCATGGATCGCATTTTCCTCTTTCTCGTACGGGAAAAGCGGTTCAATGCGAACGTGACCAATCTTCGAGGTTCGGAATACAAAGAAGAAATTAAGTGGAATTTTTCGAGATCATCGCTACCGACTCTGCATAAAAATCTGTGCCAGTGCGGACAAACGTGCGCGTGATTCAGCGATCAAAAGTCAGAAAACAAGGAGCGCCTTGGACGAGTAAATAGCCTTTTAAACTATCTGTATACAGGGAGATTTCCTCAAAGTCCTTTTATCATCCAGTTTACACATTCCAGCTGCATGTCGCGAGGGAGTACAATACGCGAAGCTTCCGTCGCATATGTAGGTAAACACGATGCCGGTTATTGCGATGTTTTTTTGTTTTCTCGGAAGTGGCCGCTTGATGATTCCACAAAATTTTGCGGCGCCGCCGTTAATTTGTTAGCCTAAGATGCGACGGAGCACGATTTTTATATATACTCCCGTATCCCTGCAGACTAACACGCGTTCGATTAATCCAACAAGGGATTCTGGCTGAAGAAACCATTCTTTTTTCTCGATATCATTTCACTCATGCTTACGTAGCTGCAAAGCAAAATAATCGATTCTATAGAAACTTACATCTATGCATTGCAGCAGCGAAAGCACATAAGTGCACACTATTAATATAGTGTTATTTTTGAAATAAATATCGCATATCTACTATGCAAGTACAGAAAACTTTGATCATAGCTAAAGTCGCATTAAAACTACCGATAACCTCTCTGGCAATATGCAAAATTAGCGAACAGTGAGATTAACAATTAACTTCGATATCGATAGTTAAATTACATCGGTATACGGGGTAAATAGAAATTGAAAGAGCCTGTAGGGATGATACAAACTCGTTTCCACCTTGGAACAAGTCCTCGACCCTCGAAGGCCGTTCCTCAGGTTCTAGGTTCCAAGATCTCTCACTACGGTCCTTCCGGAGCGCGTAGGAACCTGATTCAAGGGCACTGCCATTAATTTTGCAATGGACACGTGAGATGCATTCGATCCTTGAATATGATCGCGGCTACGAAGGCTTTCCGGGATGCTTCCGAACGAAAGCAGCATCTGTAAAATGTCCACGCCACGACGAACTCCTTGAGAGCAAACGTGACCTACGAAAGGAAAGTAAGAAAAAAAACCAGGGAGATTTCATATAGTTTTCAAAAATCCTTTGATGCATGTGCGAGAAAAGGCTTGCCTATTGGTTTTCAACTATGTCAATGAAATTAAACAAGGACAATAAAATCACGCCCAACAACAAACATGCGCTTAATTAAGGCCTGAAATATCGAGCGGGTTGTAAGAGAAAATATATGTAAATAGTCAAAACAACACTGCAGAGAATAATCTATATTTTCATGTTCGTAACGTTTAGCGTAATCGTTTCTCTCAGCAAACAGGAAAAAGTTCTCGTGACGACACGCGAATCTGGAACTCAAATATTACGAATCTTCGATGCTTGTCGCTATGTCACGTTTCTTGGTGAACAAAGTGCTTTTTAGAGTGAATATAAAACTAACACCATGACTTTGTCAAACTTTACAAATATTTTTCTCGCAGATAGCTGCACATCTACGGCTATAATGATCGTTACGCTTGTCGTAGATGCAGGCCTATTACTCTGCCGAATCGCATCGAAGTCGCTGAGGTCCATAACCGAAGGTTTCCTCGCTGGCAAGAAGACAGTAAGAGCTACAAAAAATATCAGTGGCGTATGAACTCACCGGCGTCGTGTGTGCGCAAGGTATTTCCCTTAACGAGTCGGGATAATATTTTATTACGCGCTGAGTCATTACAAAATTAAAAAAGTCAACCGTAAATGTCACATGATATCGGTCGAACATGCAAAACGTATATTCTTACGTACGCTTGTAGAGAAGGCTCGTGACGCAGAGTAACAAACGGGGGAAAAACAAACGGAACAGATGCTCGAAAGTCGTCATCGATAACCGAGTAAATTTGTTTGGATCTCGAAACGTAAGTTGGGACGAAAGAGAATTATGGCTTCCCCGAAACGAGGTTTTCTAATTTTAAAATATTTAGAGTGACCTTAACGCTTAGCTCGGCTCTGCGCAAAAGCTGCGGAGACGCATCATTGTTCTCCAGCCAACTAGGGATTTCTATCCTTTTATCATGTCCAACGCCGTGCGATCGACTCGACGTTCGACCATAAACGGATCGCGCGGATACGCGCAGTCTATGTTTGAAGCACGGCTCGTTCCTGCGCGCTGCGTAAAAACGGTGAAAGCCAAGACAAAGAACCTTTCTCTTCATTGTTCAAAATCCTGCGCCTTTGACAGTGTCCTCTCTAATGTCGTGTCGCGATTAAAAACAAGAGATAAGTGAGGCAGAAGGAAAAGTACGAGCATTACGGAGAATAGCCTCAAAAGTTCCCGCGCAATGGCAGACTAAATAATTGCCCCGCGGCTGGCGGACGAACCCAAACATTGGTGGGCACAACGACTGCTTGGAACCGTCTGAGAAGTGGCAGTCTTCCAGGAGAAAAACAGCATTAAAAAGGCGGATCAAAGTCTCGCGATGGATTTCTCACTGACCAGGGCAATTCGTGTTGACACGACACTGGGATTCCTCGCAAGAGCCAAATTTTATTCATCCCGAGCGAGCTTAGAGTAAAACGGCCCGCAGGTCTACCGCCAACGATAATAGGACAAGCCAGGACAGAACGACATCTTTCTTGGGCACTGATGAAGACAAATGTCGGCTATTTATCCGCCAGAGCGATTCGAGCATCGTCAAGAGGAGGAAGGAGAGCTACCACCAATACCGCGACTACTCCTTACGAAACAGACGTTTATTCGTTATTATCTAACAGAAATACGTACCGATCGTGAGATAAACAACCGGTTTTGATACATTTGCGAATTAGCAAACGAAAAAACTGCGGTGCTAAGCAGGCTTTATCGAGCCGTCCATCCTGCTCTCCGTACAGATAAAGAATATCTACATTCGCGTCACACGTTAATGCGATACGGGATGCGACGACCATTTGTCATCCAATCTTCCTCTTCAAAACGTATTAATATTCGTCGCCCTTAATCAATCGACCAAACTTAAGACTCGTCTGTAGTCCAATTTTATTTATAAAAGGAGAGATGCTTTAAAATAGACGTGGTCCATCGAAAAGCCCGGGATGCAGTCGCGACAAGAAATCAGTGCGAGATAAGCATTGTATTCTTTAAAGACAAAAATTCAAGACTGATGAACGTAAGAAAAATCTGACCTCCCAGTGGAAAAACGAGTAATCGCGCAGTTTATACAAAAGTAAAAGGATTACGCAAATTATTGCGAAAAATCAGTGTTCTACCCTTTGGACGTTACATCAGCTCTGAGGCATGCAGAAGCGTGTAATATCGTCGTCTGCGATCGAGCCAATAAGTTAGGACCTTGAAACGCTTTTCCTGGCCAGTCTGGACGGTTAACTCGATTAGGGGTTATTGGATTAAGGTACAACAACGACGATAAGTCGGTTATATGGATGTAATACCGCGCCGAGACAGGCGGTGTCGATGCACTTTTGGCATTTGCTTGAAAAACGCGACCGAGCGTCTCTCCTTGCGTGCACTTGACATGACTTACAGCATCGATGCGAATGCACCTTACGTAAAGGAAGGATGAATGCGATCGTCCGCACCGATAGCCTGTTTACCTGGACCTGTCAATGTCCATCGAGCACGTCCTTCTTTTATTCGGACGGTAAGGTGTCAGACACACGCAGTCCGCCAAGCGTCTCCGGCGCCGCCATGTTCTTCGATTTTCCCGGAATATTCGAGAAGAATGTAGGAATATCAATGAGATATTCTGTTTCAATGGACCGGCTTCTAAATCAAAGGGATACCGCTACAGGTGCGCCGATGTATAAGCCAGGTGAAAGAGCCAAAGGTTTAATCGACCGATAAACCGACGTTCAATAAACCTTTAATCGACTCAGGATCGAAGCTCCTTCCACAATGCGATTATAATCCAAAGATGGACTCGATGACTGCACGTACGGTTTACTCTCCATATGCATAATCGGATATGCTATATGTATCCGCGTTCTGTAATACTGGATCGCCTTGCTAGTTCACGGCAATTTTCACAAAAATCAACAACCGTGGAATTACCTCGTGTTCTATAACTAAGGTAGAAAACGCCAGTAAAATCGTGCAAGAGTAAAATCGAAACTACCGATAGTTATCAGTTACGGTTAGGTGGTCTTGATGGATATCTACATCCTAAACGCAACCGTGCACACGATATGAAAGAATCTGGGTAATACGGCAATGCGGCATAGTGAAGTGAGATGAATATTTTATTAGTATCGGGTAATTGGAATGTTAATTAGCGTGACTGATTTTTCTAGTAGAGTCAAAGTAGAGCGAGAGACTATCCGCGCCATTAATCGTCCTAATCGTCGGTTAACCTACAAATAGATTTCAAACCCTGAGAAAGAAATCATCGTCGTGCCTCGTTAACTTATTCTTCATTTTACTTTAAAAAATTCCATTATCCAATGGCATGTCCTCGACGCTCATCCTTTATTCGTGATAATCCACGAAGCTTCGCCTCTATTAAATTTGCAGACGAGGTCAAGAAGGAAATATTCAGATGGCGTGTTCTACATGCACCGCGTCTTACACGCGCGCACGTGTATTTCATATGCGTACAAACCGTGATAAACTGCATAGTTCCTGGAGAGTTGCGTGTTACCAAGTAGGTTCCAACGAATAGTTGTAATTACATATTGCACGACTGGTACCGGACAAAATAAATAAATAGCCCTCCGCGTTTGCGTGCCGCGTCCTTATCTTTTATTTTGCAGGGCAACGAAAGACCGGCCTTAACCGGTGAAACGGCGACTTAACCTCCGATCGTGTAACCGCAAAATTTTCCCCCGGCCTTGCGTGCCAAGTAACGAGGCCCATAATGTAACCAGACGCATACGTCTTACACATTTTTCAGGCATATACACTACGGCGATATACCTCGGTACCAATGAATAATTGGCAACCCCGAAAGTTTTGCATGGAACTTCTAGAAATTGGAGCTTCCTTCGGTTATACGACGATTTAAATGGGTATCCTCCGAAAGTACGACTTTTTATTCCGACCTTAGAATCCTTTTGTACTGGTCTCTTCGGCGATGCATAATTTACGGATAGGTTCAAGCACGGAAAATCGATAGGGGCTCCTCCTGAAGAGTGGTGGGCTGAATCCATCGGACGTCGAAGCGGACGAGGAAGGAGACAGAGGCCCTATTACTCGGCGGAATGGCAATTTAACCTTGGCTTTTTAATCCGATGAATTTTCCTTCGACCTCGCGTGCTCGGGAATGCGATTCGTGTACCGTGATATAACCAGGGACGCGTCGATCTATAAAATTATTACGCCGTACCTTTGGCCGATGTCCCGATTGTCCGCGAACGCAAATGTAAAGGAAAGTTCTCTGAAAACGTTACTACAGCGGTCATGGTTATTAGAGCGGTCATGTTGTACATTCCGAAAGGCGATCCAACGAGATACAGGCTCATAAGTCACTTTACAAGCATATGCAAGAACACAATTCATTATTCTGCGTTCATCAATTAGGCATGCAGTTTTTTGTCGCATTCTCAAAATGTTTTTATCCGTATTTGTTTTTCTTACGGAGAAACGTGCTGTCCTCGATAACGACGAGAGTGTATCGTCGTTATATATTCAAGATCTTTCAAAAAATGTACGAAATTGACCTCAGAAGCATTCTTACGATCGTATTACTTTAGTGCTGTCACGAAAACATCGCGATGTGAACGTAAGTCTCGATTTAGTACAACAAAAATTCAAAACAATCACCGCAAACTTTTATCGCTGGATTTCGTTGCCAAACGTTATAAAAATAAATAGGCGCTTTAAGTAGTTGTCAAACTACTATCACAGCAGATATAAGCGTGAACTCGAGATATCAAATAATGCTTAGTAAACAATTTTCGATACATCGTCGAGTTTCGTAGTCCCTCCCCAAACCAAATTATTATTTTTTAATAAGAAAATTAAATTTTGAAGAAAAAAAATTTAGGGGTACTTGATTACTAGAAGCAGATTGTACGGAGGATGCCAATGGCATCATTGGGCGTCGAAGGGGTTAAAGAGGAATTAATCCAACGTAAACGACGGATTCGAACTGAGGAAAGGCATGCGTCCCGTATCGACAAGGTGTCAACGGTACGAAACGGAAGTAAACAAAGTAGAGTCTGATAGTTACGCATTTCCGGAAGCCTCTGGAATATACTGCCGATGAAAATCGCCTTACCGACGCGGCTCAGACGTACGAAGGTCAAAAGATTCTAGCCCCGCCACGATCGATTTACCGCGGATGGAAGTTTCCACTTACGGAGCGTTGCCGCCGCTGACCTATCTCCAATGAAAAACTCCCCTATCTGCGCGTGCATGCCTCTCCATTCCACAAAACTTTACGAATGCCTCGGAGATCCAACGTCGGTAGGAGGATATAGTACTCCGTGGAATATTTTCGAAATAAGAGCGAAACATGCCGTTATCGTTCTCAGATTATTTAACTCTCTCTCCTTTTTTTTTTGCCTTCAAAGCCCACTTGTTTGGACGTCCCAATTTTTCTACTAATGTTTACGAGACTACCGCGAAGCGATTAGCTGGATACAGAGTCGCGGAATATCATGCCAATCCTCGCAGTGATGAACCGACGGATGTAATTGTAGATGCCACCTGGATTTCTGGCAATAATCCAAGTGATTTTATCATTACTCTTGCCGGCAATTAGAATCTCGAGCCTCTTCTTTATGTACAAGTTCTTGGTTTAAATTTACGATCGAGTATGGCATCGCTCATGTATAAAATGCGATCTCTTGCAAACACTATAAAGTGCAAATAAACGCGCCTTTGTTTTGAACCGAGCGATATCGTTAAACTAATTTATTGTAAAACGGTGGATTAAAGCCAGGGATAAAAACTGTCGTTATACACACATCAATAATGAAGAGCGTAGCGCTGATAGTCACCGGCAATATGATAATGCTACAGTGCGCCAAGTAATACGGTATATTGTACAGCAGCGGACGTCTGTCCCCGTCGGTTAATACGTATCAACACGAGGTAGCCACAATGTTCGCGCGTGGGCGTAAGGCTCGTACTTCTTATCGCAGATAAACCAGAGGTACTGAAAAAAATCGAAGCATAATTCGCGGCTGACCACAAGATAAGACCTGCATCCATAAGCGAACCGAGTGCTGCAGGGAGTGCGCGAAAGTGTCGCACCAGCAATCGTATTTACAAACAAATCTGGCCTGAAAATACCGGATGTAAGGACGGAATGCAATTTCCTCCTTCCCCGCCATGAATACAATTCTGCTGTACCCGCGGTGGCCGAGGACGACACGCAATCTTCGTGAGAAAAATCTGCGCGTTTCATCAGAAATTCTACAAAGTCAATAATGCGTGGAATAAGTATATTCCACGAAAGAAACGCGACCGTGTACGTGTGTTGAACGAAAATATGTTTGGAGATATTAAAAAATCTTCGGATAAGTTGGAATAGAATGTAATGCCCATGGAATGCAGTTTATCTCGTTCTTCGGATATAAGCAAAAAACGATTGAAGCCAATAAAGTCTACTAGGACGATACGCAATCGATCGTAAAATGATGTATGCTAGTGGATAATTGGGCTAAAAGACGACGTGTATAATAAGGAAGTAAAAAAAATACATGGTTGATAACACGTTATGCATACGAGATACAGCATATAGGCGTTCGCTTCAAGAAATATAAAATGCAAGAAAGAAAACTTCCACGATAAAATTGTTGTGAATAAAAATGAAAATCTGCATAGGAAAGCTTAATTTCTCCTTGATAAAGTACGAAGGATGACTAAGGTTTATGGCAACAGTCTAAATATAACTGATTTCGAAACGTAGTCGCTGTAATAGAATAAAACTGTTTGACATCAATCAAACCGTACTTTCCAATATATCAAACTTCTCCAAACTAACGTTGGGAATAAATCATTATCTTGTCTTTTAAGTAACAATCCCATACAGTACCACACCTGAGTTATAACTGTTTTTTGCAGCTTGCAGAGACATGTTTTGTGAATTACATTACAAATAGTTATATAAAAAACTACTTATTTCTCAGGCTGTAAAGACGTTTATCATAATTTACAATATATCAGTTTTGGCACGAAAATAAACATAAAATATTGACCGCTTGTTTAAAATTACAAACGCAGAATTTTTCAGAAATGGCAGTACCACATTATTTATCTCTATATCTGCGTATGCTGCAACAACGTATAAAGTATTAATAATTAGATAGTAACCTATTCAATACTGTTAAAATTGATGACGTTGCAGCAGAAATAATTGCAGAAACAAGCAACACTAAAATCGAAATGATTATTCGAAGAAAATGTCCTAAGTGGAAGACAAGAGAAAAATGAAGGACATATGGGCAAAAAGCCAATAATAGAGCGATCAAGAGTTAAAATCAATGCATTTGAGCATAGTTCGAAGAAGCTCTCTAAACCAAAGAAACCAGAGAAACGGGTCACTGCGTTCTGCGCAGATGCGCCTTGAAAGAGCGAGATTCTATCGCCATGTATAGTTCGCCTTGCATCGCAGAAACTTACAAATACGTCTTCGATGGAAATGCGGAATCACGATCGAGCGGCTTTCACCGGCCTCTGATAAATTAGAAAAAAATAGACCGCGACCATAAAAATAAATCACCGCAGCCGTGCAATTTTATTTTCTTTTTTCTCTCTCCTATTTTTTTTTATTGCATTCCTTGACATTAGCATCGGTTATGGTGATTTAACTTGGGCATCACTATTGGAGGCAAAAACTTCGTAAGATATACCTAGCTAGAATGTATTAAATATATGGATACATCTGATGCATTTTTTGAATAACATTGCAGCTTCATGTTGCACCTTCACCATTTTCAATAATTATATTCGATCCACTCGGTATTCAAAAACAAAAGAAAAATATTCAACATTAAATACAAAGGCACCAAATAAAAGCGCACACCATGCTTTATACATTTAAAAAAAGAAAATGGAGAGAGAGAGAGAGAGAGAGAGAGAAAAGAATAGTCAAAATCTTGTGACCTTAATAAAAAAAACTGCAATTCGATCGTTTTCATACTTTCAGCATTTTTAGTATTTAGACAAGTTCTAAAATATTCCATTTACGGTATACCTATTTTGGTCAAATAACACTCGCATTAGCGTTATGAAATTTTCTTTACGAAAACATATTCTGAGTCCCCATAAATAAGATGGCTGTTGTACACGAAGCAAAACAATCTAAGTATTACTTTACGGATATTTACTCAGTAGTTATCGCAATTTTTTAGTACGATAAAACATCGGTTTGAAGAACTGGGTATATTATGCGTAAGAAACTAGGTTGCGAGTTCATATCTAACATCAAACATGGAGATTGATATTCTTCATTCGGTTGGAACATGGCGCCTGTGGAATTACAGATATCCCCGAGGTTAATTTACTCCCAGCGCCTTAAATCATTCTCCTAATATTGTATCCTCTACTGGCAACCACGATATGCTCCCAAAAGCCACGATTGTTGAGATTCTGCTGATATAAAATTGCACGGCGGGAAGTCGCTCTTCGACGTTGCAGCAAATCAAGAAAACAGCTTGATATCGGCGGGAAGCGATCGATCATGATAATTCGCGACTCTCGACGGTTTGAACCGGGCGTTCTAGGTTGCTGATATAAACGGAAGAAACAACTTTGCATATCTGCGAACAAAACGTCGCGAGCTGTAGCACTCGAAACTCAATGGCACCTTTGTGTCGGCCATTGACAGGACTTTTATCGTGAAAATGGAGAAAACGCGTTTATACGAAATGCTTTTCAAGTTTCGTTCATAAATGTTGCATGCTCGTTCGTTCACTTTATGGCCTTCCACGTTGGAAACCAGCGACTATGGAATTGAATGCAGTATTAAATCATGCCGCGCCGCATTATGTTATCGGTCATTTGATGGACGTGTTGAAACATTCATTACAACTTCTTAGCATATAAACCACTGAAAACCGGTTTCAGCCTGCACAATCACGGCTACCTTTGACACTGACTCCACAGACGAATATCATATACCTCAGCTCTCGCCGATTCGCGAGTACACCATAAAGTACCCCTAAACAGAGAATACGAATGAGCAGAAGACCCATTTAAATTTCGTAAGCGCGTCTCGAAGAAAATTATAAGATTTTCATTACAGTAGACATTCTTCGATGCGGTTCAAGGACGTGCCATCTACGTTCAACTGAATAAACTACTGTCCACGAGTAAAAAAACCCCAAACAGTTAAAAAATATCATAAGGATGTTATGCAAGTTTTAAGAGATTATTATCTAAATTGTACCCTTAAAGTATAAAGAACTCGTGCTCGATTTTCCAATGAAATTCCCATTAGTTGTGTGTAACAAAATGAAATTCGCCTCTAGTCTTCTTACTCCCATCTTAAAGCATGTTACTTATTTGAAAATTCCAAACCATCTCGAGCCGAGGCGCTCTATTCGAATAAAATCTGTCCCAAATATTGGAATTAAGATTTAACATCCTACAGAGAACTCGCTATCGATGGTAATCAAAAGGCAAAGAACACGTCATTCACACTCGCATATTACTTCGAGAGTACTTTAATACTTTGGAAGAATTCGAGGCTTGCTTGTTCAGCCGCACGTTTGATAATTGATGCTCTTCAGCGACGTCCAATAATTTGTTCGTACTTATTGTCGATACGGACGAGTTAGATGTCCGCGTGGGACACGGTGTTCATCAAAGCGATATGCGCAGCAGTGTCAATTTTGTTTCGCAAACACTACGACGTAATGCAAGACAAGACGAGGGATTGCTTTCTTCTCGCTGGCCGACAATCGATCATATCGATCTCTTTCGACGCAAAATAAACGCGAAAACATTACTCGACACGATGGAGAGAAACTGTCTTCACGATCCACATTTCGAGGAGTAAAGAATACAACAAGACGAACCGCATAATGACTAAATGGCAATTAAACGACACGATAACACGTGGCCGATAGTGACAATCGCAAAAATGTAACGACTCTTTTGATCGTTCGCTTTATCGTTTCTCCTGCTCATAAGTGTCTACTCAAATCGTTATCGGTGCTCATCAACCGGGGAATACCGATTCAATTTGTGTCTAGTGGTTCTATCTAGACAAAAAAAAAATACTTCCGGACGTTGTCTAATAATTTCTTCCATGGCGAATAAATTAAACGATATTCTAAAAAATCGACCTGAGTTATTTCTTACCATACCAATATGACGATGATTTGAATAGCCTGAAACCGCAGCGAATAATCTTACAGAGTTTTGCGGATATATATACAGCACAACTCTTATTATGCAATTGATGATTCAAAGCCGGTCAACCAGAAACTAAATAACAATACTCAATTATTATGAGGTTAGGAGTACGAGATATCGATACTTAGTTATTCGTAATATCCGTGTAAAACAAATTTCAGTGCAAAATAAACCGATCCACAACCATGAAACATTATGCAATAATCGTCCACGACGTACGTAAAAAATGAGAATATCTGGGTTGAAACTTTTCCAAAATAGAAGTCCCAAATAGCCTTTGTATTCGAGAACATCACATCCGTAGGATAAATCCAAGGCGCAGTTACTGCGTCTACGGAGTTGAACGACACAAGGAGTGCCCTTCAAGGCCAGATTTAATTTTGGGACTGTCCCGCAATTTTCTCATGCTCAACGATACACGGTTAAAGACATTTAGTCTGGTTTTACGGGATTGTTTGAGGAACATCCACCAAATTTCGGTGTGTTTTTCTCACCGGCCATTATAACGTTATGCGAACGTACGCCGAGTCACTTTATGCCGGCGTTAAGAAAACAAGTTTTTCTCGCTGGACCACGCCGGTTTTGTAAGAACGGCTCGAAACTCGGCGGGCAAATTGAAGAAAAGCGTCAACTTTGTGCGAGGTCGTGGATAAAAGAATAAGCCGATAAGAAACAAAAAAATGGAACGGCGGGATGCAAATTAAAGGCAGACGTCGAATTCTCCTGGCACGACGGACGGAAAACAATCTCTTAAAGAGCTTTAACGTCCGACACAAGGCGAGATAATGCGTGTTGATCGTCCATATGCCGATAACCGCACGACCGTACATCGCAGGATGCAAAAAGTACGGCCGTACATGCTTTTTCCTCGTCCGAAGAGCGATCCTCGGACCTTTCCCGCGGATTAGCACGGGTCATTCTCGTAACTGCGCCTAGCACCTGTTGGTTAGCCTCTTACGAGAGTCGGAGGCGAGCGCCGAGCGGTCTTTGGACACGTCGAGGAATGGCGTCACGTCCGGAAAGCGAAGTCTAGAAGCAGTTAATGCGCCTTTGAAGTTGAACGACACGAGAGGTACCCTTCAGGGCCGCGCTATTTCTGGCCTTACTCCTCGCCACTTGCCTCTCTTTGTCCGCGTCATCATATCGCCGTGGAATTATGCGTTGTGCAGGGTCAACAGTTTTGCTGATAAATCGGAGGGCGATTACATTAATTCCAGTTAAGAGAGGGTGAGAAACTGGGCGAACCGTAACGGTTCCGTAACGCGTGACCCAATCGGAGGGAAGTGATCGACGACTGAGCGATATACGTCCGAAAGGTCGTATTCGAAGATTTCTGGAGGAACCGATGGGGGGATGAACGTGGCCAGAAGTCCTAGAAGGAACCACGCAATGATTCTGACATAATCTACTACCATAAAGACGTGTACATGCTTTTTCAGACCACGTGGATTGCGAAGAATAATTGTTTGGATTATCGATGAATGAAGTTCTTACGTTTTCTCGTGTGTTTATATTCGAACATGATAAAAATAGAAATGTTGATTATAAAAGGACGTTCAGCACATTTTTGTGTAAAGCAAAATGGATGAACACTTGATAATCTACTGTAACATTGCAACGTAGATAAATTTGACTTCATGAGTAATTTCCTGTCAGATCTGTAGATGTTGGTAAACACAAAGAATAATACACACGCTTATATGCAGTATTTCTGCTTTCTTATACAATGTAAGATTACACATTGGACACAATCAAAGTACGGTCAGAGTGCGAAAGTCTTATGGAAATATAGATTACGAGGAGGGGATTAATCGTTTATATAACTGTAAATATATTTTTGATATATTTTTTTTGCGAGTATCCAAGTAACGATTAAACTTTAGACACCCTCCGTTTTCCTCAGGCACGAATAACGTACAGAGAAATTAGTCTGGCGAATGTCATTGAAGCGCTGCTCAGAGCTGCTCCGTAAGATTTTCTACGACGAACAGAGTTTGTGCGCCGTGCCAGGTCCAGAATCCAGAACGATTGGGTAAGTGGCAATGACGCAGTCACCTTCGCCGAAAAACAGATCTCACGAGTTGACAACCAGTGGATTACCTTCGCGTTCTCGCGAACATTTTTCGTGGTCCATAACCTGGGTCACGGCCGATTTTCCAGGCCAATCTCCGCGTTTCGAGGCTGAAATTATCGGATAATCGGTTTCCTAATTGCGTGGAAAAAATCTACCTCGAGGATATCTACGATTTATCCGACGATGTTTTTCCGGACAGAGCCTCCAGTTTAGCTGCCCTTCGCTTATTTTTACGGAAGCTCCGCCCTTCTCGAGCTGTTTTTAAGAATCTCACGCCGCACCCCTCGACGAGGCGACGCCATGCGAACGTCTCTCCTGCTTCTCGAGCTTCTTAAAGACCACTCTACATCGACAGCCGACCTTTGAACGAATCCGAGTCAAAATTGACGCGCACAATACGAGCCGAACATTCTCATTCCGCTTTATGTTGTTGATCTTCGATGATTTCAGGCTCTTCTGCCGGAGCTAATAGTCGCTGAGCATTGGCATACCCAGGTGTCGAGAGCCTCGAGAATTCGAGGATACAACCGAAATGGAGGCGGAGCTGCCTGAAGGAGCTTACCTGAATTTTTGATTTTTTGCGGCGCAATGTAAACCTAGACGTTTCACAGCAGGCGACGGAATTATAAGTAGGACGCGCTGGGTAAAGGAATAATTACCTGAGCAAACGGAAAATGAGCCGAGCGATTTAACCGAGCGGTTATTCTTAGACCCGACCGCTATTTCGTCGCTAAATATAAATTTAATTTACCAACGCTCCGCGAAGTCGACCTATGGCGATAAAGCCGAATGATACTTTAAATAGAGGCGTGTACGCGCCGCCAATAAAAGTACTGTCGTGTCATTGTCGCTTTACGTTACGTATCGGTACCAGCGTACCACATGACACGCTGTGCTGGGCTATCATAAAATAGGCTTTTAGTATCCATAATATACCATGCAACCACTCAACGTCTCCCATTAACGACGTTTTAAAGATTTTTCCTTTTAAAAGCGCCCGCAAAAACATCAAAGTTTCGTCCCCTCTTTGGCTCATAATTGAACCGTTGCTTTACACTCATGTCCGATGATTTTATATCGCGAGCAAAAAAATTAGGAGGAGGGAGGGTGAGAATGAGGAAACGGAAAAGAAGGCGTATAAGACGATAATAGAAAGATTAGATAACCGCCAATAAAATACAAAATCCGTGTGTCGTGAACCATGTCGTAGATTGATGTAAGATTGTTTCTCAAAAGCCCATAAAATAATACTCGCTGACCCCTTCGATGATATTCCCAGTAACACGATTATGATACCCCAATCTAGCTCGTTAAAATCGCGTCTTCCGACCAATATTACTATTTATATTAGAATGCGCGCATTACGTAAAGGATCCCATACATCGTACAGCTCGTAGACACGATAAGCTGGTAAGCGGAAGATACGGTGGCGGCTGTATATCCAATGTGACGGGGCCTCACCGAAATTCCATTCAGTACGAAACGTGGCATGACAAATCGGAATATACAATACGCGAAAATTTGCAAGCAAAGGAAGTGCCTTGGTTATTTTTGGACCGGTTAAAAATATCCCCTGTCTTTCACTATTTCCTTTTTCCTTCCCTCGATAAAATGCGTTTCTTCCTCCAGGATAAAATAAGAGCCCGCGAAAAGGATTTCGCACAATGCCAAGGTTACTCTTCCCGTTGTTTACGCACGAATATGATGCATCCGAAATAAATTCGCGACGTCGATCCACGTGCAAAATGATTAAAGCGTGTTTAATGAAGTCTCGGACGTTTAAGAGCGAAGCGCGTCCCCGTTGTCATTATAAAATTCGTACCGATATCCTACGTACAATGTTAATCGCTGAGATTTGAAAGGCCATCGACGGTTACGAGAAATTCGCTATCCGGATCGGGACCCGGATCATGTACCCGTTATATCGCTAAAAGTCCGCAGATTAATGCATCTCCTTCGAAGCACAGCGTCTAGTTCAAGAAGCTGCACGTGTCGATCACGTGAATACGTTTTACCGCTCGTAAAGCTCCATTCAGGTTGTGACCCCTGATAGACAGAAGGTTAGGCATTTGCTCACTTCCTTCATTTAAGGAAATGGCCTATTCCCACAAGTGTGTGCGTGCTGATTTCAATTGCACAGAGAAGGGGACTTAAAATCTGAGCGAAGCGATATCATCTTTTTTTAACCTGTTACAGCGTTAAGCTACAATTCTCTTCCCATTGCCTCGAATGTTTTTAGATAGCCTTCAATTTTATGTTCGATTGACAATATAGTCTGCATTGTCGATATTTTGTCCACAAACGCTGTAATCTTATCGTGTCGTTCGGGATATACGGAGAAGATTATTCAAGACAGCAGCGAAGTGTTCGCAACCATATATTAGAATGACAATAAAAGGGAAACTCGCATTTTTATACACGGTTGACAATGCTAGGCTACGAGGAAAGTGCCCTGTTTCCACGAAACAGTTACATCTTTGCGAAAGGAAATATCCAGAATGCGGCATTGTTCTCGCTACGCGCTCAATGCTTTGCTAGAAACTTAGCAGATAATACGCGGGCATTCGGGAAATTTATTGGACGAATAAAGAGATTGCACACTTTCAAATTACGAAACAAAGCGAATGATACGATCATCGTTTGCGTAATTTCCAAAAGCAAGATAACGAACGGCTGTGCGATGCAATGCCGATGCAGAAATGAGATTGTATCGAAATCGAATTTTGCACGCATAAAAAAGTTTATTTTCTTGCCAAAATAGAGGAAGAACATAGCCTTTGATATTTATTAGCAAAGAAATTCTAAATAAAGTTTATACATTGAACGTGGTATGAATCTTTTTTGGTATACACGCTTGTAAGGCTAAATGAGATACGATAAATCTTAAAGTTACTAAAAGATATATACATTTTACAAGCGGTAAAAGTATCCACAGTGTGGTAATAATTGTGCCAACTGCGAGAGCGAGTTCGTCTTCGCCATTTTAGCAAACGGATCGTGTAGGTTACTGCTTCCTTTCCATGACGCGACAGATTAATGCACTAAATATAATCACGCATCAATGTTATTAGAAATCTGGATGATATAAAGACGCTATACTGTCGCAATGAGCATGAGCATAAACGTCATGACATTTTAAAATGCCGTACCACGATAAGTCGTAAATACGCAGCGCTGTCTCGTTTGCATCTGCTTCCTCGGAAAGTCCACTGGATGGCCGACGAATTCGATTACGCGAGATTTGCATAAAATGAACTTTGCGCCTGAATCGCTCGGGACAGTCATTACACAATTCTCTGTACGGCCGGGCATGTAGTTGTGGACAAAGGGGACGAGATACTACCGACAAACACTAAATCAAATCTACAGAGTAAATAATATTCACTCTAACAGGGTAAAAACGGAATTATCGGACCCCCAGCGATGTTTAAATTTGGACGTACGTATCTCTCAACAAAAGTTTTGCAATCGGGAGAGAACCATTTCGAGGGAGCATTAATAAAATAAACGAGGAATGCATTAACGCGTTGCGCAAGGAACTTTCTACGAGAACTGGTATTCTGTCCAAAACGCTAAATCCGCGGTCGAAGAATACGATGCAGAATAAGTCAAAGAAATGATACGCGTGACAATTCTGAGGAATATCGCAGAAAAGTATTACGAATTATCGATCCGGAAAAAATCGTATAAGCATAACTCAAATAGTTTGTAATGCGCGGTTCGTTATCCGCCACATGCATCGGCTCTGCGACAATTGCAAGAGACTATGGATCGTAAAAGGAGTACCGATAGCAAAATTATCAGAGCCTTTAGCCCAAGGACTTATAATAGAAACCCGGAAAGATGCTGGAGGACGATATCGTCGACGAAAATAAGGACTATATACCTGTGGCGTTGCTAATAATAGACTCGCGATTTCACGATGGTAAATATCTTGGAGGCAAAGGAGGAAAAAAAAAGGGGGGAGAAAGGATGCAAAAGAAACCCGCGGTAAGACGAAGGGGAAGAGATGGGCCTATTACACAATCTGTGTCAATCTGCGCAAATGTCACGCCACTCCCCGGTTTACGACAAGATACACGATAAATATGAGACGAGAAAACAATAAGAGTACGAGCGATAAAAATCGGCTCCAGGGTTATCGTTCCCCTTATCGTTTGGATGTGCCGGCGAAAATTGGACGGTTCGAGTGTCAAACTTCGGGGAGCAGCGGTGCCGATATCAAAGGCAACGGCATGAAACGGTGCGGATGAACGCGTGTTCGCCATAGAACGTTCACACCGTGTGACTCTTACGGCAACACTTAACGCGTGTACTTGACATTGTGTACTTGCGCGCAACGCCCCCGGTCGCGTACGTCATTGAGGAGATAACGTCAATCGCGAATTAGCCGTTCAATTAGGACGAACGAATTAATGTTAGAACCACGAAAGCAATCATGGTCTGTGGCTTTATATAAACATTCTCCAAACAACCGATACTGGGTTTTCCTGTTATTCCTCGTCGCTCCATCGTGCTATGTAAATTATCGAATAGATCCACATTTATTTTCCTTATTTGTACGCTTTCCTTTCGGATGATATAATACATCCGCCATGTTGATTGTAGTATATATATATTAAAATTTATTCAGTTGAATATCATTAATGTATTAAGTAACAGAGGTAACAAAATCAGGGAGTCTCAACAAATCTATGTATGCGTGGTAAGAATGACTTACTTATCGAGCTTTAAATATGCTAAGAATATTTAAATTAATTATAACTAGGGCGAACGTGCAACAAGTTGTATTTTACAATTTCAGGGTTAACGCGCGAGCCGTTCCAGGTCGTATCCCCTCCCCCTTCCGGCGAGCGGATCGACCTCGAGCGAGTCGCCTATTCCCCCCACTCCCCTCCAATCCGACGATCGTCTTTTGAAATACAAAACTCTCCGACACAACTATCCTGCATCGTTCGGATTTAACTTAGTTACCGGGACAAGAATCACCGTCCTCGCCGTCGAACGCCCCGAGGGCGGACGGCTCGATTCGTAAGCTGGTCCCGTTAATAATTAATCAGAAAGAGAAAACAATCTAAAACGCTCAAAGAATGATAAATAGGCAACAGGTAACAGTAATTGTCTTGTGGCACAATCTGGGAACATTTCACGTGCATAATAATTAGGTACACCGAAACCGCGATTATCGTTTAATATTACAGCACTCATCGTAGGTAAATCTCCTGTATATTCATTTAATTAGCTCTATCCGGAACTCGATCGTCCGTGCGCGACTATCCATCGGTCCTTGCGTCGTACGCGTCTCTTCTAGGCCATGCTCGCCGATGAATGTATCCATTGCGCGCTCGCCGCATCGAATAAAACCAAGATTTCACGCGCTATCGCTTCTCGACGGCGGCCGTTTTAAACGGCCACCGCCGTACTTCGACTACTCCCGTACCCACGGGAGGAGTTCACGAGCGGTACCCTGTCTCCTCGTTGAGCGGAGCCTCTGCTAGGATCATCCGTCCGAAGGCACTTCGCCGTCCTTCCGCCCAGCCGAGGCCATCCACCTCAGGGCCCTCGAAGGGCGGCGAAGGCGCCCTTCCAACGGCCAATTATGGCGCACCTTCCGTACGTGTAATCTCCCAAGCTTAACACGTTGACTGCCTCACAGTACTACGCGCCGCCTCGACAATCCGTCCATTCAACATGGACGTCGATAGTACACCAACTGCCCTTCGCTCGGATACCAACGCGACACTAATAGCGATCGCTCTTTGCACGGATATCAAGGAAACATTACTGCTCGACGAGGCTCTCCATTAACTAAGGGATCGCAACCGAAATAGCGTTCGTGAAAAAGTCGCCGGGTGTCCCCGGGCGATGGTGAATCGACGATGGGGCAAATAATGCGAGGATACCGGAGAATTTCTGGAAATTTCGCAGGGGCGGTCAACGTGTCAATCGGTCTGCCGGCCTGTCGCAGAACTAAAGGAGCCTCGCTTCAATCAGGTCCACAGTGCGTACAAGAGGTATTCTCGTTTTGGAACTATCTATCGTGGAAGTTTTCGCCCTCCTCGAGCGCGAGTTGACGCCACGCGGCCGGCTCGATCCTATCCTCGGCCTCGAACGGTACGTGGAACCGTTCCTGCCTGGCACCCGCGCACGAGGACCGTGTGCCGATGATGGTCGCGATCCTGCGATAAGTACCTGCCTATTCCGCGCGCGCGACCTTAATACTTTCCTACCGTACCGTTACAGCCTTCGTTAAGGTAACTTAAGTTTAACTAGCTGGCTCTCGTCCTATGGTGGCCTCAGCCTGGTTGGATTGTGCCATAAATGCGCTGTGCTCTGCGCAGAGGTGTCGCCATTGGTGGTGGTGGTGCTGGGCAGTTGCTGCTGGTAGTCTTGAGCTTGAGGCGACACGCTGCTCGGCTGTTGCTGCTGTTGTTGCTGGCGCTGCTGGTGCATCGCCTGCTGCTGCTGCTGCTGCTGTTGCGGCTGCTGCGCTTTGGATTGCTGCTGGGCAGGCCGCTTAGATTCCTGCCCCGTTGAATCGGGAGAGGGCATTGGCCTGTGGGATTTCATGTGGGCGCTTCTGCTTTTCACTTTGTTGAAAACTCTGGAAGAAGAAATTTCGAAGACGACTTTGAGGAGGTTGCTCACCCTGCTTGGCTTTACTTACAGCCGATTGGTCGAATGATATCGAGTTAATGGCGTCGTTGGGGAGTTCCTCGATTTCGCGTGGATCGAGTTAAGATCGTGGGGAAGGTATTCGCGATTATATTGATCGTGAAGAAGCGATTATACATACTACCAAGTCTTTGGTTTTGATTATGGTAACTATGTTTCGTTTTTATTTCCCCTGCTGGACACGCCCTTGATCGTGCGCTGAATATTCTTTAATGAAAATTTTATACTGATTTCGTTGCTTTGTAAACCTCGAGAAAGCACGTATCGTTACTGTTTGTGACAGGGTATTTATTTCGATCCATCGTGTCCTACATGGCGGTACGTTGAGCAACTTCAGCGTGCAATGAAATATTTCGTTGTTCGTTTATGGATGCGATACGGGTACTCAATAATCGATGAACAATGGCGCATGAGCTGCGGCGATGTATGAGCTGGCTAACGACGAATCATGCTCGTGACATGTTTTTATGGCGAGTATCGAATTAAAGTCGAGATGCAAGCGTTTTTGGATGTACCTTGATGTGTCGTGGATGATCAAACCAAGGAGAGAAATAAGTAATTGAAATTAATCAAACTACAAAATCAGGATGCAACGAAAATCGACGATGACGGTAAATACCAGGCACAAAACATCGGGTGATTAGCAATAGCGCAAACTGGAAACGGTGATTAGTTTGATAGAAACACTGATGGAAAGTATGCGCACTATTGTCCCTCGGTTACCTGGCAAATCAATGTTATGGGAAGATAATGGTCTATAGAGTATTACAATTACGTACTAACGCTTTGAACACGGTCATTTGGCGCCAGCCCTCCAACGATAAACACGTCGCGGCAATGTCCATATTTTGTTTGCACGTTGGAAGGCGACAGCACGATACCTCGTGTTGGTACACACGAGATATTATGCGCGGCAGGATTAATTCGACGATATTTCTAACTCTTCGTGCACCGCGCTAATTCTCGCATAAGAGCACCAAATAGGTTCGCTGCGCAAAGTGGATGGCGGTACGTTGTTTTCCACCGATCATCCCACTCGTCGTTACTCAATCTAGCTAGTGAAATTAATCCTCTTTCATTATGAGCGATACTTCGGTTGCGAGCGCACGGCCAAGCGGGATAATTAATGAAATAACGCAGTTATGGGTAATATTGTGAAAGTATATGTTTGGGGTATATGTATTAGAGTTACGCGATAATTCCGTACGCGATATTGTATCCAGTCGAGTTGCGGAGAAATTTGCTTCGAGACACTCGATGGCCGATAACACTAGCTTGCCACGATGAATTCGAGAGACTTCACCGTACTGCGTGTTCGGTTACGTATTTCGATATCCTTTTACATAACTCCTTCGAGAGCATCCGATTAGCCGAGGTCCCAGCGCTTGCATCCGCTCTCGTCGAGAGCCATCGAAGCTCGACGGTGTCCAGGTACTCGCACGTTCCTAACGCGTATCGAGGTTCGAGGCTACATCGGGTATATCGTTTGAGGCACGTGGAGTCAGAGCTCACGAAGCTGGGCTCTCTTTTTCTCGAAAGGCGTGGCTTTCTGGTATCTGCCTTTGTGGCAGGCAGGCATCGCTGGCTCGCCGCCTCGTTTATCGAATGGATTAATTTAGATTAGAGATTGGAGACTTACTTCCCGCAAATCTTGCAGGGGTAGTGAAGTGGGGTGGGCACGGGTAGTTGTTGCTCAGAACTAGTGTGAGTTTGTGAGTTGGTGTTGACTGTGGCGTGGCCGGTATTGCCGGTTTGGGCGGTTTGGGTGCTCCCGGCCATCGTTACTGTTACACTTCCGCTAAAGCTCTGACAACACAAAGAAAACACAAAGCCAAAATAAACAACACAAACAAACAACAACGACGACAGATAAGTAAACGCAACGTTCACACAACGCACAGCGCGCTCGGTTCTTGTGAAGGAAAGCGTGAATAAACGACGGGTCAACAACAAATCACATGCGACACTTAGACGTTCACACGTATGTACGCATGTAAAGTAATCCTCGTACACGCTGTACGTATGCCGAGTACGAGTCGATCGTTTTTCAGAAGCATATAGGCCTTGGGACGTGAGTATCCGGATGTCGCGCTCGCGATGTATTTTCAAAACGAGGACCTCGTACTCGGTATAGCTGGATAAAGACGATCGAAGAATATGTTTCATGGAAAGTACAGACGAGTAGATTTGAAAGTAGATTTGTTTCTAATATATATTCAATCCGATGCTTTTTCTTGGAAATGTAAACGAGAGCTTTGCTACGATTCAGAGATTGTTTTGTAATTACGAAGCGGTCTCGAGAGTCGGAAGAGGTCAGAGCATTATTTATTGTTCTTAGTAAAGAGAGAGAGAATGGCAGTTTATATATATGCACAAAAGAGCTTTGTAAGTGTGAGATAGTAAGATCATAAGAAACATTAACAAACAAAATGTGAATACTCACATCGGGGCAGTCATATGCGAATAATCTCAGCTCTCCTTCGCTGGTGGTCAAGGTCGCCGAATTTTCTCTCTCGTTCGTCTGCAACTGGATTGAGAAACGCAAAGATAAACTTTGGGCCGTGTTACATATAAAAAAAAAATCAATTTTTTGAAAAACGAAAGCAGTCCTAAAAGATCGAATATTTGATGCCTTCAATATTTTTCTTCAGTATAAAAGTCATAAATTACATGTACACCAGAGATTTCGTATTTGGATAAAATGTAAAGTGAATAGCATTAGTGTTCTAAACATCGAAAGACAAAAACATAAGCATAAGACCACGGCATCGACCATTATCGAAGGACAAAAGTTATGGACAACCCGTGAATCTCAAGCTCACCAGGGTGCGATGAAGGATGGACTTGTCTTCGCTGAAGTCCATCTCCGTCACCGAGGCGATGGCGTCGCGAAGTTCTCTCGTGTCCTTGCAATCTTTGCTCTCGGTCTTTATCTTTGGTTTTCCGTGGCGGATCCGCAGCCTCTTGTACTCGTCCGGGCAAAGTCGCTTCCAGAGGTAATAGAATTGCACGCACTGCTTCGCGGACTTTGTGCCCACGTCCCGCGAGATCGTGGAGAAGTCCTTGTTGTACTTCATTAGACCTTGATAGAAAGTATCCATCTCGTGCGATGTCCATCGATCGGACTCGTGGCATTCGTAGCTGAGCAGCGGATGCTCGGCTGGTAATGCGGGCGTTGGTCTCATCAGCTTCAGCATTGCTTCCTGAAAAAGCAAGTTCTATCTCAAAGCACACATCCTCCTTAGGTTTGAACACAGTGCAACCAATATCTTGTACATGCTAATAGTTAAACAGTCTCGATTTGGAAGAAAATGATCTAAAGAAAACACGAGAGTGAAATGTTAGAGCTACGACGCAAAAGGTGAAAACTAAAGGAATCTTACATGAATGTTTCCTTTGCACATGTGCAGCAGGTGAAGCGCATACTCCTTGTTCCTGCCTCCGCCAGGGACAGCGGCGCAGCACGCGAATTGTAGATACATTTCCACTGAGCAGAAAAAATTGTTCGTTTAAACGCACCATATAACTCTACACTATACTCCATAATATTCATCACACATATTAATTCTATTTATCACTTCTCTTCTCCTTTCCTTTACACATCACGCAACAGAGATACTTTTAATCATGATAATCGATATAAGAACTTACGTTCACTGTCCGTGAGCACGCTGTTTATACCAGGATCCCAGAGCAAATGGTCGGCCTCGGGACCGCCCTTTCCTCTGTCACCGTCGTAGCTCACAGGTGGTATCGTGGCTTGGTACCTGGTGCCAATATTGATCCTGGGCGGGGGTCCGTCGTTCCCTTGAGAATCGTCGGAGCTGAAGTCGGAGTCCCTCTCGTACTGGTGCAGCCTGGCGTAAAGTCCAGGGCCAGGTCGCGAGGGATCCAGGATCGGCGGTGGCGTGTAGCTGCTGTCCCAGTGGCGGTCGCAGGCTTTCCTCAGCCTCGAGGGATAGGAGTGAGAGGAGCTCGCGTACTGACCGTCCATCCTCGGCCTCTTCCTACAGTGTCGAACCGGACTCCCAGCCGGTATGCTGCTCGGACTGAGGAACACGTCCTCGTCGAGCAGCTCCTCCTTGATCTGCTCGATGGGAACTGGCAGACTCCCGGAAGGAGTCTTGTGCCTCAGACCGTTGTTCTTCGCGGTGTGGCTCGTCTGCACGAGGAACTTCGCCGGGTTGACGACCTGCTGCTGGTTGAACTGGCCAGCGTTGTACTGATGGTTCGTCTGCACGTTGAGGCCGAGGTTGACGGTGACCGGCTCGACCTTCGGGGTGGCCAGACGTATCTCCTTCTTGAAGGCCAAAGCAGGGCTCAGGGAGCCAGCCTGCACCAGCACATTCGCCTTCTGCAGTCCAGCGGTCTGTATCAGCTTGAACTCCCCGTTGTTGTCCACCACAATTCCTGCCAGGCTGCCGTTCCCAAGGCCGAAGTCCACGAGGTTCTGGCTGGTGATCAGCTTGTACGACTGAAACTCGAACCTCCTTCTTCCGGCGGTGGTGAAGTCCTTGGGGGTGGAGGACAGCAGGGGGTCCTCCGAGTTGGGCATCATCTGGCTCTGGAGAGCGTGGTGCGGCGACACGGGGAAGCTCGTGCCGGTGAAGGCGACAGGTCCGGGTGACGAGACGGAGGACGGCGGCAGGGAGGAGAGGGGGGAGGGCGCTGGTGTGGCGGACAGGGGACTTGGCAGTGGCGAGTGCGGATTGGGCGAGCCTGACCCGTAGAGATCGGCGTCCGCCTCGGATTCGCCTGGCAGGACTTCGCTCAGCGCCTCCTCGACGGCGGCTGCTGAGGACATCGTGGAGGTGTAGAACGCCGCGGATAAGGGCGAGGAGACCTGCCTGACGTTCTCAGGGTCCTCCTGCGGGCTCAGGAGGGGCAGGCTCCCGGTCAAGAGGCCCTCCTGGCTGGCCGGAGGCGTGGGGTACGTGAAGCTCGGACTGTCGTGTCTCGTCAGGGGCGATGGCAATGGCGACTGTGTGGGCAGCGTGTGAGGACTTTCCGTGTATTGAGCACCGTAAGTACTGAATTCGGCCAGTGAGTCGGGCAACGGGGAGTTAACCAGGGCCTGAAGGTCCGGGTTGACCGTGTGCTGGGAAGAGTAACGGTCCTCCAAGGTGATATCCTGGAGCTGCTCGCCTGTCTGCTCTTGCAGTAAGCTCGCTGTCTGGAACTGTCCGGTAAATCGTGACGTCACCTATGGATCTACGCAACTGTACAGGCTATTTTTTTATGTACACACAGAGAAGCTCGACACTCTTCGATTCGTGGCTAAAATACCAAGGACTATGCTCGGTTTACAGCTCGTACGAGCTGTAAACCAGACTGATATTAACGCTAAACCTACCAGCCACTTTCTGAACATATTCCTATATACCACACGTGTTCTTAAAGAAAGAGAGGTCGATAAGTAGATAGAATAATTCACATTTGGCGGTGAAACGATGCAAAATCATAGAGAATACCCTCCTACGATATACACCAATTTCTCTAATAAACTATCGATACAATCATCCTAATCGCTATGGTAGGTTTAGCGTTAAGCAAAAGTATGGCGTTCGATGCTAAAACCCAAGGGGAAACTAGGCTCGCCGATGGAAATGCCGCGCGCGGCCAAGAATGTCCCCGAATTATCTCATCGAGGAGCCCCGTAATTAGGGAGGGAGACGCTTCCGTGCTAACGTATAAAAATTGGATTTCGAGGACCGACGGCGGCGAGTGCGAATAGCCCGTAAAGTTTGTGGAATGAAGGCGTCGGGTCGGCGGGGGTCGGGCGAGGGGCGGCATCATCCTGGAATCTTTGGTATCCTTAGGTCCGACATTAACGAGGCTGCTCTGGTAGGCAATGGAGGGGGGTTGGAGGAAGGGGGGGGGGGTGCGGAAGAGGGATCGAGGCGGATATCTTGGTGGACGTGGGGGGGAAGAGCGGAGTCGGTGCTTTTCAAATGGCAGGATTGGAGCGTCGACGGTGCAGTCGGTGCCAACTACTTAGATAATTCCCCTTATTAAATTCAACGCCGCCATAGGCCACCTCCGGCCGTGACGTAATTGAAACTAAAGCGTTTTCAACGCCCGACGTGGAATGCATAATGAGACGTCGGGGCTAATTAGGCCGTCAAAGGATTCGGGATATTGTGTCTTAACATGACCGGCGAAAATGCAAATGCCCTTTTCCTTTCCCTGGTAGTCCTTTCTTCGCCGCGGCTTTGTCGACGTTGCGACCGCGCGCGGATGAAGTTATAAATTACCGGCTCGCGTGGACGGCCGGGGGGAGGAGGGCCGTCGCCTTCCTCGGGGCCGACGTTTCGGAATTTCGACGCAATTAGGGCGACCCTCGTGATGAAAAAGAATTCTGACTGCGGGATAAACGATGATGATGATCCTCCGCCCTTTTATTACGTTGGGAGAATGGAGAGCCGGAGAACGAAAACTTGTCGCTCCTAAAGTTGCTCGCGTGTGATCTGAACGAATCGTAGGAACGTGGGAAATAAAGGCGCGCGAGGATTGAATGATTACCCTGGCATCATCGTTGGTTTATTTGATTCGTGATACTGGTTGTTGAAGTCATTTATCTTCGGACTCGTCGTTAAACATTTTTCTCGTTTAAGGAATGGTACTTATAGTACATATATTGTACGAAAGAGTTTATAATAGTATTTATACGAGTATACTATTTTCAAGATTAATATAATTATCTCGGCACTGAAGCATCTATAAAATATTTTATTATTTAATGATAAAACAAAAATATCCTCGGTTCTATTCTCTGAGATATCTTATTTCCTTTGTCGGGTTGTGTAAAAAAAAATATATATATGTATAAAAAAATGAAAACTCGATAGCAGAGGTGCATACTTGCAGCAAGGTAGTATGAAAAAAAGGTCGAAGGCATATTCTATTCACTCACTTGAATGGAGTCCAACTGTGTCGCGTGAAGAAGGACACTATCAGGAACAGCCGTGACCTGTTGAAACACCTCGTCTTGTAAACTGGGGCTGAAATAGCCACCGTCTTCGGGGTAACCCGTCATCGTGAAGCTCTCTGTAACCCCAGGATGAGTTTGAGGCTGACTGTTCTGTTGCTGTTGCTGTTGCTGCTGCTGCTGATTGGCCGCAGTTTGCACGGACGGTTGGTAGGTCAAGTGCAATCTTTGTCCTGGATCCGATGTTGCTCTCTTCACGGCCATCTTCGTCGTCCCCTGTAACATCCGTTCGTAACGATGTCCCTTTAAGTACTTGTCGATCAAAATCAGGATGGTTAGTTATAGAAGGCAGAAGGAAACCTTTATTCGTCGAGATAGAAACTTCTTCGACCACATCCGGTATATCAGGAAAACGAATGTGCCTGCCCTCTTTTTTTTTACTTAAATTACTCCAGCAACTTTTTGAAAGGAAGGAAATTGTATTTAAGTTATTATACTGTTGTAACGGGTAAATGGTAAAACGAGTTGTTTCCATTTTGTATTATGAAACAAATAGAGAAAGTAAAAATATGTTTTGGTATTTTGATGATGTAGAAAAATATCGATAATAAGTGGTTGAACGTAGTATAATAACTATCGTTAATTGGCAGCATGAACGAGACTGAAGAACATTGGCCATATCGGATTTTATCTCCATTGACGGATTATGAATTTGGCGTTAACTAATAACGGTGTAACAAGGAGCACAAAGTTTACGCAATTTGCGCGACCCACTAGAACAGTTAGTACCGTCAGGAGCGTCGAACAAGCAAACAAAGTTTTGTTGACGTTACTAGGAGGTCCAGTAACCAGGGTCGACTCTACTCCTGAACGCTCTATTAAGCTATTTATTAACTGTTAATGCTTTAAGCGCATAGGATTAAATTCTTACATCATTAATTCGCTGATACTAAATATAGTAAAAACAAAATACGTTATAGAAATATTTTCACTACTTCGAACAATATATTCGGTATCATAGAAACTTAATAAGCACTGGAGTAAGAAGTACAAGTGAAAAAAATAAAATAAAGAATGAGTGAACGAGGCTTTCTTCTCGTTCAGTTCTACAAAAACTATATAACCGTTATAAGATTTTTTGTGTAATCAATGTTTTGAATCATAAATTCTACAAGTGTTATATTTTGTTGTTTCATCATTCGAGTTATGCATACAAGCTGTTTTTTTTCTAAGTAGTACAAATCCAATCTTAAAAAAAAAAATGAGTTTGTACCAGTTTTAGTTATACGTAGATGTCTTCTTTTCATATCTATAATTAAAAAGAAAATTGGACTTACACCACTGCTAAAAAAAATGACTCGTAAGTTCGTCGAGTATATGGTTTTAAGAAAACTGGGATATTTTTGATGTATAATATAATTGACTTCTCGTCCAGCAACTCACTTTCAGGATCATGTCGGCCAACGCTTGCGCCTGTGCCTGAGTCTGCGCTTCCTGCAGCTGTTTCTGAACGGTCGTGTGCCCGGCGACGGTGACGTTGGGCTGTCGAAAGTGTTCGCCATCGGAAAGTCTGCGCACCTTTTCACCAGATGCCAAAGGCGGCGGTGCTGGCACGGCAAAGCTCGTCTTTCCAGAGATCTGGGAATTGCCGTCCTGCTGTGCAGCGAAAACCGTGGCGTTCGTACGCGGCTGCTGATTCGTATTCGCGTCCGCTGCTGAAACAAATTTATCGAACCAACGTCAGTACCTTCGCCATTGCCACGCGACTGCGTCTCCTCCGTGATTAATTAATACTAAACCTACCAAAGCACAAAGCGACCAATCAGTCGTTTCTTAGAAAAATTCTTATACCTCGTAAGAGGGCATTTTTTCAGATTTTTCATGATTCTATCACAGAGTGAGATTTATTCTATCGATCTATCGATATCTCTTTTTAATAACCTTTTTCTTTAAGGATATACGTGGTATACATAAATATGTCGAGAAAATAGCTGGTAGGTTTAGTGTTAAAGTATATCGTAAATTCGTCCTCGAGTTTTCAAAATAAATATTCCTATTAGTTTTGGTATTTCCTCGAGCGTTGATTAGCGATTACGAGAGAACATTCCGATCAGCGCGTTTTAATTGTATTCATCTATATTTAGGTTTATCCGAATGCTAATAATATCCGCGCGAAGCACGAACGTATTTCTTCCAGTGCTATTTGCTCGTCCCAATTTCCACGGTGCGTGGTTTTTGCAGTAAGCCATAAGCATACTGAAATAGAAATTTTACAAAGCATTAATTCATCCGCTTATAAGCCGTGGAGGTGTGCTTTATTGGCAAAAGCTTCCGCGGCTGGTACTTTACGAGCGTCCATGTAAATATACGTTTTTTCATTTTCCGCAATCTCGAAAGAGGATAACGGGCTTGGATTTCATTTATGATCGCGTATGTAAGGGTGTTCGTTCGATATGCTCCGCGTTCTGGTGTGTCCATCGAAATCGGGTTACGCGCTCCCGGCCCACGCGCGTATTTAGCGATTTCCTCATGAAATATGGCTTAGTATTTCCAAGCATTCGCGTTGCTAACTGTTAAGCTCACTAATCACTCCATTCTTTTGTACCGCACGGCGTAATCTTCCCTCATCCGCGTCCTCGTTTATTTTAAACGTGATTTTCCCTGTTACATCGTACACCCTCCTGATTTCCATATTTTACCTCCTCCATTGCAGACGCATCAAGAATTCAGGAATGTACTTCCTTTTTCAAAAATTTGAAATATGATTTTTGTACATTACTGAATAATAGAGGGGAACGGTACTCTGGCGCTCGATTTTCAGTGCGAGCCCATTTTTTTGCGGGTGTAAAAGCGATCGAAGCGCTCATCCAAATCGCACGTGTACTCTTGTACTTATACGCAGTTTTGTGTTTCTCGTTTCAGATGACATTTGCGCGTCTCGTTTTAGTCTCGAAGGAAACAAACATCGATAAGCGCGCAAAAAAATCACGAAACGGGGGTTGGTGGAAAAAAAATGTATCTATATGCGTGAACAAGGTGGAAAAAGTTTCTTGGTTCGTCCTTTTTCCTCTCTAGGGTTCGTCCTTTGGAATAAACGATTTCTTGGCCGCTTTCAACGGGTATTTCAGTACGTAACTTTTTCGCCCCTCCAAGATATATATATATATTTTTTTTTACAACTAATTGGAGAAATAAAAGACGGGAATCGCAAATGCAATAACGCGACTCCCTTTGATCCTTCCTTATGATTCGCCTAGTGATAATATTCCCGAGGCGGGTGAGCACATTGAACGAATGACGGCTTAAATTGGATCGGACTCGCGCAGCTTTTAGGAACTCTTTATATTAAATTGCAAAGGCTGATTTACTTGAAAAATGCATAAATTTGTGAAAATATGTAATAACGGATTGCATGTAAAAACATTTCCTCTTTAGATTCAAACATAATCTATATTGCTTGGAATGTACTTAGGCCTATTTAATCAAAGTTAATTTAAACATAATAACTGATTTATTAATGAGATATTGAAACTTGTTTCGATGAACATATTTGCCTCTATATCAGAAAGTGCTACCCGAAGTTTATGATCGAGAGCCTTTAAACACGATGGTTATTCATTTCTAATTACAACCAGTGTCGAAAAAAAATTGCTATTATATTTGAGAAAATCATAGCGGCACAGCCTAGATCGGCTCGAGGCACACCAGTGTGCCGTGGGCACAGCGTTTGAGGAGCGCTACTTTAAACGGTGGCAACGAAAAGTCGCACCTTTAAAGCCTCCGGCTGATTATGCGACGGCAGTAGGGGGCGGAAGCATCGATAAATCTTCCGGTGAATTTAAATCTCGGGCCATAAAATGTACTTGGTCGCAATAATGTTCCTTTTTCTGCATAACGAAGATTGCCCGAATTCCCCTCGAAAGCGGATATCCCCTGGAATTTTTATGGCGCATCGATTCCCCCGGAATCAAAAACAACGGCACGCAATTTTTCACTTTACGTTTGGCACCGGCGTTTAGTGCGCCGTTGGAAGCACAGCATTGGCCGTTGAAAAATATATTCCCAGGCGTGCACCATCGTTCACGGCGGCGGTGAAGCTCGACGGATATAAATGCGTGCATATCCTGGGCGTCGCATAGGGCGAAAGAAGGAAATAGGATCCGCCGGGCGTACAGCTGTATCGCGACGAAACTTTTCCACGACGATTTCATGAATATCTGGCCTTCGTTCTGGCTTCGAGCCCGTCGACCACCGCCCCTCCTCCCCCATCTCCTCCTCCTCCTCCTCCTCCTCCTCGACGCCCTTTGTCCCTTTTTGCGCTGTTTTATACCGCTCGTTGTCCGCCGTCCAGATATTTTTATTACGCGTAATCTGCGCCTGGCAATTAATACCGGGTACCGTGTAATTAAAAGCACTTCGAATATCAGTATTACCGGCGCGCTCTCGTTCCACCTAATAAACGCCCCTCCTCCGGAACCGGGGAGTGGAAGGGGGGAGGAATACCGCCGGAGCTTTTGAAACCTTTGAAACCATTCGATGACGGAGCATTTATTAGCGCACACGGAAATATTCGACACGCTACGTGACTATTCATAATCCCCTATGATATTAATAATCTCCGGGGTTTTGATGAGCGTCAACTTTCGGATTTGACGGAGTCGATCGCATCGAGGAAAAAGTACGTGCCGCGGGTTTTAATCGTGGATAAAATCGCGATAGGGCGGAGAGAGTGAGAGAGAGAGAGAGAGACTCGTTCGCGTACGTCGAGTGTACAATCGCCGATACGCACGCACACGTGCTTTCCCTCGATTTCCATTCGGCGCTTCTACGCGCGACAAATTTATTGGATATCTAAATCTACATGGCCGCGTATTAACACAATCTCGGATTGGCCAGGACCGCAAGGGGTTTTTACAAATTGCCAATCATTGATCGCGGTAGAGCAAATTGCTTCGGACGTGGCTAGGCACGTGTTAGTCTCCGGTTCGGCACTGTTCCGACTTCGGCTGAAAATGGCTGTGGCCGACGGCCCATCACCGCAAAACCTGGCGAGAAAAGGAGTGAGAGGCTGGCTTTGCGGTGCCGGTTGTCATACGAGTCGAAAAGCACCGTGTCCTTTCATTTACGAAATACATTGATACAGCTCGGGGCACAGGCTGTATCGTTTTCAAAGTTGAACCTTTACTCGAACCGGAAATCTCGTAGAGGAGATTTAACTACATTGTTCGCAGGGGAATATTGGTAAACCAAACCGTGGGATTTTTTAAAAACCTTTTTTTATTTAAACAATAACGTTTTTTAGTTTACTCTGTAAGGGTTATCAGATGATTGAGAGACATTTAATTTGTACATAAATAACTATTTAGTATATATCATAATTTTCTAGATACGCGGTAGAATAGAAAAACAGCGAGTTTCCTTTAAGTTACGTTTTCTCCCGAAAAATCCAAAAAGTAGGAGAAAATTGTCTGACGCTTACTTCGAGGTCCTCTATAAAATTTTAGAATCGAGAAAAAGTCAGTATTTGAGTGTTTGATGTTCTTTTGCAAGTCAGCGATAATAAGAGCACGAATTTCTTTTAAAACATTTTCGTTGAACGATCCTTGCTACGATTAAACCTTCGAGATATTCGAATAGCTTAGAGATACTCCGCAGTCAGCGGTATTGCCTTATCGTTTTTTTCGGTGAATTAGGTCCATGTACGTCGAACGACCGGTGCAACGCAGTATCGTGCGCTGACTGTGCGTTGTCAGCAGTGCGTTGGTTGTTTCGTCGAGCGAGCTCAGCAAATCAATACTCGCTCGTTATTTACAAATCCGTTTGAAATGACGGCTTCAAGCTCGTATCGATATCAAACTCTTTTTCCGGCGCCCATATACCTTACCGCCTAGTGCTGATGCGATCGATTTAAACGCCATTTCGGTTTTTCACATCCCCCCAAGAACACCCCAAAGTTACACTCTAACAACTGCATTTATCAAATTCATGGCGCGCCTCTAAAAAGCATACATTACAACTATGATGCGACAAAGGTATTTTTCTTTGCAATTTTCTTCTATTTTCCAATCTCGTTACGAGCACCGTATTTCTCACATAGCTCTGAAGATAAATATTGACCACTTGACATCTGGCGTAATTTTTAGAAAAAGTTATAATCATAATGAAAATGTTTCAAACCATTTCACACACCAAGTAGCTAATACTGATCCACGGTACCTACACGAAGATTATGGTGCCCGTAAGACACCAAGAAAATATAACCTTTATAATTTAACGATGGTTTATCATTATGTTCGGTACTCGATTTGCCCGTCATTTCGCGGCATCGATGAAATATCAGATATTTCCGCCTGGATATCATGGATGCGGTGGCGGCAAACTAACGGTGCTACGTGGCACGGCACGTCCGCGGTGCGTTGTCAGCAGAGGGCCGTGCCCGACGAGCGATCCCTGCAAATTATTTATCGATCGATCTCGTTCTGCGGCCACTTTCGAGGCGTCGGCTCGGCTTTTAAAAAATAATGGCTAGCCCCGAAGTTTCCGTTAAATGACCCGCCTGCGCTTTCGAAGCGCCTATCGGCCCTGGAATAAGCGAGCGCGTGTGCGCCTCTAGTGCACTGCGTTTTGACGTGTGGCGGATACTGCGTTGGACGATGGAAAAAAGATACGAGCCGTTATATGTTCGAAAGGGGCGTAAGTTCGATTTTGAAAAGGACGAGTTAAACCTTGATTGAGGTTTTAAACATTGCGACGTGCAAAGCTTTATATCTGGGAATAAAGAACAATGAGCTTTCAAACGTAATGGCTTATATCGTTGATACGTTGAGCACAGTTTAATGGGAACAGTCGCTTCTAGTTAGAATGCTAGTTTGTGATACGTGTGGAAATTTTCAGAGTGGAAACTGGATTAATATAGTAATGGTTAATCGTTGTAATAAATAATACGAAATTTTTAGAATATTGTAAGACTGGATGTACAAAAGCGTGTAAATATGCGCGTGCATTGACAATACCCTGTTTATGAATCACACTTTGGGAGTAATTTGTACAAAATAGAGAACTGCTTTAAAAGTGGAAATATTCGTGCATTAATACGAAGCGGTGAAAAAGAGTCGAGAGACTTTAACAAAGGAGCACTGTGCGGTGATTATAAATTTTTACGATAATGCGGTAACGATAAATCCCCGATATTTTTATGGCCGTTTTGGCAAACGATTAACGCGCGGACAATAGTAATTATTCGCGACTCGCGCGCAGATTTTTGGCAGTGCTTTGCAAATTGTACCCAGCAACCGTGAATTTCGTTATTCCCAACGTATAAAGCGGCCGTGGTAGGTATCTAGCTTTCGTCAAATATTAAAATTGCGTTGGGAGTTTCGGCAAAGGTAATGCACTACATTAATTTTCGCTCATGCATGGATTATTTGGAAAAGCAAAACTTGCTGCACCACACATCGTACATTATGAAGAGGCCTCGAAATATCCTCGGATTTCAACTGCTATGGTCGCTGATACGCGTTCAAAATGCGCTTAAGCAATTATTTAATGGTAATATACAGGCGTGTTTTGTCACTGGCCAATGAACGTAATGCTGAATTATCGTGGACCTTATAAACGATAATATATCCTGCGTTTCAACGGGCACAACTTCGTATTGCATATTCTACGAACGTCTCCTCCACCATGAAAAATTCGTCTATCATATGCTTCTCGAATTTGATCGAATAAATCTAATTTCAGGATACCGCCTTGCCACGCACTTATCCGCCAGTGTTTCGCTTCGCGAATCGACCTCCCCTAATCGATACCTTCGCTTTATCACGAGAAACAAAACAGTATATCCGCCATTGCTTTGTCGGAGTTGTGCGAATCTAGAAAATGACTACAAGAGCTACAGTGATGTAGTGGATAGAGGTTCGGCCTTCCACGCTGGAGGGTATCAGAGATTTCACCCCGCCCATCGCCTCTAGTTCTTTCCTTTTCAATTAATTTTCGGTACCGATCGCTAAGAGGGTTACAACATTTGGTCTAGGATCTACTGTTCAAGGTGTGTTCTGAATCACTTAAGTTACAGCATACGTATCGCATAAAAAATCAAAAGCGATGGACCAGGGGATTCGAACCCGAGTCTATCGTGTGGAAGTCCGACTCTCTGTCCACTATACCACTGTAGCTATACCTGTGGTCTTTTCCAGAGTGATGCATATATTGTAGCTCTGGCAGTTCAGAATCCACGTGCCGTACCATTTAATTCTGAAGAATTCGGATCCAAACGACGCGCCCGAATAGTTCCGAAAAGAGCCGAACGAGCGGAGACATAATGTCCGAGTGTCTATGTTTGGTTAGGTTTTAACCGTTACTTCTACTACGAAAATGTGTTCTTCGCAGCATACAGTCTGCATTGAGATAAAGGAACCCGTTCGAGGCATTGATCCAAGATTAAGACCACGACTCCCACCGTGTTTAGTTTAAAATATTGATTGCGAGTCAAAGTACGACAATGCGTTAATACGCCCGAGAAAAGTACAAATTTCATGCAGTCGCAGTATGCGACAGGCGATTTATCCTTCAAACTAATCCCGATGTCCAAACCTTAATTCAGCACGTCCTTACCAAGTACCCGTAACATCATATTTTATTAGTTATACGCGACGAAGGTTATAGCACTCACGTCGATGTCAATCAATTTTCATGTCGCGTTGCGTCACCACGAGAACGAATACTACAACACTCACGTCCTCGAGCGCGTTAAATAGTAAGTCCTGGGCCAAATGACATTAGCAGTCGGTGTCGAAAATAGATAGAGGAGGACGAAGTATAAGTGAGGCCAAGCGTCGAACAAAGTCGGAGTCAGGTGCGATGGAAATACGACGGTGCATTCCGGCATTAAGCCCCGGGCGGTCCCAAATGTTAATGTCCCCGTATCAATTTTCATCCCGGCCGGCATAATTCCGCAAAGTATTCTTGCGAAAGGAGCAATAGCTTCTGGTCCTCCGCTGCTCTTGGCAGATCCCTAGGCGAAATCGCGCATAAATCGCTAACGACGCACACTTTGTTACAAAAGCTCGGTTTGCGCCCCCTCGCGCCCCTTCCCACTGTCCCTCCGCCAGCCGCCCCTTCCGCCGCGCACCGCCGGCTCCCGGTGCAGCCACCGCTTGATTTATCGCCCCTACGTGGACAATGCGAGAAATATTCTGGCGTGCTCGCTTCGTAAATCACGATTCTTCGGCAGTCCATATACTCCGGTGCATGGAGGAGGCCTCCGCGCGCTAGCTAGCGAAATATCACGCGAGCTCCTGGCAAATGCAGCGGCTCGGGGAGGGAAAGAGAGGAAGAGAGAGAGAGAGAGATAGAAGGGGGACAGAGAGGGAGAGAGAGAGTGAGAGAGTGACAGAAGCGAGAAAGAGGGATGGGCAATGAGAGGGGGAGAGGTACGAAGAGCGACAAGTAGAGAGAACGAAAAGTGGAGAGAGAGCGAGGGGAGACATGGAAGGAGAGAAGAAGAGAGACGAGGATAAAAGGACAGTGAGAAAAAGGGAGAGAGAGGGAGAGAGGGAGGGAGAAGGTTGCGAAACGATGGAGAGAGGGAGGAATGAGAGGAGATATAGTCGAATTGAGATACGTCGCGAGGTACATAAATCATCGAAATCGCATTCGCGGATTCTGTGTTCTCAGCGTCGCCGAATGGGAAACTGGATTAATCCCTCCCCCTCTTTTGCATCGCTGTTTCTGCTTTTTCCTTTTCTTCCTTCTATTTTTTTTTTTTTTATTTGCTCCCTTCTGAGCTCTGGGTGAGTTCAAACACCAGCGCGTATCCGTCGTATTACGCACGACCGGTCCGGTTCCGGTTTACGCTTTTTCTTTTTCCTTTTATTTTTACAGAAACTCCTGCGTAGAGACGAAAATCCTTTAATTAATGCCGCGTGCCGCGCATATAATATCAGGGGTAACGGAAACGGGGAAAATAGCGAGCGAATCGTGCGAAAGTTCTCCAAACACGAATTTTGCGCTAGCATTTCGTTTGCGCTTCATCCATCTTCGAAGGAGTATTCTGTACGCTTATTCGATGGATCGTCCCAGGAGGTGTCTGGTAAGCTCATTTGACTGTGGGTAAAAAGAATCTGACGTGGCGCCAGAGTTAATAGGACTCAAGAACCTATTCCTCCTCATAATGGACCGCGAGGTGGGTATATATACGGAGTGGGGGGCATAATGCAATTGAGATACGTCGCCAAGCGCATAAATCATCCAAATCGCGGTCGTCTTCCGTGACTTCAGTGTTCTTAATATTATCTAACGAGTTCATTTCATACCGCGATGATTTATCGTGCCGCCTCTACGTGTAACTCCTGGAGGGTGTATAATGGTCGCGGGTACTTAATGCGATCGACGATGGAGGCCGACGTTATTCCACGAGGAATTATTCTTATTTACGCTCGGAAATTTATGGAATGTCGGGGCTGAGGGTTATCAGCGTTAACCCTTTATCTAGGAGAAGGAGTGGAATCGAGGGGAGTGGCTCGCTTCTTTTAACACGTACCAGTCGTCCGCTTTTGAATGATCTTTTCCTCGATGAGCGCCCTGACACTGACTGATGCGGTCTGCAGTGGCGGTCCGACGACTTCCTTCTTTTCGCTCTTCTTGTTCTCGGCGTCCTGGAAAACAAATTCAAATCTGATTGAACCATCGGCTGTGCAAAACCCCCCTTTTCGTGATTTATACGGCTCTCGACAAAACCGCGCGGTTCTCCTCCGAGCAGCAAAGTCACATATGAGGTAAGAATTAAGAAAGTTTTTGGGTCTAAAATCGCCGATCATCTCGAAATAATTTCGATGAGGAAACGTAGGAGATTAAAAGTGATTTGTGATCCTTTGGTCTTATGTATAAAAAATTCTGAGATTATCAGGAGCATCGTTTTCGTTTCTCAACGTGGCTTTGCCGGGTGCAACTCGACTCATGAACTTGTATTCGTGTTCCGAAGCTGATGCATCAGCGAAAGAGAAGGTTCCCGAGGATCGAGCAACAGGAATAACTGGGATTTGCAGGGCAGATACGCGCGAAGAATGACAAAGCCGATCAGATTCAGCGAAAGAGAGGCAGAGGGATACTAATCATCGGGAGAGGATAATCGAGGCGTCCATTCGATTATCCCTCGCGATGGAACTTCTGATATATGTGATTCAGAATGGCAGAAAGCAAGCGTCGCCAGTTGCAACCTACGCCATTTCGCGTGTACTGTACGATCTATGATACGCGAACCCGCAGTTTCGGCACTCACATTGCTCGATCAACATCTTTAAAGGTTGATCGAGCTCAAAGCTCCTTCGCTACGTCTGCTCCGTTACTTAACTATTGATTAACAACTAGAAATAATCACGTCTTTACCACTCACCGCAAACATCGACAACCTCGATAGTCATGAATTATCAACAGAAGCTCACAAAATATAAAGACTCGAAGCAGTAGATTTTCTATCCAGTACCAATCTCCGATATTTCTTTTTAGCACGATGAACTGTCGTCTAATCCACAATACACGGATATTACTTTTTATTATAGGATTACAAATTATATTTTTATCAATATTATTTTTTACAACGAGAAGTACTCAATACCTCTGTCAAGATCTCACGAATCCTGAAGCTTGAATGCCTACTCAAACGATCCTTTCTTAGGGTCACAAAGGTAATAGCCGCGTACCAGAAATAGGGGTTATTTCGTGACGTCACAATTAGCATGCTAATGACAACAGGACGTCGCGTATATCCTGCACGTCCCTTCAGCTTGCACGCCCTCCTCGAGGAGCTATACATCAGCGGGAGAGATACGTGTGCCGTCATCGTCATCTTGATCAGGCCTGAATGGCAACGGCGGGCCCGGCAATCGCGATCGCCATCGCGTCCCTCAATTTCCTATCTAGTACTTCGATATTGTAACGCGTCCGTATGCGTTTGTGCTCCGTCTGTATATATCACCACTCACGAAATTGAACTCTGTCTTTGACATGGCGCACCGTGGCCCGCTTCATGAATATTGATCGGCCGCCGTTAATGCGCGGAATTGATTGTGGGACGTTCGGACGTTATACGACTCGCCGATTCCATCCGGATTTCGGATCCTCGCGTGACTCGCCATTTTTCTCCGGCGTCCCCCCCCCCCCTCCCCCCACTCTCATCGCGACGGGGAGGAAGAAGGGTGCGGATCCGCTAATCCGGAACGATGCGACGGTACGCCCGTGTTTTTCGGCCGCGGCCGAAGCTTTGTCGGGTCACAATTAAATCGCGCCCGGACAATGGTTATCGAGTAGCCGAGTTTACTTTTCGCGAAATCTCGCGGCCTTCAATGCGCCTTGATTACTGGCCGCTTCTTCAATGGCGACAAATCACGAGTATATTGGCGAATCTGCACGGGGCCTTTGTCACGGGAGTCGAAAGGGACTAAGATAAATATACGTGACATTCGTCTGATTTGCCACTAGTAGCGCGCATGCTGTGCTTCGTTCCCTCGAATATATCGTATATTATAATTGTGCGTTATACTTCTTCGAGGTCTAAGATATCGCGCGTCGCTGATGACATCGTAAATCGACATACACGTATATATGCACGTATGTGGAGCGGGTGCCAGGAACGACCGGCACTCGGTCATTGCGAGAAATTATATACGTAAGGCGATCATTTTAAGGTAGGTTAAGACAAAAGAGATAAGTCGATAGAATGTAAGAAATTGCAAAAACTGTAACCCTAAGGAGAAAATTTTGCAACGTACACATATATACATACATACACACACACATGTAATACGTATATAAATCTCTATGAACATACTCCCGTGTCAAAAATATCGCGTCTCAAACATCCTCGTTCTTTCCCCTCGATCATTTAATTGCGCCCCGCCGAACACACTTACTATCGGCACGATCCTCCGGTTCGCCGAAAGTGCGCGCGACGAGGAGCTCCCGGAGGGGAAGGGGTGGTGGCAAAAAAAATCAATACACCAAATGCCCCGACATTACTCAAATTCCCTGCGAATCCCTTAATCCTCTTTCGGGCAACGTCAGATATACCGGGGCCCTTAAACCGCTCCCGGCGAACGCACCAATTTCCGCCCAACGGATCCAGGCGCAACAGCCAATTTCGCCGACATATTCCGCCCCGTGGAGGCGAACCGCGAATGCGGTTTTGTACGGAGCAAAGATACAACCACGTCCCTGGGAGTTTTCATGTTGGCCCCGCGTGGGCCGCCGTATCCGCGGGACACGACACGCATTAATCCGGATATATCCGGGTGAAGGGCCATCGAAACTTTTCAATAATTCTCGGCCGGTGGTCGTCCGTCCTTCCGTCCTGCCCCTTTGTGGGCGAAAAGCTCGCCCAATACGGTGAAAGGGTGAACTGTGGAGAACCTGGCCGGGCAGGAGTACCGCGCCGCTCGTTGCTCGGCGTGTACTTTGATCTACGCGTGTGAACGTGGATGCGGTTGCGGCCGGCGTCGGTGTGCCACTGACGCGCGTGTAAACGTGCCATCTACGCGATACAACCTGGACTTTTTATCCCGCGTCGCTATTGGTAACGGGCCGATGTTCGATTACAGAAGCGCGTATCCTGATTAGTCAAGATCGGGGATCGAAAGCGCGGTTGGACGAGGGGTGAACAAACCTCGAGCCTTGCGCCGAAAATTAACGCGTGAATTGTCCACTGTCTTATTCGAATGAATCTGGAATAGCTAACTCATAGTTCAGTATATTATAGGTATCCTCTTTCTGCACGTGGTGTTTATACTCTTTTAAACCGAAAGACATCGAAACGAGAAATTTGGAAAATAAATAAATTAAGATGTATAAGCCAGAGACGTTTAACACTAAAACTACCAGCGACTTTCTAGGCATATTTAGAACAGCACATACAACTTTAAAAAAAAAGGGGAGAGTAAAAGAAAATTTCAGTAAATCAAAATTATGATGTAAATACTGCATGAAAATCATGGAAAATCTCAAAAAATACATCGTTATAAAGTACTACGATTTTTTCAAGAAACGACCGATCAGTCTTTTTGACTGGTTTGGTCGTTCTAGTGTTAAGAATTGTAACTATATTAGTGACCAGTAAACATCGCAATGTTTTAATTGTTCGCTGAGACCACGGCATTGACCAATACTCGATTAACCGCGCAAGACGATTGAGAGTACCAATTCGTGTAATAACAACAATATAGAAGATAATCGACGTGACCAGCGATATATCGATGTCCCAGTAAAACTCGCGATACATCGATATCCGAACGATCCGAACGGCCGCACGCACGGTTGAAAACGTACGCGGCTTTGGTACTCCCTGAAAATTCGGGTGGCGCTCTCGTTTCGAGGACCACCGTTGAAAATCCCGACAGTAACCAGTCAGATTCAATCTGCATAATGGAGAAAGCTCGAGACAATGTTTGCATGGGGCTCGCCGGCAGCGCCGGCTCCCACTCTTTTCGTCTCCGCTTAGGCACGGATTGGCACGGGGATCGGGCGGGACCAAAGAGCTTGTTAATGGGTTCATTTGGATTCGATCATCGCCTTACCTTTCCATCTACCCTCGGCGTTTCCACGATTTTCGCTCATTTACTCGCTCCTCCGCTCATTCCGGTACTTGCACCATCGACTCGGCCGCAACTTTTCGCCACGGACAGTGAAGACGCGAAACGAGGGAGGACCGATGGTTTAGTATATCGACGAGATAGATTTATTCATTAAAACAACGAATAGTGTATTTATTGACCCTCGATATCGCGCCTCATGATTTTATACTTGCACACTGGATTCGAAATAATCCTCACGCTCGATTTTTATCTCCATTATTAATTCACAGGTGGTTCTCCAAATACATCCTAAATCATCGCTCATCGTTAAAAATCCACGTAACACCATTCTGCGATATTTTCAATAACGTATCCTTCGAAAGCTCGCTTTTAATCTCCATTCCGAATTTTAATGAAAAAACCAAATTCTCCCCTTCGTTTAGAAAGCGCCGACGTGAGCAGCGACAAATGCAATTTCCTCTCCGCAATGATAAATGTTCGATCCCAGGATCCTCGATTCCTCGAACGTTATTGGACAGGGGCGCGGGATCGAGTTCCTACGGCCCTGCTCGCCCTTCCCTTGTCGAGATCGCGTAAAAAGCCGGCGGAAGAAACTTTTCCCGGGCGAGTCTTTCAGCACTTTTCTATAAACGACGCGGCGTTCGTTAAGACATTTTTAATCAGCGGAGGAAGGGACGGGATGGAGGAAGGAGGGTTGGGGCGGGTGTGGAAGGGGAAGGCCGGGGAATCGCTGATCTTTCTATTTCAACGGCTGCAACATCAAGGCCCCTGACCTTATTAAGAGCTCCTCTGTTCGGGCTGCCGCCGGAAAAAGGGGGATGGTCGGTGCTCTAAAGTCGCGCGGATCTTTGCGGAGATTTTTTCCCTTATTTCCTTTCCCCCTCGCGGCCCTTTCCATCTCCGCCACGTCGATTATCACCTCGAGACGCATCCTCGAGGGCCGCGGCCCGCTCGGAGCCTTGATGAGATTTTCATAAAATCACCGGTTGATTACTACGATGCCCCGCGCCGGCTTCCGGGATTGCGAATTCATATGGTAATGCCGTTTAACCCGGCACGCCGAAATCCTCCGCGAGGCAGACTGGATTCTTATCGAATGCTACCCGCGCCACTGCACGGTAGTTTGCCGGATCAAAAATACGTACGAAAATAAGTCCCGTCATTTTCTGGAATTACCGTGTTAGCGTCTTGAGCGGAGATTCGGTCGTTGTATGGAAATTGTTTCGAGGCGCTGATAGTTTGATTTATGAATTCATTTTTTTTTACTGTGCACATCGTGGTGAAGAAGTGTAGAAGAAATTAGAGGGGGTGGGAGTATTGGGTTGTAACGTATGAAATGTCAGTGAAGGTGTTAATTTAAATGATTGAATTATTAGCAAAAAGTTAGTACACTTGCTCTAAATTGTGCTGGTAACTATCGACTGGTTTGCGAAGCGCAAGGTTCTAGCAAATTTGAGACGCTCCATGCGTTACAACCCACAACATATATGAGTTACGTTTGATAAGTTATATTAAGAGAAAGAAGGCTTACCTTCTTAAAGTAACCACCGTGGAGTCTCATATGGCCATTGAGGGCCGGTATGTTTTTGAACTTTCGATGGCACAAGTTACACTCGACTGGTTTAGGCTCGGTGTGGGTTTTGTTGGAGGCGGAGATGGTTCCTGGGGAGGACGTATTCCCGGGCGATGGACTGCTCTTTCCTACGTTTCCACTTCCAGGCGAATTGACCTGCTGCTGTTGCTGCTGCTGTTGCTGTTGTTGCTGCTGTTGAGCCTGTTGTTGCGCCTGCTGCTGTTGTTGCTAAAAAAAAAAAACAAAAGCTCCATGTCAGGATACTTTTTGCCAAGTCAATTATTTTATGTATTTTCTATTTCCTTTTCTCGATATTATAAAAACGTTTCGATCCAGCCATCATCATTTTTTTTCCACGCCTTTTTTCTCAATAGAATATTTCTCTTTATATACAAAGTTTCATTAATTTAAAATATTTAATTATTTAAAATTAATACTACTTAAAATTTAAAATACATTCATGTTATATATCGATGTCCTATACTAAGCGGTCATTTAATCCATCCTCCCTAGTAAATATTGCGGTGCTCTCTTTTACTCGATAGACATGGGATCCTGAACAACGTTCTAAGTATAGATATAGGTCACGGACCTTTCCGGTTTTATTCCTTTCCGTGAAACCGAGTTGATTTTTCATCCTCGTACCCGGGGAGTCCGACGCCAGGAACTAAGGCTTCCCGGTAAATGTATCTCGAGCATTTTGTATCAGTACGGATGATGGAACACATGGTCCCTCCCCCCTCCCCCTTTCCACACCTCACCCTCCTGGACCTGGTAGGCAGGGCTGATACCGCGCGCCTCCCTTATCTATCCCTTCACATTTTCCCCACCTCTTACGGCTGTGTAGCAACACTTTGAGAAATTATTCTCCTCAAAACTCTGGAGTGGAGGACGAAAACGAAAGTCGGGGAGGCGTGATGATAATATATGGTAACGCACAGCCGGAATCTCTTAGGTGTACAATCCCCTCCTGCCTGGCTGCTTCGAGAGGAGCAGAAGGAGGGCCGGGGCAAGATAGGTTCTGATTATTGCACTTTTATGTCCCCAAAGTTCACCCCCGGGCTTTCAGACTTGGGAAAACTTTCGCAGTTTTGCACTCTCAAAATGGCGGGGCCAGAGAAAAGTGCTATTAACTGGAAATTAAGAAGAGTTCGCGAACGAGAAATGAACGTGTACCAAAGCATAACCTAGATTGCTTTTCTCTTTGTCCCCCGGCACGAAGTACCCCCGAGGAAAAATAGACTTTCCATTCCTTTTCACGGTCAGTCCGCGGCGATATCCTATGGCGCATTGGAAGCGAATGCGTCCCAGAATGAATAAACCCTCGATCACGATTCACGCTTCAATTTCCAATCGCATTTGGCTTTAAGAAAAATGACATTTTTTTATATTCATCTTCTGGCACCGACTGCTAAGGTCGTTTGGCTTAAGACCTACTGTTTAAGGTGGGTTCCGAATCATGAAAAATGACATTGCGCAATATCAAAGTTTGCTCGCGCAGATTCTCCTTGTGAACATTCTGTATTCGGAAGGAAACTCGTCGAGACGTCAGGCTTCACGTTTTTCCTCGAATATCCATCTTTCGGCCTTGGAGTCATCGCGGAATGTAATAAAAATTCTCGCGTAAACGCGGCCCTGCCTGTACTTTTCCGTCTCCTCTCGTTCGTTCGTCCGCCCAGCCGCACTCTGGCGAGATAAAAGGGTGGGCGCGGTAATAATATGGCTATACAGAACGCGAAATTCCTTCTGCCCTCCAGTTAAGTCCTCTCGAGGGCCGACCTGTTCCTCCTCCACTTGCTTCTAGCATTGCAGAAACTCGGGAACTTCGTAAGCGCGTAAGAAGAGCTCAGGAGGGGGGAATAGCTAACTACAGATCGAGAACGGTGTATCTTGTTACACGACATAGCGTTCCGTAATTTTCATCCCCATCCGAGCGATCCGAGGGACGCCTGGGGAGGCGTAGAAGATACGTAAGGCGGCCTCTTACTTCGCCAGCCCTCCTCCGCCCCCTTTTCTCTTAATGTATGTACGCAATGCACTTAATGCTTCCACGGCTTCTTTCCTCGGCGCTGAAAGGGAAAATCCAGGGGCGTAATCCTTGGAATTGCAGGAATCTCCCCGTAGCCATCGTGGACTCGCGTGTCTCTCAAAAATATAAGCCGCGCATCGCGGAGCGTGGATTTGGCGTGGCTGCATTTATCCCTCTCGAAAGGCGCGCCTCACGGCATGATAATCGCGGGCGTTAGCGAGATTGTCCCGTGGAACAACAAGGCGGAGGGGCGAGTAGTTCGACTCGGAAGTTTAAAAATTTCGAAAACTTTTCTCCTAGACACCGCTCGGATGCTGCTTTTTCAGCGTAAGCTTAGAATCCTCTCCCGCCTCTGGAGGAAGATGACGCGGAACAAGAGAACTTCGTGCCTCTTAGCGCGATTCTCAAACTTGTACAACCGACAGGAATTCCGCATCGTCGTGGAAGGAAGCTTCCAAAGTTCTCCTTTTCTCTATAGAGAATTATACCCGGGCGAAGTAGGCGGTGGGGCTGGAGAGGGAGAAATTTGTGTGGGTACCAGGAAACGGGGATGGTGGAAATGCGTGAGAGGAGGAGAGGGGGATGGAGATTGGTACTTACGACGATGGCAACTATTTCGCGCGAAATACGCGCCTTGCTCGCGAGCGAAATAGGGAATATTCGCGAAATAATTGGTAATCGCGTCTCCGATTACAGGCGAGTGCGTGCCTTTGTCGGCGCAGAAGATCGACCTTCCCATCGAAGCGGATATCAGGATTGTTCATCGAAGCGCGCAAAGTCAGGTTCCAGCACACACCGGACTTCATCCTTCTCCCGAATTTTCGCTCTTGGTTCCTCTGTGGCCCGTTCGAATTACGATCCGCCCTCGACAAAGTCAATCTACGCGGCGGCGTACGTGGAAATCTACGTGGAAATCTACGTGGAAATCTACGCGGAAGAGACCTCGCGGTCGAAATCGTGCGTCCCAGTTTTCATTCGAGGCGCAAATCGTGCGTCCACGGCCGAATCGTCGTCGTGCCTCTCAATTTCCAAGCCGTTGGAGGAACATTCGATTCCGGCCCGTAGTCGCACGTGCGTCCTACGTGAGACGCATGAAAGGGGGGAAAAGGCGACCGTCACATCCAGCCCGGGCTTTCCTTCTCTCGTTTCCGCGCCCAGAAAGAATTTCGAGGACCTCCTTTCGGCTCGCCTCTCGCCTTCGAGCGACCTTAAGCCTCTATCGCCGTGCTGGGGCTTTAATGATCCACGTAGCTCGGGCTATGACCTCGGCTGGCTCCGAGGAATGCCCTAACCGCGCTTACAAACGCTGGCGTGTATAATAATATAATACATAAATCCTATACAACAATCATATACAAATATAACATTAAAACAATCTCAGAATAACCTAATAAACATCTTCTAATTTTATTCGACAGTAAAGGGAGTAAAGGAAATAAACTCAAAATTAAATTATACGACTAATCATATCGACTCTTAAAATCACGAGATCGCCAAACAAAATTTTGGTTAGCTATACAAGTGTTCTAGGAGGAAAGAGATCAAGGGTTACATCAATGTTACGCAAGGGTTAAAGCGGCAAAGAGCAGAGAAACGGGGTTCGAGCAAAGGTGCGAAATTCGAAGGGCGAGAAGAGAGGGTCGAATTGCGAAGGCGAGTTGTCAGGCGCGAGGACATTCATAAAGGCCGATCAGCCGCGAGGCTGCTCGCATAATTACCCCCGCGAAAGAAGGACTTCACGGTTCTCGCGAGAGACGCCGTGGCGGTAATCAAAGGACGTTCCGCCCTGGCGCGCAATTAACCCGCCACGGCCATCGCTTTTCAGGGCGGCCGCTTGGCTAACTGTCGCGGTGCCTCGTCCTAACCGAGGAGCCGGGATCGGCGGTGCATTAAACTCGGAAATTAGAAAAGAACCGCGCTGGAGGCCGGGCGAATTTGATAATTACAAGGCGGAGTGGCACTCGGCCGTGGAAACTGGCAGGCCAATTTGGAAATCGAGCTTTGTCGAGGAGCGCGGAGGAGAGAGGAGGAGGGGGGGGGGCGTGAGGGTTGGCTTGTTTAGAATTATACGCGGCACTCGATGACAGACCGCGTCCGTATGGGAGTGGAATAAAGGAGAATTGATCTTTGAAGGACGGTTGAATGTTCTTTAGGGTGTACTGTTATTATTGATAATGAATTTCTATGTGGAACTTCGTGTTGGCGATACGGATAGTACTGGAAGAATTTTTAAGGGGTATTTAAAGGAGAGTATTTGTATTTTTAAAGACAGCTTTGTCGAATTTTAAAGGCGTGCTTGATTGGAAAGAGAATCTAAATATGACACTTTTTCCGGAGACTTAAGATGTTTAAGTATCTCATGGTTTATACAAAGGAGTCATGGAGAATTAGGGTAAAAGCTCGTGATACTATAAAAATGGATCTAAATCCTAGATTGTAAATCCAAATCCACGAAATTTGCCAAACGTAGAGGAAACACCTTTTGAAGGAACGTCGATAGGGTATTTACCCAATGTTTATGAACTCGATTTTACATCCTGGTTCTTTGTTTCGACGATTGTCTCGGCCCAATGATTCGTAACGATTATAGAGCTGTGCGACGTTAAGAACGAGGGGGGAAAACACTGCGGAAAATGGTCTCCAATTATAGACCCGACATTTCGATTTTCCCGTCCGAGCCTTCACGCCGCGGTTTTCGATACTATTTCCTTCCTCTCTTTCGGCCCATCAAATACGTAATCCGGCCGATCGGCGATAATCGCGGCTCGTTTGTAGCTGCGATGCGTTGCCGAGAGCGAGTGAGTTTAATTTAAAACTCGACTCGCGGAGAGGCACGCCGATAAAATCCATTTAATTCGCGCGGGACAAACGATTATGCCCCCCCCCCTTCCCCCCTCCCTCTCGCCACTCCCCCACGGTTCTCGGCGCTGCAGAATTCTGACAAATCGACGGCGACCACATCGATCCCCTTCTCTGCCTCGAAAATATCCCCGGACCTCTGGGATAAATCGAACTCGTTTCCAAGATCAAATTATCCGAACAATTTGCGCGATTCTTCGCTGTTCGAACTAATTTCCCGCGTGTGCGATTCATGATCAGCGGTTGGACCGTATCGATCGTGCATACATAACCTCAAAACATCTTCCATTCGTCGCGCAAGATTGCTGTTTCTTCCATCAGCATTCTCCAAATAATATACGACTTTAATAAATCGTGCGTTCTATCTAGAGGATGGGCAAGAAAAGGTAAGAAAACTCTACATGTTTTTTAACGATACTCGAGCAAGAGCGTTGAGCAAAAAGAATTTCTCGGACAGCGTAATCCTCCTTCCTAATTGTACAATCGGCCTTGCTCGACGTTGCTTATTAAGCGATAGCTCGAACAGCGCCGGCAGCTCTCGCGCTCTGCGATTATCGTCGATTTAACCGTTTCGTTGCAAGGGGCATAATCGTCCACGTAATAGCTGGGGTGGCACCTTCGAGGAAGACATCAGCTTTCCCGCCATTTCCGTCGCGAATGACTTAACCCGTTAAAGCACGAGGGGGCACAAAATTACGAGCCGTTTCCGGGCGGGTGCTTCGTGGAACAAGCGGAAATTCAGAAGTCCTATCGTAGCCATCACCGTCGTTGTCCTCGCGAGGCGAGTTTAAACGCGCCGTTAGAGGAAACGCAATAAGCGATGCGATGGAAGAAGTGCCGTGAGGAGGAAAAGAGGGCCGGCGGTGCCTGTGCAGGAATAAGAGCAGAAGGATGCGTGGGAATTTCACGCCTCAACGAGCGCCGTTTTGTAGATTCGCTTAATGTATTTCGAGGAAGATTTCGAAGCGCGGCCACTATGGTATGCACTTCACTGGAACAACGCGAAATTTGCGAGAAATGCGCGATAATGAATTTCTCATAGCTGTGTAGGTCAAAACAGTGTTTATTGGGATCCCTCGAATAAAATTACACGAGGAACAAATGTTGGAAAAATTGAGGTTAAAAAGTAATTAGTATTAAATACAGTTCTTATAGTATTCTTATGTAGATTAGAATCTAATATTGAAAGTCGACCTTAGACCAGATTGACAGACCTTAGATTGATGATATAGAAACAACAGCAAATCAGTTCAAAGATGATAAACAGAAATTACATTCCTGTATTTCTGATGTATTCATCGCGCTATCGTGTACACCGAGTTTCTGAGACGAGCGAATCGATGTAACGCGAGGAAGAGGAAGTAGCTCGTATTGTAACTCGATCAAAAAGCTAGCAATAGTAATTCGAGCGAGGTGCGGTAGGGCAATGCCTTCTGCTAGGGCGGTTTGCGACTTGATATTTCGATAGGGCGGATAAGGTGGAGCACAATGAGGACGAGAGGGAGACGTACAGAGAAATAGAACGGGCGAAGGAGAGCGATCTAAGTGCCAGAGGCGGTGGATTGCTCGTGAGGGTCGTTACTACCGGGCTGTACCGTGAGCCGGTATCTTGGCTGGTCCTGGCATGTATGATTAAATTAGAACAATGCCGGCATAACTTACAGTGCCCCGTCTCATCCTCCTGCTGTGCCCTGCAGCCCGCCAGTTTACCACTTATTAGATGCTAGCAGTTTAGAAACTCGTCCCCGCTTCGCCAGTCCGGTGTCCCTCCCCTTTCCAACTGCTTCTGCATTTCTCCGTATTAGTTATTAGTGGCCAACCCGGCCTCGCGTATTTCGAATCTCGCCGTCATCGATTTCACGATCCTTTCCCACTTTCACAATATCATGACTCAGATATCAAAAATGACGCTCGAGTGCTTCACTCATTTTCTACATAAATACAGTAGAGTTCTTGGTTGATTGCGCGAGGAATTTTTTTTATATAAATAGAGTAGTGTTCTTTTTATACAGACCTGATCCTCAATTTGGAAAATTCTATTATTCCAACTATTCTTACGGTTAGAAGGGAAGAAATCTTGATTCGAAGGAGAGGCGAAGGTTCATGTTTGGAAAAGATATCGACGCGACTTTTAAAGTGCCTATGTCGGGGAGAAAATCCCTGGAGATCCGTCAATCGAGTTTCATTAAGGAGGACAGATAAGATTTATACAAAAGTCAGCCAGGGTATACAAGCTCGCGGATCTCGGCGGTAAGGATATCTTGCCTATTATTCAAATGTATTTAAATAAAATCCATTTTATCTCTGCATTACAATATTTTTGGATAATGTACCGCCTCCCCGAATATTTATGAACGGCCGGGTAAGTACGCTTACATCAAGTCCGACTCGATCTGCATCGTCCCGTTCGACCGGGGACATTTATCTCCCGATTTTCTCACCCCCCTCCCCCTCCCCCTCCACGCCCTTGCTCCCTTTCATCGCTGAAATTATTATCGCCCAGCGTATGGAGCGGCAAGTCGCCGATCGGCACTGTCGCGGTATTTTATTCCATCCTGGAAAGCTGCCCGTTTCTGTCTTCTGTCAAGGAAGAATATTCCCTTTCCCTGCTAACGTTGGAGCTTCATCGGGATTTATTAACGCGTACAGAAATATACTAAGGTTAACGAGAAGGATATTCGATGGGTATTACGTAAAGCGTGCCGATGATATTAGGAAATTTTATTGGAAATCGTGTCCGTCCCTGATATATCGCATGGATTGCGATTTTTTAATAAGAATAATGATTTATATTTCAAAGTGCAAGGGTTTCGATCGATAGGAGTTGAGAATTTTTAGCAAGTTTGTAAAATTGATTGTTATTGAGACGAGGAAAAATGGTTAATACTCATGGATAACTACCGCGTTGAAATTTTGATTAATGTTGATAAAATTGCTGTGGTTTGAGACGTTTTTTTTTTTTCATGATACTGAAGTGTTACGTACTATTTCACTTTGTCAAGATCGCGCGTTGTGACGATTAGAAGAATGTTTTCTGCTCTTGCAATACATTTGCCCGCCCGCTCGGCGTCCTTGGTCTTTCTTTACCGGCGCAAGAATATCATCGCGGGGCAGCGTAACGAAATTTCCATTAGATTTCGTCAGACTTTGCCGAAGGAGGGGATGTAAAACTTGGTACGCAACTGCCGGCACTTTGGAGAATTTCGCATTAAATTTCAAGTATATAGCAAACTTCACCGAAAACGCGCTGGCAACTCGATATCCGTTAAAGTCCATTAAACGAGACGCGGTATCGATACCACGCGTATCAGCGTAAATGAAAAAAAAAAAAGGAAACAAAATCTCCCACTTCCCAATTTTTCCAATTCTCCTCAAGGATTTCTCCCAACAACAATTTCCATCGTGAAATCTGATTAAATATTCACACACAACTCTTAACTCCATATCAATCGTCGAGTCGCTCAAACACCGTAGTCTTATATTCCAACTTTTAAATATGACTCCGCCGCAAAAAACGTATTTTAAGAGAGCGGGAAAAATGAGAGCTTAAACAAGAAATTAATTCTCGAATAAGCTCACGCTTTTACGACCAAAGTCCAATTTTCGAAGGCAGCGATACACGCTGGTCGGGCAGGGTTATTTTTTTCGACAATTCCATCGTCATTACGAGGAACGTTATAAAAGAGTTGAAATCTCCCCTGTGAGGGGATTATACATGTCGGTAAATGCAGTACGTCTGTAACGTGGTCGCCAGGAAAAGGCGGGGGTTGAAATCGAATGGGCAAGGGGGGGTAAGGAAGGCAAGCGGCGAAGGGTAATCACTTTAAATTTATGCTCAAGCCGGCCGGCTAAAATTATTACGGGACAAATTGGATAAGTGTGTTCCACCTGTTTCATTTTTGACGTTCCACCGGATAGCGGTATATTTCGCCCTTTTCATTTTTAATCAATTCCCCTCCGGTTCATCCTTAACAAAGCCGGGGGATTTGTTCCAGCGGTGAATGTGGCTGCGGCCGTAAAAGAGAATAAGAGATCGAAGAGTCCAGGCGCCGCCCGATGGGAGGAAGTTCAATTGAACCCCGCGCCCGTTTTGCGCAATTTAATTATTACCCAAGAATATCCCTCGGCCGTATAGGCGGCCATCACCGGTGTTTATATAAGAGAATTAAAAAGGAATTCAAGGCACCGCTTTGCTCCCCCCCCCCCTGGGAAATAAATCTTTCCCCTTGAAGATCACATTTACGGAGTTGCATTATTAACGCGCGAATCTCGCAGTAACATTGGGCCCGCGCTGGGATATTTTTCAGCGCTCCCTTTGATCGTAATCCCAATTATGCCTCCGGGTAATTCGTCCTCAAGTCCGACCGTACGACCAGGACTCGAGCCTGGTGAACGATCGACGAATTCGAGGATCAAAGGTGGAGAGAGCGAGGGTCCAGGTACCGCGATCGGGGATTATTAAGAGGCGATGGAGGATCGGGGATGGATGGATTAAGGGGATGCGTTCGACGCGGCGATCGACGTGGGCCAACGGCGCGATCTCGTCGGAGCTGAGGAGAAGAAAGCTGGAGAGAAGGAAAAGCCAGCGACGGCGCGTAATTACGTTTTGCCGCTCGTCGCCCGGATTTCCTTTGTTACATTAGCCAGTCCCCCATTTCAGGGCCTTGGGTCTCTCGAATGCTGCGGCGGGACGAGAGTACCGCCGTTAATCTTTAACGATCCGAACACAACGAGATCCGGCGAGGAGCGAAAGGGGAAGGAGGAGGAGGAGGAGGAGGAGGAGGAAGGCGCCCAATTCGACGGGCAGAGAAACCGGGGAGGCTTTGTAATCGAATCCTGGCTCCTCTCTTTTCGGTTGTGCGCCGCATTTGTCGGCGCTGATCCAGTTTATGCGCGGTCAAAGCCACGGAAAAAGAATTTCGCCGTGCGCCCGGCGCTCGATTGGGTTAGGCCGTCTTCTTGCCCAGGAAAATGGACGTGCGAGTGGCCTCGCACAATAGTTCAATCACGAGGTATTGTCCTTCTTGACGGCAAACCTGACGGGCGAAATTAAAGGAAGTGCGCTTTACCTGCAATCCTTCGCGATAAGGTTTATCGTGAAGAGGCTAATGTCCTCTCAGACCTCTCGCGCGTCTTGCGCTGTCATTTTTGGATTTTCTTACGCTCTAGTATGCTGCTTACATAATTAAATCGAAACTTTATTACTGTATCTCAATCTTTCTATTCGATGTATGTACTGTAAAGCGGATGTTTTTGAATTTACTTTAGATTTGTTGGAATTAGTGGCTTGTAGGCTAAAGAGTCTTAGTTATTTAACTATTAATAGACGTTGTCGGATACTAGACCGGCTAATTTCACCGATCGATGCTCATCTGGTCAAAGTAAACAATAAAGTTCCGAGTTTCTTTATATAATACATCTGAGGCGCGACGGCTTAAACTCGTCCCAAACGCTAGATCTTGGATCTAGTGCCAAAAATCAGACAAACAGAATCGCACGGAAACGTAGAAAGTGCCAACTCTGGATGTGTCACGATGTTAAGCTGGCTCGTGACATTCGAGTTAAATATGCCACGAGAGCCGACTCGATGAGATAGGCGGTGCATCATCTCGCTTCCTGGACCGCGTCGTGGGTTTTCTCTCATTGCAGGCTGCGCATTCCCATCGAGCATTCGTGACTTTAATTCGGGGGAAAGTCGTATCGCGATGAGAGATCCAGGATCGTAATCCGTTCAAAGACCCGATCGATACGCCAACATCATCAGCAACATCTCCGAATGTGATTCGACGATCATAATTATTTCTCTCACTTTTCCCACGTTTCCATCGATCTTCACTGCGATGGTGCATCCAGAGTGCTTTTTACCTTAAACGTCCTCATGATTTTCTTGGAAACGTTTATACCCTCCTATTTCTCATAGCAGAATCACCAAAAACAATATCTAACATCTTAAAACATTCCTGCACCTCGTTCCATTCTTATAGAAAAACTCGATGCAACTCCTCCGATTCATTATTTAAAGAAATATATAATCAGCATTAGTATTAAAACACACGTGACCTTATCGATATCTGACAATAGACTAAATATCCAATATAGCTGAGAACGCGCAGATACCTTTCAGACACGTTCACCAACCCAACGAGGAAGAAATCGCTCTAATACAAGTACAACCCTCGAAACAAGAAAATCCCCGTTATTTTTCGGACACACCTCGACTGGCCTCCAACGTAGGCGGTTGCTTCGAGGGGGCGAAGCGCCAAAGATTCCGGATCGCCTCGTCCGTTAACGGCCCGTTGGAGAAATTCAGACGAATCCGGCGCATTATCCGACACCGGCGCGTCTGCCGGGGCCCGGTCTATTAATTTCTCCCTTCGATGCTTCGACGGTATGGCGCGTCTTACGTCTGTATTCGTACACCGATGCACGCGCAACGGCCGAAGCCGACGCCAGGCGGGACGCCAGTAATGGAAACAGAATGGGATAATTCCGCGGGCCGCGGATGGACGCGGTAATTGCGAATAATTGCATTGTCTTCGAGTCGTTCGCTCGAGTTCTCCCCGCCTCTCCCCTCCGCCCTCTCCTCGCTCTCTTTCACCGACTGCCCCTCCCCCGGAATTTCCATCCCCCAGCGGCCTCCTCGTATTTCTCGTCGTTTCGAACCCTCCCAACGCCCTCATCGGCGGGTTGCTTTGCGTCGAATTGAGGGCCGACCGGCGGAAACTCTCGTGCCGATTAGAACATCTCGTCCCCGGTTCTTCGGTCCCTTTCCGCCCAGCAGAAGGCTCCGGCCCCCGTGAAAATCGCGCACGGCCGCAGAAATGTTGGGAAGTACGCGCCCTCATGGGTCATAATGGGTTTTGGAGACGGGGTTGGGATTACGTTCCACGACCCTGGATTCTTCCTTATCGTTATAACTGTGGATGGAGTATTGTTTCGCGGGGATACTTGCTGGTGTATCGTTGATCGAGGAGGAAAGGATTTATTAGGATATTTATTGGGCAGGAAGTGAGAGCGTATTCGATTCAAATCTCGTTACCCGTTTTTCCTATGGAGGATCGATTTAACACTAGAATTACCGGTGACTTTCTTGGCATATTTAGAAAACTACATGTATTTAAAAAAAAAAAAAGGGAGGGTAAAGGGAAATTTCAGTAACTCGAAATGATCATCTAAATACTAAATGAAAATCATGAAAAATCTCAAAAAAAGGCATCGTTATGGAGCACTGGGATTTTTTAAGGAAACGATTGACCGGTCATTTTGACCGGTTTGGTGGTTTTAGTGTTAATGAAATGACCGTCAGCGTTGAACAACCGTAGAGAGATTTCAGAGTATTTCCTGGTAAGTGTCGAAGGGCAACGGCACGTGAATTTTACGAGAAATATAACTCGAACTCGTATGTTAAGTATACCGAGAACTCGCCGTTTAAATGACGTGTACGTTACATCCGAATAAAAACCACGTTTACGCGTTTCTCGGCTTATGGTACTCGACGATTTTTAATGAACGCGTTGCTCGGACGCCGGCACCGAGCGCAAGTAGATTTACGGTTTACCGATTGCCAGGCGAGGGGAAATAGCAGGCCTGACGTTCTTCCAGATAACTCCAAGAAAGGAGAGTAATCGGCCGCCTCGGTCGAGCAGATAAACCGTCTCCTGTCTAACAATTTCGCTAATTGTTACCCGCTATCTCAAACTCTCGCTCCACGGACTCCGATCTTTCCTAACGCTGCATAAATATCGTGCAATTCAAATCGAAACCACATACGTCTTTAAAAAAAAGGGGAGAGTAAAAGGAAATTTCAGTAAATCAAAACGATGATCCAAATACTGCATGAAAATCATGGAAAATCTAAAAAAAATACATCGTTATAAAGTACTACGATTTTTTAAAGAAACGACTCTCTGGTAGTTCTAGTGTTAAAGAGACAGAGGATTAACAACACACGTCGCCAGATCGATGGAATAATTCACACTTTGCGGTAGAATCGAGGAAAATCGAAAAGCCGCCTCTTACTAAGTACCGCGATTCTCCTATGAAGCAACTCACCCCTCGTTTAAACCGCTTTCATAGAGGTTAAGCGTTAAATGTTTCCAGCGAGCGACGCTCAAAATGATCGCTCTTCGAAGAAGCCGTTGCTCGCGAAATGATCTTTCCAGCCTTTTCTAACAAATGGCCGCCGTCCTTCCGGCGACACCATTCCTTTATCGAGGCTGCGATACGTCCCGGGATCATGCGCCAAGGGCCGAGCCATTCACGGTGGACACTTAAGGAACGCCGATGGCTGGCGAGGTCCGTTAACTCAAACGTCACACCTGTCGGCCGCACGATTCCTCTTCGGCCGGGGCCGTTATCTCGCGCAAAATAAAGCACCGGGAAGACGAGCAACGGCCGAGACGGTATTTTGACGCAACGTAAATCACGGCCAGACGGCCCTGGAGGGGGCGGAGGAGAATGTCGTCTCGACGGCGATAACGAGCGACACTCGCGTGTCTGTAGAAATCCGAAGGAGTCATAAAGTCTCGAGGACGAGAAATTCAGTTAGAATCCACCCCTGGCTTCCTTTCTTGTCCGCAGACGTCTCTCCAACAAAAGCTTTCTGCGGGGCGCGCAGCTGGTTCCTCCGTTGGAAACAAACCGTGAGTTCTTTCCTCCTACGCCCCTTCCGTCCAGCGGCCGAAAAACGCCTTCCCACGGCTTTCATTTCCGACCCTCTATAGTTTATACGAGACCGGGCTCGCTTATTGCCTGGAAAAACGCCGGTGTGTCCGGGAAAGCGATACGGATAGCATCGATGTCACTGGTAATGATTTGTGATTTTAGCTGAGATGGAAGATACTTTGGATTCCCTGATTTTTTTACTCCTTCTTTTGAATGTTAATTATTCAAACTTTGGATGGTACTGGAAAGTGTTACTCTTGAAGTAAGCACGTATATTTAACCCTCTACGAGCCGAATTATATATATATATATATATATATATAAATTATACAACTCGTAAGGCATTCACTTTGATATTTTAGGTTAATGGTATGGCCAGCCGTCATCGATATCGTTATTGGTTATCCGAATATTATTATTGGTTATTGTATCATTGAGACGTATACCTCATCTTGTGAAAATATATAATTGTTTCGTAAAATGTGGATATGTTATAGATATAGATGGATATAGACGGTTAATTGATTTCTATGAAATAATAAATCTCCAGATAAATCGAACCGTCGGTGCAGGTCTCATGAGCGAGGAGCTTTAAATCAACATTATGCGTATGCTTGTATGCATATGGTTTTTGTACAGAGAAATTGGGGTGTTTTGAAGCGACGTTCGTTATCAATCGAGTTTTGTACTGACCAGTGTTCAGCTTTAAAACGTGCCTGGTCACTTCTTTCCAATAAATATAATGTGCAACGTGCGTAAGCGACAGGCACTTATTTCATTCACGAGGGTCAAACCTAGAACGTAAACCATCACAGGCTTAACTTTTGTCACGGCACAAAGGACAAAGCATTTAACACCGTACGTCATCTTCATGAACATCCTCTTCCTTCTGGTAGATCATGTTCGAGTACCTAACGGATCGGTTTCTAAATATTTTAAGATGCTCGTACGTTTCCCCACGGATGTTACGCACACGTGTCACGGCTTTAAATTTAATCCTGTCCCAAGGGATAAATTGTACGTCTTCACGCGGGTATTACTCGCACATGCCGCTTTATTACGGTGGAAGATTTGTTCCACGAGCGTTTGATTCCTTGTACCGATCGATCGGTTACGCTGCCACGAACACGTGTGCACACCTCCTGCCTCTCCATGACTTCGCATAATATCATTCCACGGGAATAAAACTCAAATTTCAATACCACCACTTACTCCCTCCCTTCAAAGAATATCAATACACCTCAAGAGATTCAAGATCATCATTATTACCCATATAATCATTACTAATCTCTCATATAATCCATTACTAATCGATCTATCTCCAGCAATAATTCAATTTACTCCACTTTCCCCACTAAGCCTATAATATAATCGTCGATATAATCCATACGCAATCACTGCATTATCCATTCAGATATAAAAAGCGCGTAATTCAAGCTTCCAAGATAATGCGATCGGAGACGAAGTTGCACCAAGGCAGAAACACGAGGTTTCGACAAACCACGAGTCCGGTGATAGAAAGGAGAAAGGGCCCAGGATTACACCCACACCAGGATTATCCGCGATCGAAAGGCGTACGGGGGCGTTAATTCATCGAGCAAAAGGCGGCGTGGGTGAACGTTATCGGCAGGGGGTGGCACGTCCACCCTTAGATGCCAGGCAGGCTCCTTTGGGGGGGCGGCCAACATCGGTCTCACGGTGCGGTATTCCTGCAGCTCAGCCGGCACATAAATTCCTCGAACACATGGCGCCTGGGCTTATGAACAATAACCACGGGTGGTTCCTCCACCTCCGTGGCTGTCGACGTTGATGCCGTCGCCGGCACGTTAGCCGACCTCCTAGTCAGTAATTACGGCAGACCCATAAACATTCGGCTCACGGCTCAATCTCGCCCGGAAGACGAGGGACACGAGTGCCAGACGCGGTGGGATCATCTGCATAACGTTTTCCGTATTAAGAAAATGACCTCGAATTTACGCCGGCCCCGTTACACCGGCTGGCGGTTCGTCGGGGTTTTTAAGCCAATCCTGGAGAGGGCGAGGGGAAACTCGCGTCCCGCACGGATTCGAAATGCTCCTTCGTCTCTAAGATGAAGCTATCCTAAGTCGTTTTAGAGAAATCGTGGAGAGAAGAGTGAAAATCGTATGAAAGCGCGGGAGGATATTCTGGCGTATCTATAAGAATAGTAGCTTGTTGAATTTGTTATTAGGTAATGTAACAATCGTCTTACTACTACTTACTACTAATAATGAATTATTGGATGATTAATGATCGTCTTACTTGCAAAAGGGATTTATAGGAACGCCTGTCTTGAGTGAAAACATTCGAGCTGGAGTGTATTGTCGTAGATTAGAAGTTATATACGATTCACCCATGTATGAAATTTCGATACTAAGAAGAACCGGGGGAAAATTTCTCCTCGATGGAGCACATTGCGGGTTATCGGTATTAGTCCTCAACCGAGTTATACGAGCGTCCTATAGCGTGGACCTCCGATAGACTGCATTCGACCCTCGATCCCGAACCGGCAATAAATACATCGGAGTCATAAATATTCGCCTCACGGTTTAATCTGGCGGAGAAGAGGCAAGAGTGCCAAACGTGGTTCGGCAGCAGCTGTCCCTTACCCGGCCGAGCTTCGGGATCATCTGCATAACGTTCCTCCTCCGAAGCAAACTACCCCGAGATTAGGTCAGGAGTCCTCGACGGCTCGGTGTCCTGCCTTAATGCGTGTAATGCTCTACACTTGATGTCGAGCGCAATCTACGGTTTAAATTAACGATTCCACCGCCCCGAGATTAGTCGGGGCACGGCTTCCACGGCGAAGCGCGAGGTTTAAGACGTATTATCGGCCGTCTCTCAACGATTCCCGTTACTTAAACTCGTGATCCTTACGCGAACCTATCGAAAATCGCAATGGTTCGATACCTCTTGTCATTTTCAAGTTTTAGATATTAGTTAAGAATAAGGCGTAAATAAAGAGACTTATTTTACCTCGGAGAATTGATTTATCAAGCATTATTTAGACGTCTAATAGGTTGTTACTCAACATCTGTTTCGAATTGAAACCTTTACTCGCACGTTTAATAGTTTCCAAGCGAATAGCGAATTCTTTACTCGGGGTAAACCAATTCTTACAATGATCCTTTGATCCTGAGTAGTCAAGATCCGAGTACCGGGCGGAGTGCACGAGTAAATACAGAACCGTGGTTCGTTGGCCAACGTCATAACTTCGAGGCAGATCAACGAATGCCGCGGGCCACGTAGTATTGGATTTTGATCCGGGCGTCCTGCGTCCAGGCTCGTCGCTTCGTCCTGCGACGAAAAGGACACCGCAGAGGCGACGCGGACCGAGGAAAATTCGAGCGTTGGCCGATTCGCAGCTGCATTTTGCATGCACTTCGCGTGGCAATTATATGGCGGGGATGTGTTACGTCGGTTTAATGCCTCGGGACGACGACCGTCCGGAAAAGGATCGTTCAATTTAGCCGGGACCTCCATTCCAGGGAATGGACGAGGTCCGGCACTCGGCTGGCCTCGGGGCGAAAAGACCGACGAGCGCCTCTCTATGCCGCATCTCGACTTCGAGTTTAACGTCCGTACGTAAACTGGATGACGTGTCTAATTACCTGGCGCAAAAGCCAAGTTTATGGAGGATACCGAGCACGTGAGTCGAGTTTGTTGTCGACACCGATGATGCTCTGCTCTGTAATTTCGAGGACCGACTCGGAAGATTCTCCTCCTCGATATAAGGATTCCTTTCTTCGCGATATACGTGACTGGAAAGTCTCTTATCCTGGGATATGTTGCTCGACTATGCGATCTTTGATACCGATTATTCGTATAATTTACTCGAGGACATATTTCTTTGGATGGATCCTTGAGCTATGAAACACGAGTATACGTATCGTGTAAGAAAATCCAGAGATAGAGGAATTAAAGGCAAACTTCGCGAGGAAGCAAAACAGATCGGTTACTCTAAAGCGGATACGCAGCTTGTTCGCATAATCGATACTGATTGCTCTGAATAATTGGTAATATAGTGCATGGAAAAATTCAGGTGGTGCTGGTGGATCGAAAACGAGTCTTAACGAACATGACGCGAACTTGCAGTTTTGATGTTACCGTTAGGCTGACCAACGCGCGCCGATGAACGAGGAATTGACGGACGGCTGAAATTGGTGGCCGAGAGTCGCAGCTTTGGATTCTATTATACCGCGATGGCTCCTGGAACGCATTAATCAGCGGTCGGTGATGAATTTATGTGTTAATTGAAACGACCGGTAATGAATTGCGACAGGCAGCTAAGTGAAAACTTGCTAATGAGGAAGATATATCACTTTTCCGATAGTGCAACGAAAGCACATCGCCGGTGTTGAATGGTTCGAATCGCAATCTGGAAATGCTGAATCGTCTCTGCGAAGCAATGTACCGTGAACCGCGCGGTAAATCACAATATAGCCGCTTCAGGGAAGTCACTTGTCGGGACACCGCGTTTGATGTACGACGAAGAAGATGCATATCCGCGGTTAATCGTTTCTTGGTTTTACGCGAACAAGCGCCACCTGACTGCGGTGCGTTAATAACCGCTGTTGTACGACTGCGTAACTACCGAAGCTGTGCATACAGTGGCGGATAATTCAAGGCTTGATACGCAATATCCTGCGCTCTAGCATTCTCGCAGCGACTCCAGATTTGAGCGGTTAGAGATACCGTGTAAGCACAAAACGAATAACGAATAAATCGAAATAAATGGAGTTACGTATTAATATCAGCGCGGCGTTCACGCTTAACACTAGAACTACCAGCCACTTTCTGGGGATATTTAGAACACCACGTACATCTTTCAAAAAAAAAAAGGGGAGCGTAAAAGGAAATTTCGGTAAATCAAAATGATGATCTAAATACTGCATGAGAATGGTGGAAAATCTCAAAGAATACATCGTTGCAAAGCACTACGATTTTTTAAAGAAACGACTGACCAGTCATTTTGGCTGGTTTGGTAGTTCTAGCGTTAATATTACACACTTTGATGCGCCAAATGTTTGATTCGAGGCGCGCCTCTTTTTAAGCAACACCTCGTTAAATTATATCCAAGCCGCTCCCGTAGTTAGGCTCGTTTGTACGGAGCTTCAAATCGTAGATACACACGCGTACGCTTGGCGCACCGTCCGTCTTTAGTGCTCCGCATCCGTACAATCGCTTTACGCGAAGCGCAGAGCTATTCGTTATTTCCATCGTCCTTCCACCGCGTAATTCCATCTTACAACCCCTAAAGTATCCACGGAAGGTCGCCCTGGTTACGAGACGCGCTCACGGTGCGGCAATTACTCTTTCCCCTCTTTCTTTTTCCACCCGTTTCCCTCATTTTCCCGGCCCCCGCGATGCGTGCCCGACGGTCGATCGATCTAACGCGGGCGTAACGTACGGAAAATCCAGTGAAAAGCGCGGCGCAACGAGCGGCACGCAGACAAGTGCGTCCGCGGCGCACACGGACGGAATGCAGACGTCATTGTTTCGGCCGAGGCTTTTGTCAGTGAGCGAATTACTACTGCTGTTTAACCCCCCCCCCCTCCCCCCTCCCCGCCTCCTACTCCCACTCTGTCTCCTTTTCTCTCCGTCTCTTTCCCACTTTGTCCCCCTCCTCGCCTCGCGTCTCTCTCCCCCTCCGCTTTCCTCTCCTTCCGTCTGTCCATTTCCATCCCGTTCCCTGTTTCAGCCCTCCTGCTGGAATCCCTCGTCCGTCCTTCTCCATCCTTCCGCCGCCCTTCGGCATTGTTATTTATTAGTTTCGACCCTCGTCGGCCGAACGTTCTTTTCGTGGCTCCTCGCGATACCTGCCGCTTTCGAAAAATACCCCGTCCTCCCACGCACCTCGGGCTTTCTCGCGGGAAATCAGCTTCTTAGCTTTTAGAGCGTAAATCGATTGGAGCGGACAATTTAATAGACACGCGATGCTAAATATTCTGGGGGATTGTATCTGTGACGAGAGAAGTGTTTTAAACGATCGTCAGTGTGGATATGAAAGAATTGATATTTAAGTCTGGTTCAGTCAACCGACGATGCGAACTCTTCCTCCGCGCTTTTACTTTATTAATTATATCTGTATATTGAAGTAATTTAATAATGTTCACTAATGAAAAATATATCGAAGAAATCCTAATAATATTCGCTGATGATCGTTTAAAATATCTTAAGCACCGAGGAGCAATGCTTATACAGCTTGTATCTGCGCTGGTTATAAAAAGCATTAGAGTATATCAAAGGTAGTATAATTTTTCCATATAATGCAATTCCTTCTAAAACAGCGAATGAATCAAAATAATTATCGCGCATCATCGTACGGTGACATCAATTCTCCTCTGACCCAATTCAGCCATGCATCGTACGACGATCCCAGCCGGTCGGTCGAAACCGTCCTCCATGAGGCGACTTCCACAAACGGGGCACGTGCAGCTTTCGTTAAGCAAATCGAAGCTCCGGTTATTATCGGCGCGGCGCTGTCAATGGGAATATTGTACATTGATTATCTCGAACGAGCAATCGGGTTGTAGGCGAGTCGCGCTTTTACGCCGGCCCGATATAAGCGCGATAATTATCGTGGGAGCCGATTGTTACTCCCGGTTTATTGTCGTCGTCGTTATTATCGTTCGCCGTTGTTATTAGCGCCGGCGTTACTGTTATTGCCGTTGATTTCGCGGTGCCGGGGAGTTTTATCGTTAAATCCCCTTTCCGGAGTTTCCAGCCCGTCCCAACTTCGACGTCCACCTCGAAACCTTTTTGCCAGTGGATACGCTCAGCGCCATTGGGCCAGTACGCCCGCGTGTTTTACATAACAGACTCGCCGCCAATGTCCCGGTAATTAGATCGTGGATCGTGCCCAGGATAGCCGGATAACCGGATAATGTGAGCATCCGTCAATTTTGACGGTCGATCATCGATACTCGGACAATTGGATTCCGCAGGTTCGCGCGCGACAAGCTGTTATGGATGAACGGATTATAATAATTCCCCGTTTAATTGTTCTGGAGACACACCGAAGACAGGCCGATGGATAGCGCACCGTCATCGTTTGGCGCGCATCGATCAGCTTTGCTTCGAGCCACCGCTGCTAATGTTTAAATATGCCCACCGCTATTGAATGACGAATTTAGATGAAAGGCGCGGCTGAGTAAGAAGAGATCCGTTTACGTTTTGGAGTTATATTAATCATATTGGTAGTGGATTAGATTAGAAGCAGCTATTAGAGTGCTCGTTATTTGTAACCCAAAACGTTCGATGAAGGAGCTACTTTGAGTAGAGGGTCGATAACTTTATATAAAACTATCTCGAAAAAGTCAAAAGAAGAAGAAAAACTAAAAAAAGAAAAAAAAATAAAGAAAAACAGTCAATTACTTACGCGAAGAGAAATATTAAAACGCGCGTTAAATATCTCGATTAAAACGATCATTCATCGAGGTACTGCATCCGGTTTTTCTCAACTCTCGGGGGCACGTAGAGTCCGATAACGAAGATTTCGAAGCCCGGTATCTCGATGGCTAAATAAATATTGGCGGCGGTAAACCCGGTTGCTCGGTATGCACTTCTGGTTTGACGATCGATGGGACTTTCGCAGGGATCAGAAATTTCGCTGGTTTGCGCTACGTTGGCGAACTGCGCCGCCTGGCGAATCGTAAATCCAACGGCGAACGATAGCACCAGCCGCTCGTTCGGTGAAATACTACAGAGGGCATAATTTCGCGCGGTAACTCTCTGGGCGTATCTGGACCGTTGGACGATGCACGCCGCTCGCGTCTTTATTAGAGCTCTTTGTTCGAGTTTTTACGGCCCCGACGTACTCGTCGGAAGCGTAGTTTTGCACATTCCGCGCGGAATACGCTCAGGGCTGCGGCACTGTCCGAAAGACACGGCCAGGAGCGACGGGAAAAAAAAACCTAGCGCAGCTACGATGTTTTTGCATATTCAAAGATCCGCGTGATTCGAGCGGTTAAACGGCTGACCGTCTGGATACCCTTTGCGGAGTTCGCAAAATACTCCGTGCAACTGTACTGGGAATAAACAATCTCCTATCTGCGCAGTAGATCTGGAGCATGTCTGGTCAGCCCAAACTTCGGGGTACACATAATATTTCGAATAACACGACAGTGAGCGTTATCGATCTTTTTTTTTTATACGTACCGCCTGAGCTTAATTACGTTGATATAGGAGACCACGCATAGTGTTGCATATAAAAAAAAATTTAACGATGCTGGCCAATGATCGACTGAAAACATTTTTCGTAGACACCGTCGAGCAATAGTTCTAATAATAAAGAGCGTTATGTACACTTAAAGGTGTAGGCTATATTATTAAGAAAAAAAACCCTTAATCCTAATTTCATTGCCACGAAAAACAAAATTCCACTCTTATCCCAAGCTCGAAGCGAATAAATATTTGCTGAATTCTTTGAACGCGTATGTTGCGTGTCTCGCTCGAAAGAGGCTGTCGGGCAAAGCCATTTTCGAAAGAAAAACTATTCTCCTGCTTTCTCCCCTACTTGGAATAAGGGCCAGACGCGAATCCGTGGTGGAAATGCGGCACGTTTGTTCAGGCCGCGGTGTCCCTCCTCCGACGGCGAGGGCCGTAACTTCGTGGATGACAACGAGCACGATAGAGGAACACTTGTCTCGTGAGGTGCGTGGAAGGGCGGCGGGAATATAATTTGGCGCGAGCAACATAACTCCGGCGGTATCTATCTGTCCGATAAGGCACGCCTCGTTGTATTTGAGTGGATGCTGAATTCCCTGCTACCACGAGATCCTCCGCAGTACCGCCATCTTCCCCGCCAGCCCCTTCTCACCCTCGATCCGTCAACCCACCATTCGGACTCTGTCTATCCGTCCATTCGCCTATCCGTTTACGCAAATTGCACGGCTACGAGGCGTTTCGACGACGGGCAAACTTTAAGAGCACATTCTATAAAGCGCAAGGATAACTGAAAGACGCTTAAAGAGGCGCCCTGGAAGGTTCACTGTTACGAGTTGTGAACACAATTCCTTCGTTATATTGTTCCTTATAACTAATATGAATTCCTTCGTTATATTGTTCCGAATAACTAATTGAAACGTGGATATTTGAGAGAATCGATGAACGATGTGGTAAGTAGCACTGAAATTAGTGGTGTATTTGTAAGAAAAAAAGAAGAGGATTTCTCTTTCTCTACTGAGCGGTAATTTTAATACACTTTATCATTTAATTATCAGATTTTATGTAAAGTCTTGCTCGAAGTCGCAGTCGAAGGCAGTATTTGGCTATTTACTTTTAAGGTATCTAGTTTGTGTACAATTTCGATACTCTTTCGACCGATTCGATCGCATTGATACGCGGTTGTTTATGCCCTCGGCATAAAGAGAGAGGTGGGATCATACATACACGTCCGCATCGACGTGGACCTTTGATTAATTCCTGCTCGGAGTTAACTTGTCCGATAAGGGACGTACCCAATAGATCTCACCGCGCGATTCTCTCAGCTGGCCGCCACAGCCATCGCCGTCAATTTTTCTCGTAAAATTCCCCATGACGTGGAAAACGATACGGTTATAAACGAAACTTTCGACCATCCTCTGCCCTTTCACGTTCGCGGATAAAACACAATGCGAATAGTGCAGCACGAATATTCAAATCAACCATCTTTTTTTAAGTCACGCGTTTAAAAATGAAGTACGCGAATAAAAATATTAAACGTATAAACGCGTATCTACCTTTACATTAGATGTACTAGGTGTATTAGGTTATATCAGACTACCAGTTTTATCCACGCGAATGAAAATAGTGCCCAACGATGGACAATACTTTGAATCATAAGTATATAACCAATATTCTTTACAATAAAACCTCGAATTTCGGAAAAAAAAAAAAATAACCAACAGAAGTAAGATTGTATAGCCAATAAATATTTTCAAAGACACTTTCCGACTTATCCAGAATCGAATAATATTTTTCTTTCAAATACTCCCCAATTATGATCCCTATACTCTCAATTAGTAAATTCAGTGCCAGTGCGAGGCGCAGGTTCACCTTTTCTTTCCCTCGTTCGCTTCCGAGGAGCTTCTCAAAAGCGCAGCTATTATTTCCGTGGGACACGGCGGCATAGTTTACCTGGAGGGAGAAGCGGTACAGATAATCTGGTGGATAATGCTGAGGGTACTGGTGATGTACATGCTGCTGGTGCTGATGTTGGCCGTATTGGTGCTCCTGGTACTGCGGGTGCTGCTGATGATACTGTTGCTGTCCGTGATGGTATTGCTGCTGCTGATGATTATGATGATGGTACCAGGCATGGTTGTATCCATCCATGACACGGCCAAGTCGCGTACGTATCCTCGATGGTACGGGAAATGGAGAGTGCGCCGCAAATGGCAAACATATCAATCACCTGCCGATAGACCGCGGCCATTCGATCGTCGTATTCTGAATTCTCTTTCCCGCAAAATGCCCGACATCTCGATGGGAATCCGCGTATCCGTCTATTGTTCGCCTGCTCCTTTGTCCCGCTTGACGAATGGCACGCCGAATTCGGAGAAAGATTATCAGGCCGGACGTCGCTCCTGGCAAAAATGCAAAGCCCGTAATAACGTCCGATCGTTCGACTGCCGATCTCCACCCGGGAAGACTATTTCGTCCCCGTAATCTTCGGATTCCCTCTCATTTTCCCCGAGGAAGTCGCGTCGAAGGAATCGGAATAAACCCTGTCACCTTCGCGAGCGCGTTTTAGTCGATCGTTTTCCAAGACTTCTATTTTCAACGATAAACAGCAGTTGGGACGGAAGCTCGCTTCTGTAAGTTCCTCGGGTGCGCGGAGGAGAGAATTCGATTCTATCGGAGATTTAGCACGATTCCTTATGTTCACCGCCCAGGACGTCTATTTCCGAGGATGGACGGACGTTTTGAATGATGGTTACTTCTGTAAGATCCCCGGCTGAACACAAGAGTCCACTCGATCTTGTTGGAGATTTAGCACGATTCCTTATGCGGGGGTGAACGCGAGGTTGTTAAGGGGATTCGAATATATCAACGTCGTGTAAGGTCCTTCCTCGGCTGCTGTCGAGGTATCGGGGCTTTCCACGGGGAGGACCGCTGAGAATTAACAATCGGCTCGCGCCTTTAACTAGGAGAGCTCGCCAAAGTTCACTATCGGAACTCCGATACTTGCACTTCCGCCGGATCTCGTATTGCACTCTAGGTGATGATTGCTGGCCAACTAACTCGCATCACAATTCTCGAAATCGCGGTGAGCCGCTGGTGGTCTTCCCCACTCTGCCTTGACCCCCATGGACCATTGTTGCTCGTCCCTCAAGAGATCCTCTCTCCTCCTCGCCGCCTTGGACCGGTCGGTCTCGTCATTTTTGTTCCTGCTGGGGGTCGTTGGGAAAAGGTGGCGGGCATCAGGAAGAAAAGGGGTTGCCTCGCGGGGGAATTCCCTTTTCGCACCAAAAACCTGCCGGGACTTCCTTTTCCTGATCCTCTAAGCTAGTAACGACGGTTCGCGCGGAATTGAATTGTGAAAGGCAACCGAGCTTCGGTGGGATCGCCTTGGCATTAGACCGGCTAGCTGGAATTTAAGCTCCTCGTGGTACAGAGCTGGTAACAACCATGATCGTTGCGTTGTTTCGTCGTGTAATTTTAAATTATACACCTCGCCTGGTGTTTCGCTCCATCGCTATTATCCACATTCGCGCGCGATGCACGGAGCTTTGAAGGGAGTGCGCGAAGTCGAGTGACTAATTGTACGATTTAAAGAGTAACCAGGCGCGTATCGATTTTGGCTCAGGGCCGAATTCCGATATATCGTTAACCCACTTTCGTCCAAACACGCGTTAAAACACCGTCAAAGCAAAACCTCGCCATCCCCAACGCCAATCCGCGTCGGAAGCTACGAAATCAAAGAGGAGTCTTTGAATTACCCAAAGAGCCGCTAATGCGCCTTTGAAAACGCTCAAAAATCCCCAAGACGCGTTCTTCCTCCGTAATGGAGAAATGAATGCACCGTTCTTGCGTGTTTCTCTTTTCCCCGATTTCTCGGACCTCCGGGAACAAAGGGCTTGGATCTCTTCCCAGTTTTCTACCCCTATCCTTCGCTCCAGATACAAACAGGTTATGCCGGGGCGAGCTGGCCGATACCATGGTTGCCACCGGCTTCGAGGGGCGGAAAGGGGCGAGTAGGGGGGGGGGGATAGGGAATCGAGAATTCCGGTTCTGGCAACCCCATCGCGAAGTTCAAACGGGTAAATCTAATAAAGCCACGGGAGACTCCGCGAGGTATCCGTAGTTGCGGCGACAAGTGTCGCGTTCGTTCGCTCAAAAAAAGCAAAAAAAGGAAGAGTAGAGGGGAAGAGAGAGAGAGGGAGAGAGAGAGTGAGAGTGGAAGAGAGGGGGAAGAGGGACGGAAGGCCAATCCAATTTGACGGGGATCCGGCTCCAGAGCGATTGATACCAATCGGCACAGCTTCCGCAAATATTTCACGAAGGAGTGCCGCGGTGTTCCGGTATGCAAAGTAATAAATTTCCCGGCACAGGCCGTTGAGGAGGGGGGAGGGGGGGGGGGCAAAAAAGTAACGAGGCCGCTCTGGGGCTTCGTCGAAATTAGGATTGTTAAACGTAACGATCCTTTTTAATTATCCCACCGAATAAAATCCCGGCCGCTCGTTTCCGTTTTGCTTCTTGAGCGAGTAATCCGGAATGCCGTATTACGAGTAACAATGGCCGAGGGGAGGGGGGGGGGGTGCCTTTCGGTCCGGTGGACCCGCGCTTCCGCCTCCGTCTCGTGATTAACGCCGTAATTATTCAGTGTTAATAATTAGCTTATTGCCGGACTTACAAAATCGGCGGAGTTATTACCGGCCCTCGTTCTTCCCTCCACCGCGATTCTCCGGCGCGTCTCCGCGGATTGATAGCGCGAAGCCTCGAGGGTTATAATAAAATCCGCGCCCCTCCCTTGGATTTCTTGCCCCCGGAATTTCCACCCTCGGAATTCCTATTCGCGGATTTAATCGGATTTTATAGTATTCGCAGGGCCGCCGTGGGTCCGTTTTTCCGGCTGCCGTGGACGCACGAAGTTCCTACTGTTCGCTCCATGGTGTATCGGGAAGGCCGAGAGATCTCGATGGATCGTCGTCCAAGAGTGGATCGTTGGAGCTTACGATAAACCTATCAGCCACTTTCTGGATGTATCTATGCATTCTATATATATTTTTGACGTAAGATGTATCTATATATGTTTTTCTATGTATTTCTATATACCGCATATATCGTTAAAGAGGAAGAGGATTAAGAATATGGGTCGATAGAATAATTAACGTGTCCTGGTAGAATCGTGGAAAATTTGAAAAGAACTCTTACGAAGTAAAGCGATTTTTTTAAACGCTACGGTAGGTTGAGCGTTAATGGAGAGTGATAAAGATAACAAAGGCACCGAGGAGCAAATGGCCAGAACAGTCAAAGTCCCCAATAGCTAAGGAAAAAGAAAAGGTACCGACCGCTAAAACCATCTCTAATAAAGTAAATACTTTCGCAAGACGAGGCGTTTCGATTATAAACGAGATAGCGAGGAATGATCTCGACGTTCGCCAGGGTCGAAGGAACACGCCTCTTAAGCTAACCGACGTGTACGCCAAAGATCGAGCAAACATCCGACGGTCCATTAATCCGTTCACAGAGGAACGTGTACACCCGTGCATCGTTCTTCCAGATCGTTGCTCGTGTGCGCCTCGTTTGCGTGGGCGATTAAGAGAGGAAAAAAAAACCAGGGAGGGTTCAACGTCGATAACATCATTTCGAAAAAGGGAGAAAAAATTGACGTCAGTACACTCGACCCAGTTCCTCCTCCGACCGGCGGTCGCTCGTAAAGCTCCAAAGGGGATAACGCGATTGTAAGTTACAGGGCGAAGCGGGCGAATGCGGGAAGGTCGAAGGCGAGCAAGCGCTAGGAGATTTCGCTTCGTATGCGCTTTGAAAAAAAAAAAAGAAGAAAAAAAAAAGAAAAAGAAGGTACGGGCGGATCGCGCGGAGCAAGAGGCAAGGAGGAAGTTGAAAAATTCAAAGCTTTACGCCGTGGGGTAAAAAAAAAAAAAAAGAGGGAGAGGGAGCTGCGGCCGTGTTCCTGAGTGGCCGAGGCGAGGCGAATTTCGAGCCGTGGCGAATTGAAAATCGTCGAGCAGGACGCTCCCGCGCTCTTCCAATCGTCGCGATTCGAGGAGCGGCGCACACTCGCCGGGCGCATAAAGGCCCGGGCCTGGACGTCCCGCGATGAAAGGAGCCGGCTACGTGCGTGCGCGGTGAAATAAATGAAATGTATGTTATCGCTGGGCCACGTTAAAATGGAAGTCTCCGCGGTTTGCCGCCCACCCGGCCGCCCTTCGCTTTTGTTTCCGCAAAATCCCCTCAAAACCCCCCCTCTGAGCCTTTTGACCGTCGGCCGCTGTGGCTACACCGATGCTTCCTAACCATGAAAATGTTGGAAATATAAAAAATCCCGCTCCTCCTACCAAGGGAAGGATTTGGATGCCTCTGATATGAACAGATCGCCTGGAACGTCCAGGTTTTTCTTCCTCGAATCGGATTAAAAGGGAGAAAACGGCTCGACCAATGAGATTCTCGATTATCTTCCTCGACCATTGTGATTGGTCGGCGCTGAACAATGGTCGAGGATACGTGTAATCCTCGTGTCTTAGCACGTTTATTCACAGCTTTTCCCACGTCATTGCAACTATTTCCCAATACGTATAATAAATTTGTTACGAGAATACATTTCATCACCGTCCGCTTATTATAGCTATACACACAATTTAAACACGCCATAACTGATTTTTCAAACTCCTACGACATGCTCAATAGTAATCTAGAAAATTAGCTCTGGAAATGATATAAATGTAACATGACTAATGACCTCGGTCGCCGATGCTTTATAATACAACAAAAAAAAATAATAACCGTTTTCAAATAACCGAGCTCGCAACAAAAACCGTCAGCCGCCAGGCTACAACCCCAAGGCTCTCTCCCTCGTAGTGGAGCGCGCTCTGAAAACCGCGCTTTAACGCGAGGTCCAAAACTGCGTTACTTTTTATCGCATAACAAAAACAGGCCGCCGGTTTAAGGGCAATAATCCGAGCGTCCTTTGTGAGGGTAAACGGTCGATGACGATGTCATTAGCCACCGCTCCGCCCGACCGCGGGTCCTTTCCTTCCCTACCTTCGCCCTTTATCCCTGTCCTCCATTTTTCCGCGGACTAATTGAGCCTCTATCGGGGCTTCACTTTGCTGCGGTTTCGCCTCTCTGTCTACGAGCCGCCTTCGCCCCCCCCTGCGGCCCCGTTTGCCGTGCAACCGTGCGTATCTTTTAATCGCAGATTAATGATTTGGCAGGCGTTACAATAATCCGTCTGTAGCTACAACCGGCCGCGCACGAAGATTAAAGGACCTTTGTGTGCGCCGGCTGGCCGCGTATAAAATTCAAAACGGAGGATAATTACGATACCGGCCGCCGTAACGAGTCCATAAAGCGGCCGAATCGGTTCAATTTATCGATCGACCACCGCCGATAGGCGCACTGTTTTTATCCGCGGCCATCCTATCCCGGTAATTCCATTTTGGGACGAGTTTTGGGGCAGCGCGTTTGTCCACGGTGCGCACCGTGGTTTAGGCGAGGGGCAAAAATGGTTGTCGGCCGGAAAGCAGATCCGGCCCTTATGAGTTGGGATTTATTTTTTCGGGAAACAAGATTTTATCCCGCACTCGCGGCGTATTTGTTCGAAGGGGAGGAGAGGATCAAAGAGATGGGATAGGCTTGAGTGTATTTTAAATCGTTAATCCTCGTCTCCGTGCCTTTCAAATCATAGGCTATTAATGCTATACAGTACATAATTCAATACGCGAATTGATCGCGAAACCTACTAATTAATACTCCTAGAAGTGTTAATTAATGCGCCCAAACTCAATAATTAATAACGCATTGACACGGCTGCTCTCATATATCAAACCAATTTTCGTACTCTGAATTTCGTGAAAGTGCCCCCGCGTTATTACTTTTTCGTCTATCCTTCGTCCGTGCACTGTGCATTAATTTGCGATCGAGTTCATAATACCGATCGCCTTATAGAGGGTACCTTTCGTCCAAACAAACTCCCCTTATCGCTTTAACATAACTCTTCTCCACGACAGCGATTATATACTGGAGATTTAACGAAAACGCAACAAGGACATTTACGGTCGCATTAATCCCGCAGAAATCACAGCTTAAGGTCAGCCCGCGTCAACGAACCGAGCCATAAAACCTCGAGGAACGAGAGAGATCGTACTCCGCGTATGATTTACAACGACGTATAAAGCGTTGCTTAAAAATCAACGCGTTAAAGGCGCGTTAATTCAATCAATGGCACACTTGAAGCACGGCGCAGCCCGCCAAAAATCGTAGACAGCTCGTCCCCATTGTCCAATATCCACATTCCGTTGCGTAAGCCGGCAAAAACACGAGCCTTCAAAGGGGGCGCGCGTCGTCATCCTGACAACGAGGACCACCCGCCCCTGGTAACCCCGTGTTCCGCATCGTCTCTGAGTGCCCACCCCTTCCTCGTCCCGTCTCTCGATCCTCTCTCCGCCTGTTTATGTTCTTGAGAGCAACCTGCCAATTAGTTCGTACCCTATCCCACCCGTTCTACACACTTTGAACAACTGGAGACACGGCTGGTACTTGCAATTGGATACCGGTATTCACTTTCAAGAGTATTCTCGACGAGCTTTGTAGCCACCCACGCGCGACCCGCCGTCGCTTTGCCCCCTCCTCCGCCCCCTCTTCACCTCCAATTATGTATCCGCCGCTCCCAAGGCCCGTCTTCCTCCTTTGCTCAGGTACGTCTGTGTCGCGCTTCCTCGAGGCTAATGGCGTTCTAATGTGTTGCCTAATTTTATCGGCCTTGGAAATAAATGCTGTCGCACTGTCGTACTCCTGGGAACGTTGAAACGCCAGAGGGCTTAACGTATTTCGCTCTTGCGTATTTACGCGCGTTGAAAATTCTGAATAAAGAACTCCGATAAAGTTTGGGAAATGGTGTTTCTCTATTTTTCTTCGCGAGCTTCTCGGATTATTCGATCGAAGGTCGCGTGGTTGGGCACATTTAAAACTTCTTATGTATTGTTAAATATAGTATTAAGAGTGTTTCACGAAGTATTCCTTAGAAATCCTACGCCTGTTGCTGGAATATTATTTCTCCGTTCAAGCTAGAGTGTTACAAGTTCGTCTCGGCCTCGAATCCGCGATCGAAATTCATCATTTATCGCAATTGCTGGCGCTCCATCGGCAGAAGTAAATTATACGGGGTATCAGGGAAAATGAGATTCCTCCTAAAATTGGGTATCCAGTCGAGAGTGATTCGGCGAAAACCCTCGCAAAACCGCAGGACGATTCGACGGGTGGATTCATAATTGGCGGAAGGTAGTAAGCCTCTTAGCGAGGAGGAGGGAGAGAGAAAGGAAAAGTGCAGGGTTGTATGGAAAGGGGCGACGATAATATCCGACTAACGTGGCTCTTACTCCAAGTGGAAATGGTACGGCCGAATTACTGGTGCAGGATGGGCGGTATATATAATTATTATTGTTATTACCCGGCCCCGTCCCGGAACTTCGGAGTTTCTACTCGTGTTTCCGCAAGTTTTGGCCCGTCTTGCACTCCCTTACTACACCCGGAGGAGAGACCCGTTTGGCTAATAACCGTTTGTCGCTTCTTTGGATACTTTTCGGAAAACGAAGTGACCCGTCTCGTGCCGTATGCTGCCAATTCGCGGCTCTTCGCCAGTCTGCCGGAGTTTTATTGCTCTGGAATTGTATGGATCTCTTCTTTCCTTCCTCGCACGTCGCACTGATTCTGGGTGCTTTTGGTATAACCGACAAATACAATAGATGGATCGTAAGGACCTTGTACGTGTAAACAGTTTAATCCATTTCTTGGCAGCGATTCAATCCTCCGCTTCGAGAAACCTCTGTAACCTTCTTTATTTTTAAAGATATTCTACTGAAATAAACGCTACCAGAAGAGTACACAATCCACGGTGAGCACATAGAATCTTCGTTTATAACAGCGAAAGGGTTATTACACGCCTAATTATTCCTTCATCGTACTCTTGATCAGAGCAGAAAGTTAGAGAATCCTCACAACGCAGAGTTAAAGTCGAGAGTCAGAGAACCTTGAGCGAATATCAGATCGCCATAATTTATATCCGTAAATTACCCGTACTTCATTCAGAGTAATAAAGCACGCTTACAAACCAACCCAATATTAAACTTCCCAAAAACCATTTCAATCTCACCACTTCCCGACGAATCTAACAGATCCCACATACGTGCACCATATCTATCCTGCCCAGGTTCGTCGCATTATCCCCGCGAAATCGAATCCAGAGGCGCAAAATAATAAACAGCCGCTGTCTCGACGCTCCAGACAGCTCTCGGCTGTTTCTTTAAACTCTAACGCGAGTCTCGAGTCGCTCCCTTTGACGTTGGCGGGCGAAACGCATATTTCGCGAGCCCGATCGGCTGTCAGGCATCCGTTTCCCGCATCGATCCTCCCGCAGGAGGACGACGGGCGAGCGGCTTGCGGAGCGGCGCCAGGACGAGCCGAGTTTCTCCACGGGCCGCTGGATTATGGCGGCGGGTAGCGGCAGGATTCTTGCAATAACTCGGCGCGGCATCGCAAACAAACACGGAGGTGAATTGAACGGAGGCGCGCCAAGTATTTTCCAATTACATCTTCCATTAACGATCCGACCGGCGAGGCGGGCGGCCGATCAAAGAATCCCTTAGCCCGTGAAAAGTTCGGCCGTCCCTCCGAGGCGCGGCGTAAATAATTAATTAAGCCCCGGAAAAAGCAGACTCCGGAGGGAGCAAAAGCGAGGCGCGGCCTCGTGCACGCTCCGCCAGTTGCCGCGACACGTGGAAAAACCATTTTCCACGTTTGCATTCTGAATTGAGGGAACGATCGGCCGGCCTCATCGTGATTCGGACCTCTGGAAAACCCAGCTTTATCCGATTCGCGCCAAGCTGACCGTTAATTCGGCTCGATTTAGTCATTCGATCCAGCCCGCTTGTTATGCGAGTTATGAAACAGGTCGGACGTGGCAGGACGCGAAGGAACGTGCCATTGAAATTAGACCTAAGCGGGAATTTCCGTGCTTCAACGTTATATCCCATGAGTGTCGCGGATTTATCTTGTAGAAGAATCATGCCATCCCGATCTCCACGAGTTTAGCAGCGAGGAGGGAAGCAAGAAGGAGACAAACTTCCATCGCTTCTTGGACCGCGCGCGCGCCCTCCTCCCGAAAAAGCCCTCGTTACGAAGATAACGGTTTTTCCAGTGACCCAGAGAAGGAGGACGGAAAAGGGGTTCGAGGCCGACGATTAGCATTTTCGTTTCGGTTTAAAATTTAAATCCCCGCCGCTGAATCGCGGAAGAGGCAACGGAAGGTACGGCCAGGAAGCGCCAGGGTTGTCCCTTTAAAAAGTGCCTCTTCAACGGACCAGACCCGGACCACGGTTATGGCGGAAAGAGAGAAAGAGAGAGAACGAAGAGACGGAGAGAGGGGGTGAGACAGAGAGAGCGTCAGCGAGGAGAGAAAACAAAGGAAAAAGGCGGAAAGAAAACGGAGGAGACGCGAACAGCTGCTGGTCCCAATCTTCTGGTCCGTACGAATAAAAGTAACGATAAAATTGGCCAGGAGGACGCACGTGCCCGAGATTTTTCAAGGCCGTAGGTATCTTCCAACGTACCACCAGGAAATATTCGAGGGCAACGCGGCCGCCATTGGTGGAAAATGAGAATTTTTACGAGCCGCCAGGGCGTCGATTGGAGCGACAGGGCCGAGGGGGGTCCGTCTTCCTCGTGGAAATAGGGAGGGGAGGACTCGCTGGGGGTCTCCGGGATCTACTGGGGGTCCTCATTGGGGTGGAGGGCGCCGAGGAATTCTTTCGCGTAACGGGGTGGACGTGACACCGGTCCGACAGGGTGCAACTGTGGGAAGATTCGTTGTGGAAACCTCGCTCAGGATCGCACCCCTGAGGAACTTCGGGACCTGCTCCTTCTGCCGCCTTACTCTTTCATGCCGCGTACCCCCTTTTCCCGTGGAACGCGCCGTTGATGATGGGTTATTTAAATCGGACATTCCGTTTTTACTTCCGCCGCGGGTATAACCTCGCCACTTTCGCCCCATTGGGAATCCTCCGGCACGTCCGCGGACGTGAATGCTGGAGCGCTCATTCTAGGAGGGAATGCGAGGCGATATAACGTGAAAATCGATGCGTATCAACGCGCCTGCTATAACGCTCCTCCGCGTATAACCAGTTAAATACGATACTCCGAGCACATTGAGAAAAAAAAACATGGCCGATGGAAATTAAAATACCGCGATTAATTCGAAGGATAAATCAGCCTCTTTCTCCCAATATCCAAAATGCCAGATATCACAATACCACACTTCTTCCATTCCAATAATACGACGCGCGAGAATTGCGTACATCATAAAAATACCAGCGGAGCTCGAGAGCGTATTAAAAGCCTCGCTTAATCGGCCCGCGCTTCAGTTTCGGTTTAAGAAATTAACGAACATTGCCGAAGCGTCGCGTGATCCTACCGTAAACGGCCGAAAAGAGCCGATTACCGAGGGCGTGCAATCCGCGTCTCTTATTCGTGGATACGAATGACAGACAGAGACAGAGAGAGAGAGTGTGAGGAGAAGAGGGGGAAGAAACGGGAGGTGCGTGCAAGAGGCCGGAGGAGGAAAGGGAGATGGAGAAATTGAGAGCACACTTGAGTTTACCGGGCGGGAAATGGGCTGGTATATGCTCGCACGGTAATGGGAAAGGCAACAGATGTGAACGGTAGCAGTTTCGCGATGAAACTATCGTGTCGTATAAAGGGTCCGTGGGCGGCTAGGAGGGGGGTGGAGGGAGGGAGGCTGGCAGGGGGCTGGCCTGCAACCAACGACATAAACTTACGATAGTGCAAACGACCGCGACACGAGGGCAGGTTCCATTCCCCGTGAGCCACTACGCGTTGGCATTCGTAGAAACGTAACGACCGCCCGTAATTCTTATTTGCGCGGCTGTCGCAGCCGCCCGCATAAAACACGGGTGCGTATGTGCATGTGTAGGTAGAGGCTGATTCAGAAACAAGCGGCTGAAGTTGGACGGTGCACTTTGCTGGCTGCGAGGATGGGAACAAGTGGTACGAGCCGTGGATACGATGGCGCGGCTTTATCCGATTTCGAAACAGGACGGACGCGTATTTCAAGGATGAACCTAGTGGATCGGTGGAAATAACGGAAATGACGAGACGTTCCTTTGAAAATTGTGGAACTTTGGGAAATGGCGTTTTCTCAGATTCTCTATGATATCGTTATGGTGTATGGATTATATGTATCGATCTGGTGATACTTTTCCTTTATCGAATTTGATTTATGGACGTAGTTGGTACACCTGAATATGTCTGGAAAGTGAGCGAGTAGGTTTAGCGTTAAGGTCTCGGCTTTTTGCACGGTACGACTGCCCTTCCTGTTTGCACGACGCCGCGGCGAAGTATGCGAGAAATACCGAAAACCAGCTGGTTTTACGTGCTTCGAAGCTGTTTTGTCAGCGTTTGCAAAGTACGTTTACTCGCGGCGCTTTGTTCCACGTATGCATGCTGTCGCAGGTCGTTCCAAAATACGACGTTGTTTTCCATGATGCGTACTTCATGCGACATGGAAAATACGTTTGAGATGATACCGTTCCCAACGCGGATAAAACACAATTAACCTGTCGAACATATTACGATTATACATAAAAATTCGATCAACGTATATTGTAATCTATCACCTTTATTATTTTTAATCATTCAAAAATTCCCTTCCTCGTATAAGCCAAAGCGTTATTCTCACAACGCATTTGATTAATCAACGAGACACGTTTCAAGCAAGCAACATTCGTCGCGATCTTTTTGAATCCATTGTTAACGCGATTTCAAAGCTGCTCGACGCGTAAACCTCTGAGAAACAGATCGTTTCCCGATCGACGCGCGTTGACGTTTTCTGCAACGAAGGCACTCCTTGTAACTCCTTCCATCGTCAAACGAACCTGCATACGAAACAACGTTTTTCGCTCGGAAATACTTCCGTTTCCCGAAAGTGCCTCGTTGCGCGCCGCAAGAGTCGCCCTTCTCCCTCTCTCTCTCTCTCCCCCATCCTCCACGTTTCCCCCGTCGACAAAAGTCCTTCGAGGGCAAACCGTTTCGCGTATTTTCTCTCGAAGCCCTTTGCGAAGCGTTCGGAATATTCCTTCAGGAGAGCCAGCTTCGGCGCACGTTTCGAGCAATGCGTTTCGCGAATACCCCGGCCCTCGTCTCGTCCCTTATCGCACGGCGAAACGCGGGGACTATGACGCGGCATAGAGATTTCAAGACGTACGAGCGTGTTTGCACGTACGCCTATTCGAGCCTGTAGGATCCTAACGACGGGCCATAATTCTTACCCGCGCCACCGTCCTCCCTCGTCTTCGCGAAACGTGCGTCTATATGAAACTACATTTGTTTGCGCTCGACTGTCTTCCCCCCCCCCTGCCACCCCGCGCCGCCCATGGGAAACACCTGTTATGCCCGACAAGTAATATTTTATGGTAATAATTCTCCGGCATTCGGAGAAATTTCTTCCTGGTTCGTTCTCAGCGAGTATTGGACCCATTCGACTGGTAAGCGACGTCCCTCTCGCGGAAGCGCTTATTCCGGGAGACCTTATTTCGTTTACATGAATGCAGCGCTCGAAAATGCGGAAGGCAATCTTTGCATTCCTGAGTTTAAAACTTCCTCCCGCTTTTGGGGCTCTTAAGCGTACTCGCTTCTCCTCCAAGATGCGGGAGGAACTTTTTACGCGTATCGCGATCGATGTTTACGACGGTATCGTTAAAGTGTATTACCGTTGCGCTTGTTACATGCCAGTGAGAATATCCCGGAGGGGCAAAGGATGCGGGAACCAGAACCGAAGTTTGTGCAAATCGCGGCACCGTGGTAGCGCGCACGTTGCACGAAATTCCGTTCGGATTAAATTTTCGATAACCACCAAGCGTCGCGTTACTTCGCGCTCGCGCCCTACGCTCCTCGCTTTTTGCCAAACTGCTAAGTGTCTTATGATCGGCTCAGGGATATTAATCATAACAGTTGCGCGGTCTAGTTCGCGTTAAGAAACTTTAAATAATGTAAAAGCGAGAAATGTAATATAAGGTTATGGCCTGGAGGAGCAATGCTGTGGGGAGGAGGGTTATCTAGAATTTTATAAAGTACACGCAGACACACACACACACGCGCGCGCACTTTCACACGTTTGAGGATTTATGACACTCGATATTCCCATGTGCTTTGTATACACTAAAACTGTATTCCTCGTTATTTCTATCTTACACTCGGCACCTCCGATCCTCGCTCTCACAATACACCCTCAATTCTCAAGATTTTCTTTTCACAAAAACCACGATAAGCCAGTATCTAGGATCAATTCCACGGTGAAGTTGGCTCGCAAAATACACGAGCGCATCCTCGCATTAGTCAAACGTATAAATCGACTTGGATTGCAGTTTGCCCAGGCTTCGTCCGTGAAACGCCTTCGGCGGGCAATCGGCATGTTTATCATTATTGCCCGTGCTTTATTTACAAGTGAAACTTTCCGAACGTGGTCAGCAAGTATCCCCGGGTACGAGCGCGGTCCGTTGAGGGCATACATATTAATGTGGCCGACCGATCGCAACTTTGGCCGACCGCGTCTGTCTCCGGCTTACGGCCCGTGGCTTTTCCTCGTGGCGGCTCATGGCCGGCATAAGCCCACTTTGCAGGCTAGTGTGTATTACCTCGTAAACCTAATGAAGATGGCTGGACCAGGGCCGAATACGGCCCATGAGTGTCTTGTAGCTATCGTCGGCGGGCGCGATTATAAGGCACGCTCTCACGATGTAAAGGCGACCGAGATAGAGGAGATCCTACCCTGGGAATGGACGTATCCTGGCTCGTTGAATAGGCGCTCGCGTTACCAAAGCATATTATCGATGAAAATGATTTATCGATAATACAAGTGTGAAGCGTATAAAATTTTCGTGCGATTTAGTCGATGGGTAAATAGACGAGATTTGTACATCGATGGACCTGAGTTTCGTGATGATAATTAACAAACCGTTTGCGTCGAAGCGCATTAAATCCAACGCGTTCCTCACCGCGCGTTATTTATACGTTCTGTATGAGATACATATCTGATTGAAAATTATATATATATCGATTTGAGAAAGAATCTTTTTATATCAACCAGAAGCTTGTACTCTGTAAGTATAGGGTGGGCCATTTAAAAGTTTGTTTTTAAAAACGCTATAAAATGTGTCTACATCGATATTTAAAACAAAACTCTTTTTTATCGTGAAGGTGGAGTCTCCGATTTAAGAACGAAAAAAACCAGAACAATTTAGAGAAAGACATGTCCTATATATTCTTACTCTTTTACCTTATGCACAAGACCGCAAGAGAAGCGCGAAGGATCGGCTAAATAATTGTCCTCGTTCTACGAAAATCGCGTCCTACGAAAATCGCTTCTGGAATATTTGGTAAGCATCCTTATCCGCGGAATATGCCAGGGTCGTTCACCAAGTCTGAAGGGGCTCTTCGGGAGGAACTGGATTTGATAAATAATGCTGAGTAGCTGGCGCTGCGGAACAACGAGCTTACTGCGACGCGGTAACCGTTATTGCCTCCCATCGATTGGAAATCGACGTGGAGCGCCGCGAATCCCTGCGTACGCCGCGATATGGACGGCCACTTAAGATCCGCCGATCGAGATAAGCGATTTAGAACGCTCCGCCGAATGGCGCTTGTGATTTAGCGCCCCTTGGATTCGTTATTGCGAGATGCGCGCGATGATCTTGCAACCTGGGATTTATGGCCCGGCGGCGTAACATTTTCACCGCGGCGCTCTGATCCAATGATTATCACCTCGACGCTGCTCGAGGAAGCTCCCGAGTCCCCTCGCTGGTCGGATAAAGAACCGATCTGTCTGAAGGACGGTACGAAGTCTGAAACGATGGCGCACGTAGAGCACGATTCTCTTGCTAGATACCTCCAGGGATAAGAGCATATTTTTAACGGTAGGCGCATTAATTCCTGGAATTTAGCCCTCGCTCCTCCAAAGCTCCTGCTCGCGATCGATATCAGGAATTGGGATGGACGCGTTTATTAAATCTTGCTTCTATCAGCTCCCACGCGGGATTCGATCGGAGGACAGGAATTTATACTGAGATTATTGAACGCAGGGGGAATATAGAGTACAATTTTCGAGGAGATCGTTTGGAGGATAGGAATAAATTCATGTATCCTAATCCTCCTTTACGCGGCACTCCTTTGAAACCTCGTAACTGGTATTAGAGCTCGCAAAAATGATCCTCGTTAAATCGTTATTAGGTATCGAAATGATTGGACCATAATATAAGCAAATATTATCCTACGTTTACGGCGTGACAAGCGAGCTGCGACCGTGAAACTGTTACTTAGCGTTACTACTGTTGCGTGAGCGGAGTCGCATTGAGCCGAGCGTTCGAAACCAGAAGCGTTGCGTGACCAACCGGTCTTTGTTGCGCGACGAACACATCGTAGAACCATCTACGATCTTACATACAGGAGCGGCCTGTCGCCAGTGGCGCACAGCCACTTGCCAAAGCGGTGATTAAGAGAGCGTCGTTAGAATCGCAATTTGTGCCCGCGTCTCTGGGTATTTATTCTTTTACTATCCGCCTGGCACCGACACTGGTAACTTATCCCCTTCTGCATCGGTTATTTTCGACGATGTTGGGATTCGCCGTCGGGCCACGCGCTCGTATCTGGGTTACATTGGAACGGACGTCGTGCGAATAAATCGAGGGACACGGACGGGGACAGGGCTTTCGTTGGGGAACACGTGGACAAGTTATATGGCGGTGGCTACAGGCCCTATCGTAGACTCGAGATTTCCACGGCCCGTTGGGAATGTATTTTAAACGCGCCAGAACGTCCGATCCAGTTTTAGGATCTGGGTTAATTAAGGTCACGAATTCCCCGCTAGCTCTGATACAAAATCCTTTATTATGGCTCGGAGTGCGAGGCAGAAATATGCGAACGAGTCATTCAGGGATCGTAATAATGGGCCGCGTGCCTTGCTTCCTGAATAAACACGCATTGTAAGCCGGGCTCCGAAAGCGTGCATACGTTAAACAAAAAAAAAATAAAGGGGAGAAAAAGAATTCGCCGTGATTTCGTTGAAACATTTAATCCAGTCGTGTACTTTGACCTGTATTCCTTGCAGGAGCGCTGCATTCTGCAATTCTGCGATTGAAATTCGGCAAGCTTGCAAGCGCATTTATGGCTCGATGTTTGCGGTACCATTAAATCGTGCGAGGCGTGTCGAAGGAATAAGGGGAGCTTTCGTTTTTGGAATGAATTTTATTTACTCCTCTACCTCAATGTTGTCCCCTTCCAAGCGGTCCCCATTAGACATTATACTTTTCAGAAATCCTTACAAACACGAACACGAAAAAAAAAAAATACACTCCGCGAAATTACAAAATTTCGTTACTCTTCGAACACACCTCGTATGTACCTCTAACTATCCGCGCTTTATGAAATCCCCAGGTCCACAAAGTCAATTATCAGAATACGGCGTAATTTCTCCGCCGGTCTGTATTTCGTCTCGAAGTAGAAGCTACGGCAATTCTGTCCATCTCCACCCTCCTCAGCCTCCGCTGCCTATCGGTAAAGATCTCATACATATTAATGGCGATCCGATCGATTTCGGGCCTAGCTCGCTTCTTGCTCTGTTTAGGGACACCGACGTTTCGGCGCATAAGCTCTTCCGCCGCCCACAATGGTTATTATGCCATTAACGTAATGAAGTTAGGTGGTGGCCAACGTTCCGTCGGTTGGGCCATAGGCGCAGGATCGACGCGGTGTGGAAAAACGCCCTGGGACAAAGAAGGAGGCGAGGATACGCCGGGCGAAAAGCGAAGGCTGGCCTGGCCACTTTAATTAATATGCCGCATCGGCACTTGTCAATTTCGTACAATCGAATAGGACCATTGCTTGTGGTCGCTCCAGTTATATTTCGTTTTCATACTTCCTTATCGCTGGCTCGGGAAGCTCTCTGAAGGGATTAGTATCCGGATATACGGAGGGGATTTGAGTGTATCCTTCGTAATTTAGTCCTGGCTGGATGATTCGCGAATTAATTTCCTGCCCTGAGGATTATATCTCTTTGCGGAAAAAAAAAACAGAAGAAGGACGCTATCATTAATCAGGGGTGTATTTAATTAACGCTCCGAACAACGAGATGCGAAAAATCGATCGACATCGTGGTTTTGGTTTCGGACTGGTCAAATTGCATGATTTAATTTGGGAGCACCGATGATACGTATATATTGACGAATACCATTGACCGTGCTTTAATCGCGGTACAATTAATTTAATGTTGCGGGAGGTGTAATGCCGAAAAGTACCGCGACAAAGAGACAATTATCCTGAAACGAATGATCTCGTGGATGTAGGAGCGAACGCGGCGAGACAAAGGCGGACTTAAATCATCGGGGATAAATCCCAAACTGACGCGCGTACTCGGGAGTAATTTTAATTAATATCCTCCTGGATTGGAAAGCCACAGACAGAATTTGATTACCAAGGATGGGCCCCTGTATCCTTGCGGCTGTTATTACGATATCAATAAAGCTTACGTGTTGACTTTAATTAATACTGTCTATTAGTACTCCTGTGCTCCTGCCGCGGATGGAACTAGGAGAACGGTAAACAATTTATCGTTACAATGGCCGTACGGTTACCGTTACCCGATCGATTAAACCGACACACCGGTCCTATGTACGATATATTTGCGTGACCGAGAACCAAATTTCTTGTGGCAATAGTCGATACGCACAGTTGCCCGCTGCCTAATCGCGTTCCTTGTGCCGACTTGCCCAGAAGACGCGCCCTTCGCGTATAAACCTTTCACATTAGCTGCTCGATGATGCACTTATCGCGAAACATTCTCACTGTCCTCCACGAATTCCATCTAAAGGTTACGTAATTTTGTATCCTACGAAAGGAAATATATCTTCAAATAAATGATTATCTCTGAATTATATAAATACGAACAGCATAAAATATCTTCAACTGTTAATAAATATTCTTTAAATTTATTACAGTAGATTTCTCGCGAGAATTGATCGTGCATTGTATTATAAATATTTGTATTATATTATAGTATAAAATTAATTGTGTACTTGTATTAAAAATGCTATACTAACGTCATTTCGATCACCGATTATCGAATGGTATACGAGACGGTTGGTACATCCACGTACTCGGTTAATCAGATTCCGAAAATATCCGTAAACCCGAAACGTACATCGTGGGTTGAGCTTAATGGGTATCCCGATACATCCATTGGCTCATAAAAAATACATTTAAGCGGAGGACGGTTATCTCAACGTGCCTCCAGGGCTCGTTCCTTAAACGAGTTAGGAGATTAAAGGTATACTCCGAAGCAGAGGGATCCCCGTAAGTTGCAAATTGGTTTGGGAAGCCGGCCGTTCCTTTTTCTCCGAGGATCGGAAAGATCTTTGGGAACGCGAACTAGGAAAGGATTCCTTTAAACGATTTATCTCCCCCTCCCCCCCCCCCGTGCCGCCCTCCTCATTTTCTCGTTCGTTGCCGCCCTGTGTACAGAAGAAAGACGGAGGAGGCGCGGATAGACGGGCGTCTTCCAATTAGCGATTCCCGCGATCGTATCAGCCGAAGTCACCTTAATCCTTTTTCCGGGATATGGACTTCAGCGGGGGCTCCCGCTCAAACGTAATTCTTAATCTCCCCTCGAGTATAACCGAGCCAAAGACACTTCCAGGGAACCGCGCGAGCCGCTCGGTTTTGTCGCCGCCTCGTTTTCCTCGTTCGAGAAAATTGCAAGGCGCTGCGCGTCTTTGAGCGCAATTATCTTCGTGGCAACGAAAGGGAGGCGATTCGAGACGCGGCCTGTTCTCGCCTAATACCATCCCCTTGCCCCCTGTCGTCCGCTAATCGACGAGCTTTACCCCTCCGTCGGACGCTGTGCGCGGATATTCAGATTGGAATATTCCGCTCGTCTCTTCGACCGAATCGCGGAGTCGAGGTTGGAGGGAGAGAGAGGGAGAGAGAGAGAGAGCCGTGAGCCAAATTCCCGCAATTCTTCCCCTCCGGGTTTTACACGTCAGAATGCAAAATCTGATAAGTCGCCGCCAACGTGGATTTCCAGGGGCGTATTATTGTTGGTGTTGTTCGTAATGTAATGCAAGTCTTGTCCGGGCCGCGATGGTGACCGCGGAGATGAAGATTATGTCGGGAAATCCGGGAAATTCTGGGAGCCGAATTTAAGCGCGCGCAGCTTAAATGATATTTTTCGTGCGGGGAGAATCCAGCTTCGCGTATTCCGTACAAAGTGTAATGCGAGTGAATTTTTGGTGCGAGGTAAATGCGAGGGAAGCTTACGAAAATCCTCGCTATTAAACAATATTTCAAACTTTAATCTTATCTTGGTTTCAAAGGTATTCCCCAATCGAGAACCGATTCACGATAAGTACTTTAATTCAATCCTACTCGTATCGCCATAACCAGTTTAACCCTTTCCAATCCAAACGATTATCTTTCGGTAAAAAATGTACATTTTGAAAATCGCATCCTCGAGCTGGAGAGGGTTGAGCAAAGGACTCCCAGGGGAAGGAATACGATGAGAAACAAAAGCGCAGCGATGAGCAGCAGCGCTCGAATTTATTTTCGATATTTATAGTACGTCCTCGATTGCTCGACGTCCTGACAGAATGGTCATATATCACGGCCACTATTATTTCCCCCATTATCCCCGCCCGGAATGACGCTGGCCGGCTATTTATACAAGTACGACCTATAATTTCCCTTTCCATTTATTCTAATGCACGGGAAGAGCCGCGCGACGTTAATTTATCGCGCTTCGCGCTACTTTGTCCCCGCGCCGGGAATTAATATCGCCAGGCTATCGAGGAAGAGGGCTTCATTGTCGTTCGGGAAGGATCGCGGCTCCTCGATGAAAAGTCCGATATCGGAGGAGCAAAGGGCGTAAACGCGATGTATTCGGCCGGCCAACGACAGGCGGGCCTTCTCGGCGTGCAAATTGACAATTATCACGCGCTTGACAATTATTACATGTTTCGTAATATCGATGACATCGCGCACATTCGCGCCATTTCGGCGTGGCCGCATTGAGCCCCGATGACAATTCCAGCGGCGCGCATTGAAACGTTCCGGTTTAGGAAGCTGCATAATAGATTAATTATCGCCGCCGTCTAAAAGGGAGGAGGAAATCGGCACTATTGCAACTGACGTCGAAAAAGGCCGGCGCCAGGATTCGGCATGAATAAGCGCAGTCGAGTTTATAATCCAAATGAACACGAGCTGCCGGCGTTTTAATGGCCAGCGCAACGATCGATCGCAACGATGCACCACTCGTCGTCCTCGGTATCGGCTCGTTAACGTATTTAGGTGCAGCTGAAACGTCGCGATTCTCGTCACATACCGGCGCATTATGGCCGTTATTCGCGTTCCTGGAATCGAGTCGCGAGTAATCGCCGCTAGTTAAAGCGACGACGAGCGTAAGGTATCGCGCTGGACGATCCGTGCTGGAAAGCGGCTCGAGCCAGGGACGATCGAAGCCCCGCCATCGGTGTCGCGCGTTATATTCTTTTCGCGCCTACGCTCGGCTACGATCGGCGATTATCCCCAGCGCGAAGGTACGTTTGGTATATCGCCGCTTTTGGTTCATCCCTAAAATGCTGATTCGCGTGCGTATCTGGCTTGTACATTTTTAATGCGATAAATATTCAAGCCGATCCTCATTTCCCATTTCACTACGGCTTTAGTACTCTGGTTTATTGATACACCGATGGTTCATCATTTAATTATTCTTAATCGTTGTTATCAATAATTGTCGCGGGTATTATTTTCGGCGCTTCGGAGGGATCGCGGATATCGCGGAGGCGACTTTCCTGCGGACTGTGAGAAAAAAAATTGCTCCACTCACCTGTGCGTGGTTCCAGACCTTTGGTTTCGGACTGGACCTCGCGTTGTTCGCGGCATTTGAGTTTCCAGGGCTGCCGGAAATGCTGCCGGACGAGGTCGCCGACTTGACGGACGGTTTTTGGGTTTTTTGATTCTGCGCAGCCACCGCCGCCGAGGAATTCGTCCGCGGTTGTTGTTGCTGCGCGTTCGACGACTGCTGCTGCTGCTGCTGCTGTTGCTGCTGCTGCTGCTGCTGCTGCTGCTGGGTTTGCTGCATGATCTGCTGGATGAGCTCGAGCTGCTGCTTCGTAAGGCCATCGTTGCTGGCACCTGGAGACGTTGCACTCTGAAAGTGACATCAAAGGGGGAATAATTAATTAGTCTCGCCGCCGAGCTTCTCTCAACAATGATCGCCGTGCAGGAATTAATTAAGAGTCCAGAGCTCGTAATGCTCTTGCACTTTGTCCGATAATATCACAATACTATATAGAATAAACTAACAGTACAAGAGCATAAAAGTACCAAGGAAAATGATTAACAAACTCGAACAAGAATGCATCCTTCGACCTTATTACTATCCCCTGGAGATCGTATAAATTAAGAAGATCCTTGCAGTTCCTTTCTTGCTTCTTCCACTTCCTTCCCAACTCCCTACCAACATTGAAAGTATGCGCACCACTTCAAAAACTATCAAATACCACCGGTCGCAAAATAAACGTCGGACTAAAGCGCGGAAAGGCAGCGAGTGCGCTGGCTGCGAAAATCCGGGGAGCGACCAAAAAAAAAAAAAAACGAGGAGGAAAAGCGACGGGAACAATGGCCGCGTGATGCGATACAAGGAAGCGCGGGGAAGGAAACCGCCGACGAAAAAATTCGCCCCCGCGCACAATGTCCCGATCCATTTTGCATATCGGCGAGTACGCGAGCGCACTCCCTGACGAGGCGCGAAAATGGAAGAATAAAGCGCGGATGCACGACTGCAGGGACGCGTACAATCCCCTGTACGTGCACTTTGTTTTACAGTTCAGCAATCCCGCGGCGCACCGAGCTCCCCTTTTATCCCCCCCCCCTCCTCCCCACCCACCGCCCTCCTCCACCCTCCTCTTACTCACTCTCAGAGCCGTTCCAAGTGTTATTGCCAATTTTTCGATCTGGCCCTTACCCACGGCGGCGCGGCTGAAAGGAAGGTGCGCACAAAGCCGTGGCGGAAAAAAAAGGGGGCGGGAAAAAGAGCGGGAAAAAAGCGCGGGAAGAAGGCAGAGAAGTTGCTGGAGGACAATGGGGGGGAAATCGAGGGAATTATTCGCGTATTCCGGCCCAACAACGCGCGAGGCTGGGAGGAGGGGAGGGGGGAACTGGGCGATTGGTGAAAAGTCTCTGATTTCGGGAGAGGGGGGGGGGGGATTAGGGATCGATGGGTGGTACAAATGCCACTTGCTTAGCTCACTTCCTTGGCACTCGACATTTTTAAGGGACGAGAGGGTTGAATGAATATCGAAGCGTTTGAAGCTCAAGAGAGTCCATCGAAAGGTCCGAATAGCGGTGCTGCTTTCGAAAGTATTATTTTTGTTATAAATGGAAAATGCGCGGATCTATATAACAGGATGTATTATGGGATAAAGATGAACGATGTATCGTATTATGGATTAAGGATGAAGGAGATAATGGAAAAAATGTTCCTAATCAAACCACTGATCCTCCCAATTTTGATAATTCCAACATGGATGCATACAAAGTCAGAGCGTTAAATGGTAACCTGATAATTTCAGTCGGCAGTCATTTAGTCCACGAATCAATCGAACCTTTCGAAACCCAGGGAGGAATTCGTGTCAGCGCGAGTCCTGGTGAACTTTTTGGGCGACTCGTATTTTTCCATGAGGATATGAAAAAAGCGCGGCGGGGCTTCGACGCGTTGGCGGATAACAAAGGGAGGCGTTGCAGCCTGGATTTCACGATTTTTTAATTAAGGGCCGATCCCATTGGGTTACCGCGGACACGTCGAGTGTACCATTGGTGTCATCGTTTCCTCCCTGCCGGCCGGATTTCCTGAGTTATTTGGCCGTTGGAAGGGCGCGATCGAATAATCGTCGGCGGCGAAAGCGCCTGGCCATCGGCAGGTTGTCAATAGGAGGTAGAGAGAAAAGAGGAGGAAAAAAAGATTGGAAATGGTAATAATCGCGAGTGGCGATAGATTCGCGAGGAAAAACGGTTGCACAGTGTGGGTTTACGATCGCAGCCACCGATCGTCCTGAGCGTCGAGACCCATCAAATTTTTTTTCACGCTACTGGACTTTCGAAGGGTGCGAAAGGTGAGCCGCTGTGGTTGCTTGAAATCTTCCAACTTCGTATTTTTTCCTCTTTCGCTCCTTTCACCAATGATTCGAGCGAGTCGTTTAAGAGCAGCGCGCGCAGCCGCGAGATTCGCACGCGAAATTTAGTACCGCGCCCGTCCCAGGGCTACGGCCGTGCAAAAATTATCGGCCGATTTTCCGTAGCGTGAAATAATTATATCGCGAGGCGAGCCGCTAATCAGTTTTACCCCCACCACTCGCTACAACGATTGCACGTACGAGGCGTATTTCTGGCAGCGGCGTGCAACACGAATTGGACTGTCGATTAAAATTGGATTTGTTAATTACTGCAGGGAATGCGGTGGCGCCGGTCCGATCCGGCTCATACCTTATTAAACCTTCATTTCGTAATTCCCACGCCGCCATTTGTCATCGTCGCAATCACCATGACCGGCCGTTTCCTGTACGAGCAAAGCGATCTCCCTTGTATTTTGTCCTCCTCCACTTTTTCCCTCCTCTCTTTCCCCCAAACGAAATTTCAGAGAAACCAACGACGCCGCCCGCGTAGTTTTATTTCGCTCCAATTTTTTTTTTTCTCTCTTCTTTTCCTTCGCCTCCTGCGAGGCAAAGTTTTGGGTATTAACCGGCGATTTTAATTCCGGCCCCGAACGTGTTTGCCCGTTGGCCGGGCTAAAAAGCGCGCGTCGGGGGATCTAATATGCACGAACAAACACCGTGTAATTATAGCTAAATATTTAACGTGAGAGATCGAATTTGAGGGCGGCGAACTGAGAGAATCGAGCGCGATTAAACGCGCACGATTCCCAACAAGTTTATCTTCCCCGGTAAGAGGCTTGCCACTGAATTCTCCCCACTCTGGGAACACGCTTTTTAACGATCACCATCGTACCCTCCGCTCGCCCCTCGCTGTTTTGAAGGTATGAAAAATCTTCCGGCACTACTCGAATCGCGCTCTTTAATGGCGCACCCAGCTTAATATGTATGGTCATCGGTGTAAATGACCGTTCAAGAATATTCGTGTCCCTATTAATCTGGATTCATATGACGGACAAACGTGAAGAGCTTTTTCATTCCAATATCCCTCTAAAACCATTCGCGTTTCACACGTATCCATGAAACATTTGACGCAGAAAGCTTATTTCTGGTATTCTAGAAATAGGATTATTTTGAATTTCATCCTATTTCTATTCTATTTTATGAAGAATCGAACTATTTTTTTTATGTCAGAGGGTAGAGGGCATTTTTCAATATGCAGCGGTGCCGTTCGTCATTTATATTGGGACGAGTCCACTCGATAATTTACCCTCTTCCAGGCCATCATTCGGATTCCAGCGAGGGGGCGCTTATCATGCGTGTCCGCGGCGCAGTGATAACCATTCGTAAACATAACAAAGTGGCACCAGACACGGTCCAGGACGGATGCACATTTGTTAGGCGCTAGTCCACGGATGTTCGTTCCTCAAAATGTCTCCGAAAGTTCGGCGTTATCTCTAGTTGGCCGAGGCGAGCTTCCCTGACAAATCGTCGCTTCCAGCCGAGCGGGGGGGGGGGAGGGGGGAGGGGCACTCGGAAATGCTTTCGTTCTCTTAAGACCTCCAACGTTTGTCCTCCTTTTTCTCCTTCGTCGTGTACCCACATCCCTTTTCCTACGTTTATACCTATTTGTTACGCGCGGACGTAACCGCCTACTCCCACAGCTTTTCGCTTCCTCCTTTTCCCAACCGCCTCGAAGGTCCTTTGCACTTCCATATACGCGCACATGTGATTATTCCTTATTTTACTCTCATCCGCTTCGCGTCTTCACCCTGCATTTTACATCGTGTGTTATACACCTTGGAATCCAGGAGTAATCTCGGAGCTTCTTCATATCTATAAACGCAATTTTATTCGATCCAACTATTCGATTCCTTAAAAATAAATACCAAGATAGTATTTGTTCAACGATAAGCGCTTAACGTCGCTATTATATATGAAGAGTAAAAAAATGGAACACGCCAGGTTCGAACCATTCGAAGACCACGGCTCGACCTTTGTCACGCGTTTATTTATGGATCCGGAATATTTACAAGGATAAACCGGAATGATCTCGAGCTATGCCTAAGGTACGAGTCAGCATCGACGAACAAAGAGACGAGGAGCGACGAATTACTCGTGCAAGGAGGCACCGTTGCCGTGCGCGACCATCGTTTTTCTTCAGCATCTCGGTTGCGTTCCAGGCGCCTTTTCGATCCACGCGAGAACCCGCAGCCGCCTTATCCCACTCCCCCCCCACCCCCCTCCCAAAGCTTCCTTTCATCTCCCTTCCGCAGCCTGAGGTTCGCGTTGACGCGAGCAGTTCCAGCATCACGCGAGAATCGCATTATTTTTCCGGTACGTTCATCTCCACTGGCGCGGCACCGCGACCTCCTCGTTCATCATCCCCCTTTCTCATCGTCGACCCACTTTCCCCGGGGCTCGCCCTTTTCACGTACGACACGGCCGCCTCTATCCTCTATTATTTATAAATATATGCGTCGCCCCACCTTGCACACGGCTTTTTCACCCATTTGCGCCCCGACGATGTTTTCGCGCTGCGCCCGTAAAACACCGGAGGCACGGGCCTCCTACGAGCGTATATCTTTCTCCTGGAATTGCGAACCGAATTTATAAAACGCGTAGGAAACATCCGCGGAGGATGAAGGAGGCGTGTACCTTGGTTTACAGGGTAACGCACTCGCCTCCTGCGCAGAGCTCGTTATGGGCCTGTTTAATGATACGCTTTGACATCGGTCGCCCGCTTCTCGCGTGTCTCCTGGCTGCTCTTCGATGAATAAGCAGAGGAGCTTGAGATTGTTGTCTCAGTGGAGAGAATTATCCCCCATGTTTTCTCGCGCGCGGAATGATCTTTTCGGTTGCACAAGTGTTCGCTGAGTTTGACTTCGATTCGAGGAAGTTTTTTTCTTTTAAATTCATTTTTCGGCACCGACTGCTAAGGTCACTTGGTCTAGGACCTAATGTTTAAGGTGAGTTCCGAATCATCGGTTTGAGGAAGTTTCGAATGGCGTACCTCGAATGGATGTTGATAAAAGTGTCTGTTTATCGGGGGAGAGAAATGCCGCGAATTCGGGGGATGGATATTGTCGGGCCGTTGGACATAATGCGCGCGCAGTGACGCATCCCATGATACGCGTTATCCGTCGAGTTGCAAATGCGACTGGAACTCTAAGCCAGAATCCAGGTGCGAATCAAGGATCGAAGGCGAAGTTCGAGATGTCTGGGAGAAGGAGGCGATCTGGCCGGGCTCCGTGAGATGGGAAATGGAAGTTCGAAAATATATTCCCCCGTGAGTGACATGCATGTTATTGTCGGGAGGGCGAACGAGCATCCGCTGGGCCAATACCGGCTTTCCAGATGACATTCGAATTTCGTGGAAAAAGCCTGGTATCCTTAATCTATTGTAACTCGCTCCCGCGCTTTGGCATCTTCGAGCGAGCTGTTCTTCTTGAAACGATTTTATCGCATTTCATACATCCTCCTTTCTCTTTGCCATTCGATGCAACCTGGCTTGAGAAGCAGCCTGGAGTATTGGCCGTATCTGTATTAGCTCTTCGCCTCGCATAAAAAATCGCAACTTCCATCCATCGCCGGCGAACAACACTTTCTTTATTCATTCCCATTTCCTGTAATTAATATCCCGACGCCATTATTAATCACGAGGAACGCGGATGGTGTATCAACAACGGAATAATGTTCACGTCCCAGTTTTCAAGCGCACCATCCACCGTTACGTCATTGAATATTAAAGCGCACACGCTGATATCTATATTTATGCTCGCACTATATTATTCTATTTATCGTTTGTATACTGCACGAAAAGTACCGCAAAGCAAAGTCCGACGACTGCATTATTTACGGGCCTCGAGCAAGCTCTGGGAGCGCTCCTTGGATATCGACGAAAAACAATCGGGATACACGGTCGAGTCATTAAGTTCAACTGATATTACAGCGCGTGAAGGGGGGATGATGCGTCGGTAAAAACAGGGACGTGTATCAAATTCTAATGTCACGAAGCACTCAGGCCAGATCGATATCAGGCCGGCCTACCTCCTTCCCCTTTATACGCGTGAACACCATAAATGGCTGGTGCCATTTAGCTATGCGTAAAAAAGTCTTCGTCGTGGAAAAGAAGTCCTCCTGTATAAATAAACCGAGTCTGCGCATCGCTAAATCACGAAGGTTAAGACTCGATTATCGAGTATCGAGCTTTGTTTCGCTTCTGGAGTACCCCTTTTCCACTCCTTCATCCCTTCAAACGCCATGCTCCTGAATTGAACCCATCCTCTTTCTTCCTTCGTTTCTTATTGCACGGCGAAAAGGACGCCTAAAGCCGCCTCGCCCCATGAATATACAGTCGAATCGAAGAACGTTTTACTTTCGAGTATAATCGATCGGGGTGCTCGAGGAGTAGAGTCGTTAGCGCCGCGTGATGGCAACGGAACCGTGACGAGTAGCCTGCCCCTCGTCTTCTTCGAAATTAAATTAATTACGCCAAATTATTTCGACGGATGTAAAAAAGTCCGATACGGCCAAGTTCCCCCGGCGGTTCTCGTAGTTTTAATTCGCTTAGGCGGCCCTGGAAGTCCGACGTCGGCTTTTTACGGCGAAGGCAGGTGTTAAAATCTCCCCGTGCGCACATATTTTCGCCCCGAGGTGCCCGTCAGTTTTCATTCCAAAGTTTTTCCGGCCGGCTTCTTCGCTTCTTGCCGGGGCGCAACGTCTGGCCCTCGGTTCGCAGGACGGACCGGAAACCACTGTCGTTTCGGTGTTATCTCTGTCGCTATTGCTGAAACCATTAGTATAGTTTCCCCGCCTCTGGCCGTGAAACTTTTTGCCGAGAGAATCTAGGAGGGTGGCACTTTATTCCTCAGAGTCGCCCTGATATTTCGACAATTCGCGAGGGTGATGCATCGGGAGTATAATTCAAAATCGGCCAACGGTCGTGTATAACGAATTATATTCTTTTATATAATAAATCAAACAAGTGATTTTTGCGGCCGGTTGGAAGAAATTAGTTGCGACAACTGCAATCGCTCGCAAGGGCCACTTGTTTAATTTATATACACTTCCAAGCAAAATGAGAGTCAGGAATGATTATATTTATATTCTTCTACGCATGGAATATTGGTCGTTGTTTATTGAGAATGAACAGCATCGACTACTCATTGGCTCTTCGACTATTTAAAAGCATATTTTAAACACCTTTAAGCTGACATAAAAAAAAATAACGTTCCCTGTAATTAATACGATACGAGACATCGTGATATAAAGCATCGTGCGTCCTGTATTTACGCACAGTTATCGAACCTTACATCTCGATATCGAAGAAAGCGGTATCGTAATTCCAATCTCCGGAATAAAGCTCAGCGTGAAAGCCGACGACTCTTTTTCGTACACGAATACGCGTATATCCGAGGACCAGAGGAACGAGAGAGAGAGAGAGAGAGAAAGAGGGAGAGGGAGAGGGAGCTCCAACTCGACGCTGACGTACTTAACAATAACTTTTCTCGCCCGTTTTCCTTCTGCACACACAGATACGGCCTGCGAGGACTTGCGTACACATCGCTGCGCGAAATGAATGTACGGTGAGTGCATGTGCCAACAGGCCGAGCGAGCGTAGGCGTCGAAGGCTTTATGAAACGTCCGTAATGAGGAATGCCTGCCGGAGAGATGTTTGACGTGCACGAGGGTGTTATCGCTTCCCGAGCGGGTCTCGCATCGATTTTGGCCAAACCTTATTCCCACGTCTATCCGCCATCGGATCTCCGTTGTCAGTTCGTTCGGCCCGGATCCTTTTCGAGCCGGTGCCCGAGCTACATCGATCGCCTCCGTGCAACAGCCTGACCAGCCTCGATCCGTTATCTTCTGTTCGTCTTAGCTTTATTGGTCTTTCACACACCTCTGACAAACGTAGAGAAGTTTGAATGGACGAGCTCTCTGCTTAGTGTACATTCGCTTCAGATCCGAGTAAGTTCTAGAGGGCGTTTCAAAATTCAGGCTAGATTTGAAAATGTGGAGGAAAGTGTGCGTCGTAGGTGCAAGCAAAGCTGCGGTGGTTGTTTATTCCTAGATATCCTATTCCATGCATAACTGTGTATTATATAATTTATGAGTCGATACAAAGTTTACAATTTTTTATTAATTTTTATTTTTTATTTAATTTTTATTTTTAAGCTGTGTTTTTTTTTTTTTTATTAAAATCACTTCTTGCGTGAATTTTGGGAGAGGCATATTATTGTCTTGGTATATTGATTAATATTCGACAATGATCGTTAATATCGCATTAGTTGGGGCTGTAAGCTTGCATTCGTGGTCGTGATGAATCGCGATAAATTCGATGGACGCTGAAACGCAAAGTTTGGTGGTTTAAAGCGTCTTCCTCGCCCATCAGGATTCTCGAATTTGCCAGTTTCAATTTACCCTTCGCGTCTCTCTTCTCGTAAAGCCCGGAAACGGTGCACCGGGGCTCTTGGCTTCTAGAGCTGGCGCACTTCACTGGAACTTCTTTCCTCCTTTCGCTGCTCGTGTCACAGGGTGTACAGGTGGCTTAAGAGTCACTCACATCGCGGAAACGAGAAGAACAGGACTTGGGGCTTCAGGAAAATGATAACAATGACGATACCGTGGAGCTTCGCGAACCCTCCACTGTGCTTCTTTCAGAAACGTAAATCCCTCATATTCATTATACTATTATATTAATCGACCTTATCGGTGCACCAAAGTAAACGAGTATTATGCATACAACTCTACTTCCACCATGATCAACGATGGACACTACTTCGAATCGCAAACATATAACCAGTTCTTCACGACAAAGCCCCAAACTTAACACTAGAACTACCAAACCACTCAAAATGACTGGTCAGTCGTTTCTTTAAAAAATCGTAGTACTTTACAACGATGTATTTTTTAAGATTTTCCATGATTTTCATGCAATACTCAGATCATCGTTTTGATTTACCAAAATTTCCTTTCACTCTCCCCTTTTTTTTTTTAAAGATATATGCGGTGTTCTAAATATTCCCAGAAAGTGGCTGGTAGTTTTAGTGTTAAAAAAAACAGCGAAGGCAAAGTTATGCACCTAATACAACGACCATCCGTCTTATCGCGAATCGTCTCGAAACCAGTCGCGTCCTTCCGCGCGAAGGGATTCCGGCTGGTCGAAAGGGACACGGAAAGACGTCGGGGAAAATCGGGGGAAAATCGAGGAAAATCACGTTTCCCGGCCGCTTAATACCGCAGTTTACCAATTTCGAACAACGCCGGTATCGTCTCGCTACACAAATCGCCGAGTTTCCCGGAGATCGTCGCACGACAAGCGAGTCGGGGAAGTTCGTTCGTTAGCTCGTTCGAGGAACTTTTCCAGCAGTTTCCGTTGTGCGGTCGCCCTTACCTAGCAGCCTCCGACCTTCCATCGCGCCCGAGGCCGAAGTCGATAAAGGGGACTGACAATTCTGTTCTTTTAACGTCGGCTCTGAGCCGCGCCGCTGGAAGGCTGCCCGGAAAGTAACCCCGCGTATTTCTTCGAGCGTTATTCGCACAGCGCGCGGCAAACTCTCTCTCTCTCTCTCTCTCTGTCGCCATGGCAAGATCCGCTCCTGGACCGATCGGATCGTTACGTAGGCGACTCGCGCAAATTATGCGCGTCCGCGCTTTACGCCCTCAAGTTTGGCCGGTGCAAACGATTCCGTTAATTTCGAGGTTCTTAATCAGAGCTTCGAGTAGTTGGAGCGGTGACGTGTGAGTCGTTCAAAGGAGGGAGCTGATGGTGTTCGTAAGAGGGATATTATGGTGGTGCGTGTTTTTAAACGCTACTGGAGTGTACAGTACGGTACTGTTACGGTCGGTTGATTTGTTTCTTGGATAGTAAGTGATTTTCAAACGAGTCGATCTTTCCTGTCCGATAGGATGAGGTGAAATTCATTTCAACGTTTCTTAATCGGGGATGCTGACGTACCGACATTCCATAAATGTGCTCTCGCCAAAACGCGGTGGGGTTGATCAATCCAACATTAATCTCATTAATTGTTCGGCCGGAGTGCACGTACGAAATTGAATAAAAGTTTGTTTACCACGTATAGCTGCGTATTAAGTATTTATTTATCCAGAACGGCCGGGGGGATGTCGAATAATTAAATTCGTTCTTTCACCGTAACGATCGGCGGGGCCGCAATTTGCGGAAAAACGGTTAATGGAAATTGCTCGCGCGGTGGCTTTGAAAAAGTGCAAAGGCCGCAACGATAATTCCCTATAAATTAACGGTGACAATGGAGCGCTTGGCCGAGTTACTCGTTCCTTTCGCCATGGCGGGAGAAAAACCCTTGGGAAATGTATGTACTTATTTATTTTTCGGACGCCGGAGAACAATATTCGTAATCATCGTTCGCAAAGCCATAGAATGAGGAAAAACAGGCGCGTGTTTTTAGATGGTCTCTGGTAAAATAATCGCGAAGCTAAACTTACTTTTAGGAACAACTGTTTTCCTTAGAAAATGTATGGCCATGGGCCAAAGTCTGCGCTCCAATGTTATCCCACTTCGTTCGTAATTCAAGCGATAACCGAGCATCGAACGCGCTTCTCTGCAGGATATACAAAGGTCACCGCTGGCCTTGTTGGATCTAGAATTACTACTCCGAAAATCATCAAATACCATCATCGATTCTTAGATATAATACTCCTAATCCCTCTTATCGACGTCGATCATCGTTCATCTATACTTTCATCTCTGTCGTTATTTCTGCGGAAAAAACGCGTCTAAAAAATTACAAAGAAAGTCAACGTTTTGACCAGCAAATATTTAAATAATCTCTCAAAGTCAAAAAAGAATCCTTATCCCTCTTGCACCAACCATATATATATGGAATTTGCATATTTTGTGAAAATATGAAATACGAAAGTGGAACAAGAGTTAAATATAAAAATTCCAATTTCGACAAACTGTTTTCCAGGAGGGCCTTAACGACCCCCGATCCTTTTTATCATAGAACATCAGTACGGGCCACTAGTCTAGCTCGTTATACGTTCTCAAAAGGTTAATCCGATTCAACGTCGCGTTGTAGGCGCCGCCTTGCGCCGTGCATTTGTCAGCGATATTTACACGGAGAATTTAGCTTTGCGAAGCAATACGCCGACGCTTTTCCAGGGTGCAAAAAGGTACGTTTCGGTGCCTCGAAGGCGCAGCCAGCCAAATTGCCTAAATCAGATCTGGGAGGCGTGCACGTAGGTATACAGTGCAACGGGGCAGACCCTGTCCGATCGACTGTCACGAGTCTAATTGCAATATCGTCAGGGGTTTGGCATTCGAAGCTGGCATTAAAGCGGAATCCTGTTTCGATTGGCTACGGTGCAAGGGTAACGTCTCTCTCCCTCACCCTCTCCCTCTCCCTCTCCTCTATCTCCTTCTCCTTCGCTCCCTCCCTTCTTCCTCCAGGCGCCATGACCCAAAAGCCGACCTACGACCTTTGGAATTATCGGTTTACTTTGAACCGAGATACACGCCTGGAAACTCTTCGTCCGCCTTGCAACGTTTCGTCGAGGATTTATTCGCCCCTGGCAATCGAGTAACGATCGAAAATGATTTCTCGCGCGCACAGCCCGACATTTGTATCTCTTGGAAATTGAAAAGAGCGCCGGCGGTTGGAGCGCGACGCAGAAGCAATTATACGAGCGCCGTTCAGATCCAATTCGCGGGCCCTTGGCTTTAACAGTCGGGCTGGGGCTGAATCGTATTATGCGTGGGATCAAAATTTTGGTGGTATCGCGGGAAAAATCGAGGCGCTCATTGGCGGGGGATGTAAATTTATTTCGAGCCACGTCCGCCGTTTGTCGAATACGAGAGTACGTGTTTGCGCAGCAAACACTACACTCTCGACCCTCCTCGTCGTTTAGTTCCGAATCTCCCGCGTTTATCGGCAGCTGGAATCCAAAAGTACGACGACTCGGTAAGATTTGCGAGGCCGGTTACGCACCGTACCGCCTGAAAGTTTCAGCAGCTGGATTTTCCGGCTCGCGCGTATTCTCCAAGGGCGAGATCTACGGTGGAAACGAGGTTTCTCTTTTGGAAGTGCCCATAACCTGGTGGTTTCGCCGAGAGAGATGCGTGTACACGTCTTTTCCTTCTCCCAAAGGGACCTCTTACTCGAATAAAAATACGACAACAAGAAACGAGCGCGAATTATCCGCATTAGCTACAAATGAATTCCTCGCCTCGATGAATCTCTTTGCCATCATTGTGTGGTCTTCCTCTGCGAGTCTATATACGAATCTATATACGAAAAGCGAATACGTATGACGTTCCGCGATAGCTTGGGAGATTTTTCGACTGGTGCAAAGTTGAAATAGTATATCGCACGACGTTTCACCCGGCCAAACGTCAGAATTATCCTCGAAAGTGGCGCTACGACGCCTTGTCCACTGCCACCGAAGTTATCCGCCCGGAACTGGGGATTTGAAAAGCAAATTTCCCAAGGAGACTCGCTGCTCCTCCTCGGCAGGTGGAATTCGAAAGTACGAAAACTCGATCAGCTCTCGACCCGATTACACAGCGTATTGCCTGGAACTTTCGGGACACGGATTCGCGGTCCATGTGTGCCCTCGCGGGACCGAATCCACGGCAGTGCGATCTCTTTTCTCTTTGGAATATTCGCACGCTGCATACCTGATCATCCCTTGCGTTTGCCAATGCCTTCGAGAAGGGAAGATGGAATTTCCGAAAAAGCAAACGCCGCAGCGCGCGTATTAAAGCACGTTTCTTGCGAGAGGCCAAAACAAGGATGTACGTATATTTATTAAAAACGCGCTCACTCGCAAAAATCCGCGGACTCGAGCTATGGTTAGAAAAATATTTCGAGAAATAGTTTCGTGCATTTCGAGTCTCCGCGAAAGAAGGCAAATTTAACTCCAACGCTGGAATTTCAAAGAACATATATATATA